>CM053656.1:13980100-14402600 GCA_028654395.1 Scutellaria barbata
TGTTCTCTTAATCAACCATACTTCTTTTTTCTTCCCCTTTTTTGTCTAGTCTCATCTTCTTCCTACTCTACTCTCTTAATCAACCATACTTCTTTTTCTTCCCTTTTTGACAAATTCTCATCTTCTTTCTACTCTGCTCTCTTAATCAATCACACTTCTTTTTCTTCCCTTTTTTTTTTCTCTCTGGCACGGTCTCTGTGTCCTTCGTTATATTTCTTTTTCTTTTGGCCATTTTTCTTCACTTGTCTTTTTTATTTGGTTCCTCCACAACCAACAGTGACTAAATAATCATAGTCATTTTGTGTAGAAATGAGGAACACCAATTGCAAAAGAAAATGTTCAATGTTAAAAGTAGTTTTATTATTTTAAGATATTATTTCATCCATAGAGGTATTAGTCCATTTTACTGAAATATAATGTAAATGTATTCTTAATTGTATTACCTAAATGTATCCGTTTTATTATATAAAAGTATTATTCGTATCACATAAGGGTATTATTTGTTCATGTAAATGTATTAATAATATAATGTAAATATATTAATACATCTACTTAAGGGTATTGCTTGATTTACTTCAAAATTCATTTATATTATTGTTGGTCCCAAGTGGTCTCGTAGGTTCAGAGGGGGTGAATGAACCTTTGTCGATTTTAGAAAATCTTTTCGAACTTGCTACACTGTAAGTTATTTGAACTTACAGCACAAGTTGACACAACTTACAGTACTATAGACAGTATGTTGTATCTTAGAGTTCTTGCAGCGTAAAATGTTAATATGACAGAAGGCTTGTTTTCTCAAAGATGCTTTCTTATGAAGGTTTCTTTTATGCTTACGGAAAATGTAGACAAGTATGCAACACAGAATATATTAAAGCGGATAAAACATTTAAGGACTTATAGTGGTTTAAAGGTGGTGTAATCCTTCTATGTCCACTCTACTGCTTCCCCGAGCAGGAACTTTGTTAAGTAAGATTGGTTTACAAGTTACAACCTAACAATCTATCAACATAACAAGTTAACACCTACTAGAACTCAGCTTTACACACAGTTGCTGCAAGTTCTAAAGACAAACCCACGAAGAATTTCTAAACACCCACAAAGGAAAATTGTCTTTCTCCTAAACATCTAATAACAATCAGTAAGGATAAATCCTTTCAACTGATGACACCGAAAATAACCTAGCACACAACAAATAGGTAAAAGTATATGTTTGTAATTTCTTCAACTGGTGCGGTGAAGTGATCTTATTTATCCTCTTCGAATTTTTTAAGTTGAGCTTGATCACTTAACCAGGTCGAGTGACTGAAACTTGTATGAATGCTTGAAAGTATAGTTTGATAGTGCTTGATCTTTTAAGCGCAAATGTTTCAGTAACTAGTCTCAGTGCTGCTCGACTTCTATTTATACTTGTAAAAAGATATCCATTGAAGGAGATATCTCTCATTTGAAATTAGAATTTTGATCAAAGACATGACTTGCATTTAATGTTTCTTAACTTATCTTCTCAGCTCATTTAATGCGGTGGTTGCGACTCGCTGCTTTCTATAACCTATCAGGCCACGTGTCATCTTTGCATTGGTTCTACAACTGCAACTTTGATTTTGTCTCAATCGGCTCTATTCTGATTTGTTTGGATTTACGTTCCTTATACTCCATTTATTCTTCCTCGGATTGCAGGTTGGCTTGCTTCTGCAACTATATTTAAGTCTTGTTGGAGTATGCAACAAGTCTTTACTCTGCACTGCATCCTAGAACTTCCTGCAGTAACTTGATCTTACTGCACTGTTGTAATTTATTCTTGCAGTGATGTTGTAACTTCTTCTTGCAGTATTGTTGTAACTTCTTCTTGCAGGTGCATTGCTCTTGACTTTTCTTATAGTTTCTTAATTCTTGTTTTGCTAGATACAACAAGTCTTTTCTTGAGATTCTCTATTTTTCAAACCTTAGCTTACAGACTCAAGTCTAGTCTATATATATTCACTTCAACATTGTCAAAAATGGGGTACTCTAACTTCCTATTATAAGGTTGGTTTGTCTCATCAAAATCTAAACATTGATATCCCAACAATTATGTTACTGAAATATATTCATGTATTATATAAATGTACTAAGTGTACCATATAATTGATTAGTTGTATCACAAAAAGATATTACTTCATTTACGTATAAGTATTACCTCATTTATGTAATAATGTAATAGTACTATTCACATAACATAACTGTAGCTCTAGCATAATAAATATCACTAACATAACCAAAATCATAATGTAAGAGTTCTACTCACATAACATAAAGGTAGCTCTAGCATAAGAGATATCACTAACATAACTAAAATGATAATGTAAGAGTACTACTCACATAACATAAAAGTAGCACTAGCATAACTAAAAGATATCACTAACATAACCAAAATCAGGTATACTAACATAACCAAAATATATCACTAGTATATATATCTAAAAGATATGACTAATATAACTTAAATGTTTACACATTTATCCGAATAAAAACACGCGGGAGAAAGTGTGGGTGTGCATGGTTGGTGCATGGGTGCATGAGCACGTAAAAATGATCTTGGATTGAGTCATCTTGATTGTGTCGATTTCAGATTCATACACCAAATGTATAAACTTGGATTCATGCATCAAATGTATAAAAATATTTATGGTATATGTTACGAGACTTGATTGGAGGATATGATTTCAAATCTAGTAAGGGTCCATTTAAATAGGTGTATTTGAGGAGATATTTGAAATGCATGGTAGCAAACTGATTTAAAATTGATTGTTTTCATTTTGAATTAAGTTTTGAATCATTTAAGTGGATTTCAAATTCACTCTAACTTGAGTGGATTTGAAATACATCCATTTCAAACCTTAGATTTCGAATCATTACATCCAAACACACCCTAAAACTATATTACAATCCTAATGCAACCATATTAATATATATGTTATAATATACATATTATGTCGTAAGTTGTATCCCAATTCGAGCTTGTTGGTCCCAAGTGGTGTTCGAGGTTCAGAGGGGGGGTGAATGAACCTTGGTCGATTTTACAAATCTTTAAACAAACCGTTATGCTCTGCAAGTTCAAGTAACTTGCAGCGTCAGATAGTTACTGCTTTCAGCACTAGGTTACAGTGCTGCATGCTGTAACTTGGAGTTTTATACGCAGCGGAAATTAACTTTAATAACACAAGACTGATTTTCTCAAAATGCTTCTATCAGAAAACGTTTTATGCATATGATACAATAAAATAGAAGATTAAAGCACAGATAAGAAAACAATAAACACCTATGGCTTATAGTGGTTCGAAGGTGGTGTAATCCTTCTACATCCACTCCACTGCTCCTCGAGCAGGAACTTTGTTAAGCAAGATTGATTTACAGGACACCCCTAACAATCTATCAAGCTACAACCTACTGAAGTCCAGCGTACACACAACAACTGCAAACTTCAAAGGCTAACCCACACAGGGTTCCACACTCCCACACAGGAAAGCTGCCTAACTCTAGACAACTATACAAACATCAAGGATCTCTCCTATCAACTGTTCGACACCGCTAAAACAACCTAAGCACACAGCAACAAGGTTAAAAGAATAGAAAGGTTTTTTTTCAACTGGTGCTTCGAAGTGAGCTTTTGAATCCTTGAGGAAACTTTCAACTTGAACTTGCTTCACTTCGGGAGGTTGAGTGACTGAAACTGATCGTAGACTTGTATACTTGGATCTTGTAAGCTCTATGAATTTTGCGTAAATGGTTCAGCTAATCAGTAGTTCAGTAACCAGCTTCAGTGCTTCTCTTCCTCTATTTATACTTGTAGGAGAAGATATCCGTTAAAGGAGATATCTCTCTTTTGAATTTGAAGTAGTCTGACCAAAGGCATGGTTCGCATTTAATGCGACTTGACTTCCTCTTTACGGAGCATTTAATGCGGCAGTTGCGGCTCGCAGCTTTCTGCAGTGCGTTAGTCCACGTGGCATCTTCGTATTGGCTCCGTATCTGTGCCTTTGATCTTTTTTGGAACGGCTCTATTTATTCTTGCATGAGTCTTCGTTCTTCGTACTGCATTTATCCTTCCTAGAATTGTAGGATACTCCTTGTTGTTAATTGCGCTGATTGATTTGACTGGACTGTAAGCTTAGTGCTGTATCCTAGGTCTTCGTGCACCTGATACTTCCTTGCAATGCTGCAGTAACTTAGACCTGGTTGCAGTATCTTCTGACAGTACTGATGTATCTTCTTCTTGCAGTACTCCCGTATCATTTTCTTACAGCGATGCTGCACGCCGTTCTTTCCTTCTTTGCTGTAGAGATGTTATGTCCTGTTACGGCGTTGCTGTATCTTCTTCTTGCAGCTATGCTGTATCCTGCCTTTCTGCAGCAATACTGTATCCTGCCTTCTTGCAGCGATATCTTTTCTTAAGAACTTAGATGCAGCTTTATCCTTGTTCATCCTCCATTTTTAGCACTTAACACTAGACTCAACCTAGTCTATATATTCACTTAAACATCGTGAAAAATGGGGTACTTAAAATTTCCTATTACATATGTGGTTTGTCTCATCAAAATCTAAACATCGAAATCCTAACAATTTCCCCCTTTTTGATGATGACAAACCTTTACATTATTTCGTTCATGAAGAAGTTTTATTTTACTTTATCTCATATGGTTTATCAGGATTACATGGTTTAACAGCTTTGATAAGATTAAATCTAATTCTGGATTCATCAGAGATGCATCATGCTATTCCTTTCAAAACAAGACAACAGAAAACGCGTAAACAACATGTATGAGTTCATAAGATTTGAACTTGGACGGAATAGAAAGAAAAATTTCTTCATTGACATAGAGAGAAATTTTATAAGACATATAATTTACAACAGGGATCACAAGAGGGTATAGAATTTACTGAAACAGGGACCTTTTAGTTGACGATTCTTCAGGTCTTCCAGCAAACTTTTCAATGCCTTCTCTTCCTCTTGATCCTTTCCACCAGTCATTGATGGACTCTTGATAGGACTTTTCCAGCTTGTGCATGATTATAGGAATTTGAATCCACCTGAGCCAGAAGTCCTCACAGTAGGGCACAATCCCTCCACGCTTCACTAGGTCGATGTAATAATTCTGAATCTCCAGATCTCCGCCCCTAGCGAGCTGCTCGTATCTCTTTAATGCAGTCTTGCAAGTATGATATCTGCTGAATTTGTCTTTCCTGCATAATTTTCTGAAGTGTCTGAGGTATTCTGATCGTTTGCATATAGTGATCGCCTCAAATGATGGATTCCTGTCAGTAGGCAGTCTGATTTCCTTGAAGATATCAAACCTCCAAGCCATATTTTCACCTTCAGGCCTCTAATCCATCAGAACGGATACTTCAGTAGAGATTTTTTCTGTATCAAGGCGAGGGATTTCTTGAGGAGGAAATTGGTAGAATTTATTTGGGAATATTCTTCTCTCACCAATTACTTCGAGTCTTTGAATCCAGGCATATGGATCTTGCTCTTCTCTCTGGCGCCTTTGACTCTCAGACTCTTCCCCGCTCATCATCTTCCTTGAGCCTTGCTGCTGGCTTTCATCCATTCTCTTGGAATGATAGGAGGGAGGCGCTGTATCCTTGTTTGCAGCTCTGCTGAATGCAGCACCTACAGCAGATCTTCCTCCTGCAGCTGCACCAGCTCCTCCAGCTCCAGCATCATCATCTTTTCTCCATCTCTTCGGAGAGGGGATGTCAGCAGCAGCAGATGATCCAGACCTCCTCCTCCTCCTGCTGAGAGGTTGCTGATCATCATCTTCATCATCCTCTTCAGCTCCCCTTGAGCTCCTGTAACTATCTTCTTTTCTTTCCCTCTTTTTGGCATCATCAAATACCGGGGGCTGAGCAGGGGCAGCTGGGACCACCTTGGAACGTGGGCGATGAGTCGGTTCGGGGGCGACCACAGGAGCGTCGACAAACTGAGGGAAGGCTCGAAACATGATGTCCCTCAATTCTCCAACAATGAGCTCCAGGTTCCCCAAACGGTCGTCCACACTTCTGGTTCACTGAGATTGATCAGATGCACGATCCAGAAGTGTCTGCAGGACGTGGGAGTGAGTATTCAGCCTGTCATAGGCACTCTCAGCATGACGCTTGCACTGCCTGATCTCCTGGCGTGTCAGCACAGCTTTAACTTTCAACTCTCCCTCCATCCTGACCCGTTCCATTTAAAGCCTGTGGGAGTGATCATTCAGCGTTCTCTTGATCATCCTAGGCAGAGCTTCAAGGTCCTTCTTGAAACCCGTCATGGTTTCAGCGTGGAATTGGACAGCGACCCTGAGACTGTTGCGCATGGTAGACTCGTGCTCCTGTAGGGCGTGCACCAGATGTCTTACCGCGGCTTCAACTAGGTTGATCGATTCGTCAGGAGTCAGCCCAGAATTCCATCTTGTTGAGGCGGCAAAGGATGCAATGAATGGTATAACAGCTTGAATTTTAGGGGCTGTATCCTGCCTTGGAACCTCAGTGGCAACCTCATCCTCATGGTTGCTGGTTTGAGAGCTTGTAGAGCTTGAGGATGGGTGTTCTTCTTCTTCTTCTTAGGTCTCCTCTTCGCCGGATGAGATTTCAACAGGATCTGCTTCACCAGATAATGACCCATAAGCAGCTATGTTACGCTCCTTCATCATCCTTGCGAAGTCGGCATCCGTGACCTCAGCTTCCTCAGTAACCTCTGCTGCTGTAACCTTGGAAGGTTCTTGAGAGCATGCAGCAGCTGCAGCATCAATCTCCTTCTGAGGTGTCTCTAGCTGCACCGGGGTTATCTCGGCTATTTCTCCAGCATCCTCTGAGGGTACTGTCTCAACAGCCTCCCCTTCAAAGGTCTTCTTACCCTCAGGGAGTGTTGTCAGAACAACATCCTCCCTTGAGGTCTTCTCCAGGGACCCCGTCTCCTCGGCCGGTCCTGCAACTTGGACAGCTTCAGCTGCAAGAATGAGTTCTTGCAACTCTGGTTGGTTTCTCGCAGCGTCCACAATATTCAGCACTGTACGCTCTATTGCTGCAAGAATCTCAGCTTCCATCCTTCTTGATTCTTCAGCAGATGCTTCAAGGATGGTCGTCTGCTGTACTGCTGTCTCCGCCAGTATATGGAGTACCGCCTCTGCAACTTTCTCCGTAGATGCTTTATCGGCAATTTCAGTGATGTCTGAGATGACATCTCTGATTATGGCAGATGGTTCCCCCTGAGAATCTGCATGAGCAGTATCTTCAACTTCACGAACTGGGGAATAGCCATAGTCCAATAGTTGGGTCTCTTCCTCCAGAGGATCAAGAGAAGAGACCTTCAACCATTTTCTTATATGCAGGGGAGTTCATCTGATGAGAACTTGAACTTCCTTCTCCCCGCATTCTCCTTGGAGTGTGCTGCATCCTAGTTTCCTTCACACTTTGTTACAGTGCCTGTTGCAGCATAGCTTCTTCAGCTTGCTCCACTCCTAAGGTGTCGATTTGCTCTTGAGCAAACGCGACGTCATCACCCCTTCTTATAGCCTCCGCAGTCGGGACAAGGAAGACCTGCACGTCCTCCATTGTTGCTCTCATCGGCAGCTCTGCAGAGTCGGATTCTGTGAGAGTTTTTCCTTTCCCTTTGTCCTTTGCTCCCTGAGCAGCACTGCTATCATCAAGCTGCTGTACTCTTGCTGCGTACTCAGGTTGCAGGAGTGCCAGAATGTCTTCTGATTTGGCCCACTTCAGGACTGCTTGCTCGACTGTCAGGAAATCCTTTCACTTCAACAGGATTTCCCCCTTAGCTAGCCTCATCTCTCTCCAGAGAGAGTACTGCTGCTCTATATTTCTAGCAGCCAGAAAGGTGGGATCGAGCACTGAAGATTCTGTTTGTAGACGAGCTTCTTCTTCAGTTGGCTCGACCCGGTGCTAATATGGCTCCTGAGGATGATGTGACTCATCCCCAAGGTCAACTACAACCATAGAAGGTGTAGAGAGTTGGGAATTAAGAACTCCTTCTTTATCCCGGGGCTGATGAGACTCATCCGCAACAGCAACTGCAGCCAGGTTTGCTGTAGAGCGTTGGGAGGCAGCAGCTGCAGCAACCTTCTTCTTGCTGCGCGGGGCCCTTCTCACCAAGGGTGCATCGTCATCAGAGGACGAGGATTCAGTTTCAGGTACAGCCTTTCTTGAACTCCTCTTGATAATAGGAAGATGACTCTGAACGTCCTCTCATTCGCCTTTATCCCCGCTGCCTGCGGCTTCATCTTGCAGAGCAAGAGTTGCATTCTTTTTGTCTTTGGTTTTCTTCCTCGCAACTCCTGCTCCTGTAGCCTTCGGTTGGGTCTTACCCTTCTTCTTCTCCCCGAGATACTTTTCGATGTGGATAGGGGCAGGTGCTGCAAGTTGAAGGCCAAGCTTGCAGAGCAGAGAACAGATGGTGATACCGTAGCTCCGACGCTCCGTTATCTTCTCTGCTTCCTCCCACAGCCTCTTTATGATGAACCTCACCCAGTTCACCTTTACTCCGGCCATGATAGCGGACATGATTCGGAACCGGAGATCTGTGCATTTGTCATAACTCCCGGTTCGGTCTTCAATGAAGTATGCACAAATATCATGAAGCAGTTCAAACTCCGGCTTGAAGAGCTTTTTGGGGGCACTTCTCTTAATTTCAGCCCCTGCATCCCTTGCTCGGAAGAGATCCCATATCTCTTGAGCAGATGCCTCCCCATAAGATGTCAACTGACTGGGGGTCAAACCTGCAGCAGAGATGCTGAAGGTGGTGGCGATGTCTCTAACGGTTAAGGACCGTTCTTCCTTATCTACATCCATCCTGAACAGGATGCATGCAGTTTCTTTCCTCTGCCTGCCTGGTGTAGGAGTAAAATCTCTGTACTAACTCCACAGAGAAGCCAGCGTACACAGTCGTCAACAGCCCTAAGACTTGGGTCCGTACGAGGGTGTCGAAGATTCTTCTAACGAGGGCGTTATCATACAACCCCGAAGCGAGAACGTGCTCCTGGTTGATTAATCTTCCTTTCAGAACGATTGTTTATCGGGCAGCCATTGAAGTTTTGAGAGAGAGATAGAGAGAAAAATCGAAGATTTTGGACTTAGAGATTTTTCGCAAAAAGGTTTTTCTCTCCTTGGAAGATGGTGAAAAATGATTTCAAAGAGGTGTGGTTATGGGGGTTATAGCGAAAATCAAGGGACATGGAGAAGATCGACGGTTGAGAAAAATCAAAGAGAATTGATCTTGCGGTCCATGAAAAAGCGGAGATGTTAAATCATCGCTTTAATTATTATAAGGCGCGTGGGTTTCTGACTGCGCCCTTTCCACTTCCTGACACCCGCAGACTTTGCATTTAATGCTGAAAGACATGCCTTTTTTCCGCCTAAATAAATACCTTTTTAAGGTTGCAGCATCCTTAGTATGAGGTTGCAGAGTAATCAATACTCTCTTTGAAATAAATGCTGTAACCTGGTGCTGTTTGAAGTCTGATTTCTGCTGTACTGTAAGAATATAAGATGCAGTGCTGTTTGAGCCCAGCACTGTAAGAAGGCGTAGCTTATAGCACTATACTTACTGCTTCATGCAATCATGCAGAGATTCTCCCTTGGTTCCTGCATTTTCCTTTTCTCTTCATAACTTAAGAATTCCTAGCTCATTTCTAAGCATAGAAAATCTCGATTCACTTAAGGGTTTAGTGAATATATCTGCAAGCTGGAAATCCGTGTGAACCTTTTCAAGCACAATATCCTTCTTTTCCACGTGATCTCTTATAAAATGATGACGTATATCAATGTGCTTCGTTCTTGAGTGAAAAATAGGGTTATGGGTAATCGCAATAACGCTTGTATTATCACAGAGAATTGGGGTCTCTTTTTCTTGAATTCCATAATCCCTAAGTTGCTGCTGTATCCAGAGGATTTGAGCACAACAACTTCCTACTGCAACATACTCTGCTTCTGCTGTAGAGGCTGCAATAGAGTTTGTTTCCTGCAGAACCATGAGACGAGTCTATTTCCCAGAAACTGACAAGTCCAACTGGTACTTTTCCGATCAATCTTGCAGCCTGCATAATCTGAATCAGAGTAGCCTTTTAACTTGAATCCTCCTTCCTTGGGATACCATAGGCCTACTTCTTGAGTTCCTTTCAGATACTTGATAATCCTTTTGATTGCTGAAAGATGTGATTCCTTTGGTGCTGCTTGAAATCTTACACAGACTCCAACTGCAAACATAATATCTGGCCTGCTTGCTGTAAGATACAGTAAGGATCCAATTAAGCATTTGTACTTTATAATATCAACATCTTTACCATTTTCATCTTTGTCAAGGCTTATGGATGTGGACATAGGAACGGACGTTGCTGCTCCATTCTCTATGCCAAATTTCTTGATAAGCTCCTTCTTGTACTTGACTTGACTGATGAAGGTTCCTGTAGGTAGCTATTTTACCTGCAGTCTGAGAAAGAAACTTAATTCTCCCATCATACTCATCTCAAACTTTAATTGCATCAGGTTGGAGAATTTCTCACATAGCTCCTTGTTTGTGGAACCGAAGATGATGTCGTCCACATATATCTATACTAACAGTACACTTTCTCCATCCTGTATCCTAAACAGCGTCTTGTCAATCGTTCATTTCTGGAAATCATTCTCTAGTAGATATAGAGAAAGGGTGTCATACCAAGCTCTCGGAGCTTGCTTAAGTCCATACAGGGCTTTGTGTAACCGAAACACCTTCTCTTCTACTTGATCTTCGAAGCCTGGAGGTTGTTCAAAGTAAACTTCCTCTGTAAGAAGACCATTCAGGAATGCACTCTTAACGTCCATCTAATAGACATTAAAGTTCATGTGAGCTGCATATGCCAGAAAAATTCGTATTGCTTCCAGTCTTGCTACTGGAGCGAATGTCTCATCAAAATCAATTTCTTCTTCCTGGCAGTATCCTTTGGCAACTAATCTTTCTTTGTTTCTTACAACGGTTCCAGATTCATCTAACTTGTTCTTGAAAACCCACTTTGTTCCAATTACTCCTTGATGAGTTGGTCATGCAACTGTCTTCCACACTTGGTTTCTTTCAAAACCATTTAGTTCTTTTTGCATGGCCTGTATCCAGTTACTATCTTGCAGTGTCTCTTCAACATTCTTAGGCTCTATCTGGGATATGAAGCATGCAAACATTGCTTCATGAGGGATGGATCTTTTCGTTCTTACACCAATGGATAGATCTCCTATGATAAGATCTCTTGGGTGATTCCTTAGTCATGTCCTGTCAGGTTCAAAGACATGTTCTTGTCTGGGTTGTTCTTCTTGTTGCTGTAATGCAGGAGGTTCTGCTGCTGTAAGAATATCTGTTGTATCTAAAGATGCAGCTTCTTCTTCTTTGTCTTCTCCTGTAGGTAGAACTCCTTCTACATATGGTACATCATTCTCTTTTGTTGGAGCTATCTCTTCAGGTGACTCCTCCAACTTCCTGGTGTCACAGTGTGGTTCATCAAACACCACATGAATTGATTCTTCAACCACCAAGGTTCTTTTGTTAAATACCCTGAAGGCTCTGCTTATAGTGGAGTAACCTAGAAATACTCTTTCGTCTGATTTAGCATCAAACATTTTTAGATGCTCCTTTCCATTGTTGAGAACATAACACCTGCATCCAAAAATATGCAGATAAGAGATATTTAAAGTATATCCATTCCAGATTTCATAAGGCGTTTTGTCTAGATCCTTGATGATTAGACATCTGTTCTGTGTGTAGCAAGCAGTATTCGTTGCTTTAGCCCAAAATCTCTTGGGTACTTCTGCTTCTACTATCATCGTCCTTGCTGCTTCCTTGAAGGTTCTATTCCTTCTTTCAGCTACACCATTCTGCTGAGGTGTTCTTGCAGCAGAGTATTCATGTCGAATACCATTATCAGAATAGAATTTCTCTATGAATTTGTTTGTGAACTCGGTTCCTCTGTCTGATCTAATCTTTACAATACTCAAGCTCTTTTCATTCTGGATCTTCTTCATGAGATTTGGTAGCTTGTCTTGAGTTTCTGATTTCTTTGTAAGGAAGATCGTCCAGGTGTATCTGAAGTAGTTATCTACAACTACGAGAGAGTACTTCTTCCCGCTCAAGCTTACTGGTTCTATTGGTCCAAAAAGGTCCATGTGTAGAAGATCTAAGATCTTGTGAGATGATTTTTGAGACTTATTTTTGAATGAGCTCTTAACTTGTTTTCTTTTCTGACAAGCTCCACAAATAGTTTCCTTCTTGTATGCTACGTCTGGTAATCCTCTTACAAGGCCTTTCCTTGCTAGTTTGTTGATAGTCTTGAAGTTCAAATGGCTTAACCTTTTGTGCCATAGCCAGCTCAGTTCTGGTGGACTTTTCACAATGAAGCATGTAGGTTGTGTAGAGAAATTCCAATCAGCTAAATAGATGTTTCCTCTTCTTGTTCCTATAAGCTTGACTTCATTTGTGGTGCTATCCTTGATTAAGCATTTGTTGAGGTTGAATTCCACTGTGTATCCTTTGTCACAGAATTGACTGATGCTCAGAAGGTTGTATCTGAGTCCTTTCACATAGGATACATCCTTGATTTTTATGTTTCCTTTGACTAGGCATCCACTTCCTTTTGTGTTTTCTTTGGAATCATCTCCAAAGATGACCTTAGGTCCTTTGCATTCTTGGAAGTCTTTCAGAGAATCTTTACTGCCTGTCATGTGCCTTGAGCAGCTACTGTCAATATACCATACATCACTGCTGCAACCTGGCACTGAAACCTGTAACAAATTCAGATAAATTTAGGTACCCATTTCTGTACGGGTCCTTTAGGATTAGTTGTTTTAGAAACCCAAACTTTCTTAACAGTCACTGATTTGTTGTAAGATTTGTTGGTTCTCTTACTGTATGCAGTTGTCTTGTAAAACTGCTTGTTAAAAGTGTGTGCATTAACAACATGTGTGACACCAACACCTTTGTAGTGTGGTTTTCCACCATACTTCTCTTGAGTATAACCTCTTTGAGGTTTAGACATGTAAGTCTTAATATAGGTGGGAAAGTTTCTTCTGTGCTGCAACTTAGTTGGTTGCTGCATTATCTTACTGCATACAGCAGATGACTTCTGCTGCAGCCAGTTTTTAGATGCAGGCTTACTTCCTGCAGTTGAGCATTGGGGTTTTTTCCCCTTATCCATCATTGTTGTTTTGTTCAAGATCTTCACAGAGTCACTTAGTAACTCCTTCTCCATTGGGGTTTCAGCTTGAACAAACTTTACAGTTTTGGATGTGCTTGCTGTATCCTGAGAGGTATGGTTGCTGTAACCTATACCCGATTTTTCAAAGGGGTTTCTGTTTTGATATATGCAATCTCTTGTGTCCTTTGATGATTTGCTGAAAGTGCTTATCGTGGACTGCAAGCTTTCCTTCTCAGATTCTAGCTTAGTGACCAGCAGATTTAATCTAGAGACCTCCTGTTGCAGCTTACTACACTTTGAGTTATCAGACTCTCGTGCAGCAAGCATTTTGGCAATGTCGATGTTCTTGCTCTTGAGGATCTCATTATCGATTCTTAGGTTCTCATTTTCAACCTTCAGTTTCTCATGAATTGAGTTAATCTGCTCGAAGTCACTCATGATCCTTTTTAAGGAGTGGATCATGTTCAGCTCCTCACTTACTGGTATGGACAACGGTTGATAGATTACCTCATCTTCTTCGCTGTCCTCGCAATCTCTAGCCATCAGGCATATCAGCGCTTCTTCATCAGAGGATGAGGTTTCAGTGTCGCTGTTAGAGGATTCTGCAGCTTTCAGTACTTCCTTCGGAACTACTGCATCCTTGGCTTTTTTCATCTCTCCTATGAGAGCTCGAAGCTTGTGTCTTTCCTCTCTTCTTTTATCTCTCATCTGCTCTCTTTCTCCTTCAGGATACTTGTTCACGGTTGGATACGGACAATTCCTTGCATAGTGTCCTGGTTTCCTGCAGTTATAACACAAGTCAATATTTCCTGTATTTGACTGTGGAGAAGAGGATACCTGAGGAGGTGGATGACTTCTTCTAAAGTCATTCTTCTTGTTGAGGTTGGTGTTGCTGCTATTGTTGTTGCGTTTCATGAATCTCCTGAATTTTTTTAGGAGAAGCGCCATGTCCTCTTCAGCAACTTCTGCTGTAACCTCATTCTGCTTACTGCAACTAGTGGTTGCTGTATCCTTGGTGCCTCTGGCAGTTAGCGTTGTAACTTTGGAACTCGACTCTTCGGACTCCTTTCTCCGTCTATTGATGTCATACTCAAACGCTTTGAGGTCGGAGAATAGGTCGAATGTACTCATGGATTTCAGGTCCATGGACACTCTCATGACAGTGGTCTTGCTGTCCCACTCCACGGGTAGGGCTCTCAATACTTTCATGTTTTTCTCCTTTTGAGTGTAGTGTTTGCCCAGAGCTTTTAGTTCGTTCACTATGAATGTGAACCTCAAGTCTAATTGCTCAAGAGTCTCTTCATTCTTCATTTCGAAGAGCTCGAATAGTTGGGTAGTATTGGAGATTTTGTTGTCTTTAGTGAGCTTAGTCCCTTCACATATTTGCTCCAATTTTTCCTATATTTCTTTGGATGTTCTGCAAGTTTTGACCTTGCTGAAGGTGCCTTTATCCAAAGTGATGAATAGAGCATTTTTAGCTACATTATCTAGGTTGGCTCTCTTTCTATCTTCATTGTTCCATTCAAGTCTTGGTTTGACTAGGAAGTTTGGTGGTGGAGGTGCTCCTTCCTTTAGCTCTCTACCTAGCATAGGATTTACTTTTGTGGGGATTATTGGTCCTTCGGTGATGACCGTCCACATTTCATCGTTCATTGCTGAAAGATGTGCCTGCATTCTTATCTTCCAATCATCATATTCTTCTATGGAAAACATAGGTAACTTGTGATTTGAAGAATCCATGATATGCTATAAAAATGATTTAAGATGCAGAGAAAACAGCGAGACAAAGGTGGATCTGGGTAGGTGACCAGATAAGTTGGCTTTTAACCCAACTTGCTCTGATACCACTTGTTGGTCCCAAGTGGTGTCCGAGGTTCAGAGGGGGGTGAATGAACCTTGGTCAATTTTACAAATCTTTAAACAAACCGTTCTGCTCTACAAGTTACTTGAACTTGCAGCGTCAGATAGTTACTGCTTTTAGCACTAGGATACAGTGCTGCACGCTGTAACTTGGAATTTTATACGCAGTGGAAATTAACTTTAATAACACAAGACTGATTTTCTCAAAATGCTTCTATCAGAAAACATTTTATGCATATGATACAATAAAATAAAAGATTAAAGCACAGATAAGAAAACAATAAACACTTATGGCTTATAGTGGTTCGAAGGTGGTGTAATCCTTCTACATCCACTCTACTGCTCCTCGAGCAGGAACTTTGTTAAGCAAGATTGATTTACAGGACACCCCTAACAATCTATCAACTTACAAAGCTACAACCTACTGAAGTCCAGCGTACACACAACAACTGCAAACTTCAAAGGCTAACCCACACAGGGTTCCACACTCCCACACAGGGAAGCTGCCTAACTCTAGACAACTATACAAACAGCAAGGATCTCTCCTATCAACTGTTCGACACCGCTAAAATAACCTAAGCACACAGCAATAAGGTTAAAAGAATAGAAAGGTTTTTTTTGAACTGGTGCTTCGAAGTGAGCTTTTGAATCCTTGAGGAAACTTTCAGCTTGAACTTGCTTCACTTCGGGAGGTTGAGTGACTGAAACTGATCGTAGACTTGTATACTTGGATCTTGTAAGCTCTATGAATTTTGCGTAAATGGTTCAGCTAATCAGTAGTTCAGTAATCGGCTTCAGTGCTTCTCTTCCTCTATTTATACTTGTAGGAGAAGATATCCGTTGAAGGAGATGTCTCTCTTTTGAATTTGAAGTAGTCTGACCAAAGGCATGGTTCGCATTTAATGCGACTTAACTTCCTCTTTACGGAGCATTTAATGCTGCAGTTGCGGCTCGCAGCTTTCTGCAGTGCATCAGTCCACGTGGAATCTTCGTATTGGCTCCGTGTCTTTGACCTTTTCTGGAACGGCTCTATTTATTCTTGCATGAGTCTTCGTTCCTCGTACTGCATTTATCCTTCCTAGGATTGTAGGATACTTCTTGTTATTAATTGCGCTGATTGATTTGACTGGACTATAAGCTTAGCGCTGTATCCTAGGTCTTCATGCAGCTGATACTTCCTTGCAATGCTGCAGTAACTTAAACCTGGTTGCAGTATCTTCTGGCAATACTGTTGTATCTTCTTTTTGCAGTACTCCTGTATCATTTTCTTGTAGCGATGTTGCACGCCGTTCTTTCCTTCTTTCTTGTAGAGATGTTCTGTCCTGTTACGGCGTTGCTGTATCTTCTTCTTGCAGCTATGCTGTATCCTGCCTTTTTGCAGCAATACTGTATCCTGCCTTCTTGCAGCGATATCTTTTCTTAAGAACTTAGATGCAGCTTTATCCTTGTTCATCCTCCATTTTTAGCACTTAACACTAGACTCAACCTAGTCTATATATTCACTTAAACATCGTGAAAAATGAGGTACTCAAAACTTCCTATTACATATGTGGTTTGTCTCATCAAAATCTAAACATCGGAATCCTAACAGAGCTGATCTCTGTCTGGTTAAGGAAGGCCGATCAAACCAAGCCGGTTAAAAGAAATCTCCAATGGATCAAAATTGGCTTTAATTGACCTGGTTGTCGAGTCGACTAGGAATTTCAAACTCTAGAAAGTTTAAGCTAAAGATATGGGAAATTTAGATGATCTAAGATGCTTTGGAAGATTACCTGTCGAACTATAAGCCTAGTTATCTTAGAAGTCTAATTCAAGTTGAAGTTTTCAAGTCCAAGATATTTGAAAAATGAAACAAATTCATAATCAAATCAAATTCGATTTAGATAAGAGTAAATTCATTTTTTCTTATTTAGATCCCTAAAAACATGGGATTCAATCTTATCTCCCTAAATATGTAATCTTGGACCTAGTCTATAAATAGCTCCTGAAGTCTCAGTGAAAAGAGTTCGAAATTCATTGTATTAAAGCATATTAGAGTGATTTTTCTCTCAAAACATATTAATAAATCGTTTCGACCGGCCACATTTGAGCTTCCGAGCCCTAGTTTGGTGTTATTCTTTGCTTTATTTACTCTATTTTCGCTCTAATTCATCCAATTCATATTCGATTTAAATTAATTCAATTTGTTCCATACAAATTTTAATGTCAACATCATCTATATAAATAGTAAAAGATTAAATAGACAAACTTTTTCTCTAATGAGGATATATGGACGGTGTATTTATTATACAATATATATATATGTAAATATATACATTTCACAATTACTATTTATAACACAGATAATCTGAACTTTGATGCAAAATTCTAAGTTTGACGTTGAGATAATATATATTAATCCATAATATATAGATGATCTACAATTTTTATTTACAATCACAATTAATTATAAGATTATGATAAGTGTGAAAGTCAAAAACCTAAAATAAAATAAGAATGGAGGGTATTAATTTAATAGGAATATGAATGGAAGTGAAGTGCCCAATCAACATCCTCATAATATCTTTATTTGAGAGAGAAGGTTGTTGAGGACTTTTAACATAACTAAAATAAAACCATCAATTCACTTCCAACAACCAACAATTCTCAACCACAACTCCACTTTTATATTATTAAGACAATCCATCCTACAAATTCTCGAGGCCAAAGTTGTACTAAAAAATAACATCAATATCAATTTCAATATCATAAGCATGTGGGAATCCCAGGAATTGTCTCATCCACTACTTTTTTAACATCGCCTTTGCTTTCATTTTCAATCTTACTTTTATGTTTTAAATATTTTTTACACGTTAATTCAATATAAGGTGAAGTGCCGCTGCTTACACATAAAATTTGTTAGATTGTAGATTGTGAATTTATCGACTTCACGAGTTTAGATCCATAAGATCATCTCGATAAAATTTTAGCCATACTTTTAAGGGTGAAAACCATTTTTATCAGAGATTTTTCAAATTTATTTTATAGAATGGTCTTATGGATGGTTGATAGTTACCATTTTACACATAAATGAAACTCATTTTTACAAATGTATATACAAATTGTGAAATATGAATTATAAGTTGACCCATCTCATATGGCTAGATTCGTGAGATGATCTTATATAAGAGTCGCTCCGAATTTTTATATAAAATTAACACTATTTTGAAGGCTAAATAGATTTGTGTAGGTTATATATATATATATATATATATATAATTTCAATTTGGTTTTCTATACAAGATCCTTTTCATTTTTTTACAACCAAGTATACATTTTTCAATTTTGGTCATATATGTTTTAATTAATTTTTTCCAATTTTGATCATGTATATTTCTTTTCTTTTTTTTCTAACTTCAGCCCAATTTTTATCGAAATTCCTAAAATCACCAATGCCACGTGAGATTTCTCAACAACCATCCGACCAAAATTGGATTGAAAATAGGAAAAAAAATTGAAACATACCTGACCAAAATTGAAAAACTTGACTAATATTGAGGAAAAAAACATGTAGGATCAAAATTAGAAAATTTCGAAACATATATGTGACGCCCCAATCCCCTTTAATTGGAATAGGCCGTCACCCTTTACTTAGAAACTAAAGAAATTATAATCACCTTCTAATACACAACGGAAGACTAAAGTGAAAACACGAGTGCTATTTTTTTTAGTTAAAAACGTAATATAATTATTATAAAATGGAATATCATGAACTTCTTAACCCACGAGAATCAACACATCAACTTATACAATAGTTCTCATAAGAATAATAATATGAAGTAAAATAATAGAGGCAACCAAAGAGAGGAATTTTATTAATAATGAATCTAATATATATATACAAGTCCTTGAACATGAATGATCACTACATATGAAAAACCAAAAGACTAAGAACTTTAAAGGCTCTAGAGTAATGTCCATTAAAAATAATAAATTTATAACACTCCCCCTTGGACATTACGACATGATGTACATGCCTCGTTAAAAACTCGCTAGAAAAAAACCCAGTGAGAAAAACTAAACGAGAAAAGAGTACATGACATATGGTCTTTATTGTGATACACTGGCTGCCTCATTAAAAACCTTTGACTAAGAAAAATCCAGTGGGAAAAAAAACTTAGTCAAGGAAAAAAGAGTACAACCATTGATCTTCAGGAACCAACCTTTAGGGTTGTTTTGAATTTGTCGCTCCCCCTTAAGACAATAGTCTTCCAAGTTTACGCATCCCAATACCATGGACATATTTTCAAAAGTAGAAGTAGGTAGGGATTTCGTGAACAAATCTGCAAGATTGTCACTAGAGCGTACTTTTTGTATAATAATTTCACCACTCTTTTGGAGCTATGTGGATAAAAGAATTTAGGGGCTATGTGTTTTGTTAAATTTCCTTTAACGTATCCATTACTCATTTGGGCAACACAAGCTGCATTGTCCTCATAAAGAACAGTAGGGGATACATCAATTTTAGTAATGCCACATGATTCACAAATGTGTTTTATCAAAGATTTTAGCCATACACATTCTTATGAGGCTTCATATAAAACAATAATCTCTGAGTGGTTTGAAGAAGTGATAACCATAGATTGTTTGACAGACTTCCAAGAGATTGCATTACACCATAGAGAAAAACATAACCAGTTTGGGATCTGGCATTATGAGGATCAGACATATAGTTAGCATCTGAGTAACCTACCAATGACTTATTTTGATTTCTTGTATATAGTAAACCAAGATCCTGTGAACCTTGGAGATACCGAAAATTATGTTTAATGTCATTCCAATGTCTTCTTGTAGGAGAAGCACTAAATCTTGCTAGTAAATTTACTGCAAATGCAATATCGGGTCTAGTGCAATTTGTAAGGTAAATTAATGCACCGATTGCACTTAAGTAAGTAACTTCCGGTCCTAATATATCCTCATTATCTTCTTTAGGTCTAAACGGGTCATTATCCACTTCTAGGGATCGAACAATCATTGGTGTACTAAGTGGATAAGACTTATCCATGTAAAATTTCTCCAAAATCTTTTCCAAGTAGGTTAATTGGTGTATAAAAATTCCTTTAGGGACGTGCTCGATCTGCATGCCGAGATAAAATTTGATTTTCCCTAAAAATTTTATTTCAAATTCAGTTTTTAAGTCCGAACTAGCTTCTCCAATTTCCTTATGTATTCCAATAATATTTATATCATCAACATATACAGAGATGATACAAAATCTATCTGATGACTTCTTTACAAACACACAAGGAAATGCGTCATTATTTATATATCCTTTCTTCAGGAGGAATTCACTCAATCGATTATACCACATTCTTCCTGATTGTTTTAGATCGTATAAAGACCTTTGCAATTTGATACCATACATATTACGATTCTCATTTTTCCTCATCTGGGGAATTTGAAATCCATCAGGGATTTTCATATAAATATTTGCATATAATGATCCATATAAATATACAGTAACAACGTTCATTAACTGCATTTCCAAATTCATATTTGTTACCAGAGATATTAAGTAGCGGAACGTTATACCATCCATGACAGGAGAATATGTTTGATCAAAACCAATGCTGGGTCTCTACGAGAACCATTGAGCTACCAATCTCGCTTTGTATCTCACCACCTCATTATTCTCATTTCTTTTTCGTACAAATACCCATTTATATCCTACAGGGATAATATTTTCAAGGGTAAGTACAATAGATCCGAAGACCTTTCTCTTATTTAGTGAGTCTAGCTCAGCCTCAATTACTTATTTCCATCTTACCTAGTCTGAGCGATTCCGGCATTCAGCAATTGACTTGAGTTCTGGATCCAGATTATTATTTAAGACGATAAAAGCAATCGTGGAAGCAAATATGTCGTCGACGACAATGATATTTCTATTGTAAGTTTCTCCTGTATTTATAAAATTCATAGCAACTTCGATATTTACATCAACCAGATCCTCTTCATTTCCCAAAATGTTATGACCTGGTCGTTTCGCAACCCTAGTATTTTGATTATTTTGTGCACGTGCAATGTTACCAGGGTTTTCGTCTTCAGGATGAATCTCTTCGGGAGATATTTGGAGTGATTGAATATTTTTGTTAGATTTAGTTTTCCGCAGATTTTTATCTTTTGTATTTGTAGGTTCTTTACGCTTCGGACGCAGAGTAGCAACAGATGATAAATTTAATTTATTAAGAACTTCCACTCTTTGTGGCGCATTCACAGCAGGTATATGTGATTTTGTTACTCATTTATGATCGGTAAATGCATCTGGCAGATTACTTGCTAAATACTGCAAGTTAATTATTTTCTGAACTTCCAATTCAGTTTGACTGGTACGTGGATCTAAATATTGAAGATTTTCCACATTCCATGAAATTTCTCGGCATTCTTCTAAATTTTTACTCTTATCTCCCCCCTAATGCTGGGAAATGATCTTCATTAAATGTGCAATCAGCAAATCTAGCTGTAAATTGATCCCCTGACACGGGTTCTAGGTATTTCAAAATGGATGGAGATTCAAAACCAACATAAATACCTAATTTTCTTTGAGGGCCCATGAAGGTACGTTGTGATGGTGATATTGAAACATATACTGCACATCCAAAAATTCACAGATGGGAAATGTTTAGTTCTTTCCCACGCACTAGTTGTAGAGAGGAGTAGTCATGACATGCAGTTGGACGTATTTGAATAAGGGTGGCCGTATGTAGAATTGCATGACCCCCAGCATGAAATGGGTAAGTTGGAATTTTATAGTAAAAGTCTAGCAATGAATTTGATACATTTAATCAATGATTCAGCCAGACCATTTTGCGTGTGGACATAAGGAACCAAATGCTCCACTTTAATTCCTAATTACATGCAATAGTCATTAAATGCTTCGATGTGAATTCACCAGCATTATCCATTCTGATGGATTTAATTAGATAATCAGGAAATTGAGCCCTAAATTTCAATAATTTTAGAAATGAACTTTGCAAAGACATTATTTCTAGCGGATAATAGACATACATGGGTCCACCTAGTGGAAGCATCAATCAAGACCATGAAATATCGAAATGGTCCTAATGCTAGGTGAATTGGTCCACATATATCTTCATGAATCCGTTCAAGAAAAATAGGAGATTCAAATTCAACTTTAGTACGAGAAGGTCGTACTATAAGTTTTCCTTTTGCACAAGCTTCGCAAACAAATTCGTTTACAGAAGGTAATCTATTGTTTGACATGTTGTGTCCAATAGAATGAGACAAAATTCGACGAATCGTATTTTGTCCTGGATGACCTAAACGTTCATGCCATAATTTAAAAGAATTTGGATCATGAAACTTCAAACTCATTGAAATATGGAGATTAGAAGAACGGATGTATGTATAATATAATCCAGATGAGAAAGAAGGAAGTTTTTCGACAACTTATTTCCGACACCCTATGGAATGAGTCATCAAGAGATACTCTACATTATTTTCAGTATCGGTTTCAATGTGAAAACCATTCGATCGAATGTCCTTAAAACTAAGGAGGGTACGTTTAGATTGTGGATATAACAATGCATCATTACTAATTAATTCAGTACCCATAGGGAGAATTAGTGAAGCTCTATCGGAGCCTACTATTAAAAAATTATCATTTGCAATTATACTAACATTCCATTTTTTCAGTTAAAGTTTGAAAAAATTTCCTCTCTCTAAGGATAGTGTGTGTTGTAGCACTATCCACTAAACATAAAATATTCTCTTTCTTCATACGGTAAAAGTAGTAAAAGATGTTGCAAACTGAAAAATTAAACATTAAAATAAGCATCATAATAAAGTCAAACTCAAAAGTAACCTTAATGTAGCCAACATCGGTAAAAAAACATAATGTCTTGAATAAAACATAAAATAAACTTAGGCAAACATTTTGGTTGATAAAAGCATCATATAAGATCACTCATTATCTCCAAAGTCTTCAAGTTCAACCTTCAAAAGGTCATCATTGTCAATATTCAAGTTCATGTTTGCATCAAGCATATTAGCATAATGAGATTTTCCTTGAGGGGTCTTTCCCTTTTTGTCTTTCTGCATTTTTTGGTATGTTTCCACCAAATGCTTAGGTGTACGGCACGTGCAAGATCAATGGTCATCACATCCACACCTAAAACAAATTTGTTTTTATCCTCTATGAGAACCAGATTTTGGTGGAGTTTTAGAATTGTCTGAACTCTTTTCACGGCCTTGAACTTGATCAATACTTATATTACCTCGATCTTGACCACCTCTATAAGGTCTATTAGGAAAACCATAACCTCGACCTCAACCTCGACCTGGACCTCGGCCTCGACCACGTCCTCAACCTCTACCTCTTCCACGCCTACTATCATTTCTATTTGTTATGGCATGTGCTTCAGGCATAGCTTGTGAGCCAACTGGTCTTGCATTATGATTTTTCATTAGTAGTTGGTTATGTTTTTTTGCATCTAGTAATGCAGAGATCAACTCAAAATGTGTAGTGTAATTTTTTGCCCTATACTGCTGTTGGAGTACAAGGTTGCTTGCATGGAAGGTTGATAACGTTTTTTGTATCAGTTCAGCCTCTATAACATTTTGATTGCATAGCTTTAGATATGAAACAATATGATGCAGAGCAGAATTATAGTCAGTATCAGATTTGAAGTCTTGAAAATGAAGATTTAGCCAGTCATATTGTGCTTGAGGTAGAATTATGTCTGTTTGTTGGTGGAAACGATCCTTCAGGGACTTCCACAAAACAACAGGATCTTTTTCAGTAAGATATTCTTTTTTTAGGTCCTGATTGAGGTGGTGTCGGAGAAAAATCAGTATATTTGCCTTCTGGGTAGGAGTGGATCGAGAGTCTTGAACAATTGTTTCACTTAAATCAGAGGAAGCTAGGTTAATCTCAATGTCAAAAGCTCAAGTCAAATAATTGGTATCATCAAGGGAAAGCTCGGAGAATTCTCTTTTTATAATATCATACATTTTCAAATTCTACAAAATTAAATTTAAAATATTATGTTATGGCAATTATCTATCTTATAATGACAAATATTCACTACACAGGATAAATAGACTTACATATCCAAAATCCCATAAAATGTGCAAATTAAGAAAATATAATCTATATATAATAGATTCAAAGCACAAGGTCAAGTAATAATAATAAAACTAAAGATACTGTTGTAAATTTCCAAATAAGAGTTAACACTATAATTATTATTTTAAGATGATATTAAACTGTTGCAACTCATCACTAGATTTATCAAGTTTCAGTAATGACTCTCAGTTGGAACTCTAGATATATGTGTACTAAATAATCTATGTATAATAGATTTGTATTTTTTTTCATATTACAGAAATATGAGTGAAATGTAATGAGATACTTAATCTAATTGAATATCCATATGTGACATATAAAACTTAAGAAACACTTCAGTAGAATAAATTGTAAACATAATTCATATTCTTAAATCTGTTGGTTAGAAGAGTTCATCATCAACTCATTCACATCTCAGGATATATATACATATATAACAATCTAATCATTAAACTGATTAATCCAAATACCACTATATGAAAATAATTTGAGCAAAATTAAATAATATACACACCGAAGGATGTTAAATCCTTGACTAACAATAATGTATATGTGTGTATATATTTATATACATGTCTACATTTTTCAGATGCGCAATCTGTGAATACATTTATTTATACTGTATCATACCACATGAGATTGGCTAAAGACAGTTCAGGGTATTATAGAAACATATGATTAGTTATGGGGTTAGACAACTTTGCAAGATATGAATTAAAATTTGATTAGTTGTCTCTTGAGTCTGAGACAGTTCATAATTTGATAACACTAATTGTCAATGATCTGACTCAATGCTACGAAGTTAATTAGGCCTTCATCCAATATAACTAAAGAAATTAATAAAAAGTATGCAGGGCAGCAGGATGCCATGTAAAATAATTTTGTGGAAAATCAATATTTGTTGGTGAATAAGAAGTCTTAGAATCATACTATTGAATGATGAGTTTTGATCCTAAGCTCATGTATTTATTGAATTCTTGACTAACAATAAAACAGAAGGATATAATCTTTCAGAAAAATGCATTAAAAATGGGTAAAGTTTCACAGGAACATTAAGGGAAAATAAATAAATCTACACTCAGCAGAAATAGGCAATTATCATAGATAATGGTGCAGATTATGTTCTATGCAAGAATCATATTTTAAATCAAAAGATGAATTAACGACATACTGTATAATGCGTCTCAAATGAAGCCATAAAAATAAAGTGATTATATCAATTCAATCAAAGGAAATGCCTTACAGAAAAGACACGATTCTTTCCTAGGGCACAACTCAAATTCAGGTGGAGGATCGTGCTGATAATGTATTGTAAAATGGAATATCACGAACTTCTTAACCCACGAGAATCAGCATATCAACTTATACAATAGTTCTCATATGAATAATAATATGAAGTAAAATAATAGAGGTAACTAAAGAGAGGAATTTTATTAATAATGAATCCAATATATATATACAAGTCCTTGAACATGAAGGATCACTACATATGAAAAGTTAAAAGACGAAGAACCTTAAAGGCTCTAGAGTAATGTCCATTAAAACTAATAAATTTATAACAATAATTACATATTATCTAATCGTAATTGTGCTTAGCTCGTGCCTCACCTACATTTCTAGGTAAAAAGTTTAAACAAACATTTAAATGAATTAACACCATAAATGAATATATTATAACAAAATATAAGTTTGGCTCATTATTTTTCATACTTTACATATTTAAACATAATATGGTTTTCAAAAGGAAATATTATTATAGTACTACAACTCTACAGTAGTGAGAAGTCATCTCAACCTGCTACACGACTGCATCATCGTCTGCCAAGTCTGAGAGATCTCAGTGTGATAACTTTACTATCTAATATATTGAAACAATTAAATTATTAAGCTCATATTACATGTCCTTCGAACACGCTCACCCTAAACCATACTATAACATAAAGGAATGTGGGAGTCGCTCGCCCAGACCTTACTTTTATAAACCATGCACTCTCGCCCTTATGGTCATCGCTCGATATGAAAGTTATTTACCAGTTAAAGCTATAGGCTTTAAGCCATAGATTTTCATACATAACTTACTAATTCAATTATCAACACATAGTAGAGAGTAGAATTTACCCACTTGTAAGCTGATTCTTCGAGGATAGCTTCCGGATTTATCGACCATCTCAAATTGCACTTGACATATTTAATTGTTTAGATAATTATGTTGTATACACACTCGTTTGTATCTTATATTTAGGTTAACTTAACCTAAATCATAGTCATCTAGTCACTTAAGGAAAATAAATCATTTTAGAAGCATATATTAACATGATTTTATACACTTCATTCAAGCATATATATATATATATATATATATATATATATATATATATATATATATATTAACTACACTTCATTTAATACATACTGGACTCCTATATGAAATTATAAACATGATCATACCATAACTAAAATATTTAAGCAAAAATAGCATACGGAATAAAACATCATACTTGTGCTATAATATTTAGACACTTAAATTAGTGATTCAAGGCATAATATGACACATAAAACTATAAAAATTTTAATAATTCATAGGTAATTTCAAAAATTACATGAATATTTACATGATCACATAATAGTATTAGATATCATATTCTGAAAATTCATAATTTTTAAAAATGTACATATAAAATAAAAATAATTCTATAAACTAGTTTTTCACCTTAATTTCAACTCAAAATCAATTTATATTGCCAAATTTATCAAACATTATAGGATTCATGAAAATATTTTATATTTTCACAAAAGTCAGAAAACATACTGAAGTATAACATATAAAAATATCAACTAATAATAAAGTTCACATAATTAGTTGTGAATTTTCTAAGTTGACAAAAAACAGGGCACCTTGTATGCTGAAAACATGTTTTCTTGAAAAACTCTTGATAAATTGTACAAGACGTTAAAATTTACAAGGTAAATTTCTACATATCCTTAAGATTCTGTACTACAGCATACTAAAATATTACATTTGAACTCAAAGCCTAAAACCCATAAGAAAGGTTTTACTTTGACATAAAAAACAGAGCAAATATGTCACAAAATAGGACTTTATTTGAAAAATCAAAGTAAATCGAATTTAAGTCTAAATATTCTGAAATTTAACAAATATGTTCTTCACCTCATGTTTGTAAACTTGGTAAAATAATTTAACTTAAATCACCTTCTACAGCTTTTAAAAAATTACAGAATAGAGAAACAAAACACATTACATAATTGTAGCATATAAACAAATTTTTGTTTTTCATTTGTGTATCATCATAAACAAAAAAATTCTCAACCCAATGACATCTTTAGACCTTCTAATATATTTTATAAGTCAAAAAATATCAAAAGTCAAAGAAGAAATTAGAAGGTTTAAGTCAAAATATCTTCAAAATTAAGAGAGAAGAAGGTGTGTTCTTTCTTTTAGAAGGTGTGTACTTTCTCTTCTTCTAAGCTTGCTAAAACTCTCTTTGTTTTTTTTATTTTTTTATTTGATGCATCAATAGCATAATATGTGTTAGGAGATATAGTAGGAGGTGTCATATATTTAGATTAGTCACCAATAAGATATATCATATGTATACTTGTTTGCTAACCCTTTTTTTTTCTTTAGTCTCAAATAATCTTATAAATTCATATGTATATAAATGTATATGTTTATGATCACAAAAAGAGATTAAAATTAATATTACATGTATAATGCATTTATAATATTATATTTACTAACTAACTTTCAATATAAAAAACAAAGATAATTTTTATCTCATGTATGTTCAAAATTACATACTCCATCTTAAAGTTTTTGAAAAGATATTTTGATATACATTATGGTGCATAAATGTATGTTCAACTAAAATGATTTATCACATAAAATCATTTATGTAGATCATATGTAAAATTTCATAAAACAAAGACATTCATAACCCAAACGAGTAAGTCTAGCATCTAAACCTAATATCATTTTAATTCATATAAACTTATCTATTATATCATCTTTTTACTTCCATTCATGTGCATCGAGTGAGTTGAGATTGAGCTCGATTTCCTTCATGAGCAATCCTGCAAAAATCCTTAAAATCTCGAAAGTAATATGTCATAAAAATCTTTAAAATAATTAGCATAACATAATACATAAATCATAACTTTAAGCAATATAAGAACGTACACTCAAAATATTTATAAATATATTAAAAGAAATTTCATAAAATATGCAAATGCAGGTTTTCTTGAAACGATGTTACAATAATATATAGGATCAAAATTGAAAAATATATATTTGATTGGTAAAAAATGAAATACTTCTTAAATACAGAACTAAAATTAAGATTAACATTATATATTTATTTGATGATTTGTTGTAAAGATATAAAACACAAATAAATTTAGCAAACGGTTTAATAAACACATGCAAAACATGAACGAACTTAATAATCTCTTTGGAAAAAGAAAATGACCGGCTCTTTGGATTGTAATATTCTAAATAATACCAAACAATAATATTTAAAGACAAATTAATTTGGGTCGACTCGATCCGGATCCGTGAATTTTCTTTTTTTATTTTTTTTTATTTTATATTTTGATCTTTATGTACAAATTCGATGACCTTTATGTACAAATGCTGTGACCTTTATGTATAAATGTTGTGACTTTTATGCATTGTAACTTAGGAAAAAAAAAAAGAATTCCAGCAAAATTTGTACATAAATATCTTTATGTACAAATATTGATACATTTATGTAATATATAAAGGTATATAAAGATATAAATATTTGTACATAAAATTCACATGAATATACATAATGGTCATATGAATATAACATAAAGGTTTTTATGTACAAATTTTGCTAAAATTCTTCATTTTATTCTAGGTCATTGAATATAAAGGTTATAGAATTTATATATAAAGGCCACATAATTTGTAGATAAAAGTCACCAAATTTGTATATAAAAGTTTTGGTCTAAAGCAAAAAAAAATTTCAAAAACACGCGGATCCGAATTGATTCGAATTGCATGTACACCAAGTGCACATGAGACACACTCATATTTAAATTGACATGTGGACTTATTTTTAAAAGGACTAATCAAATTGAATGTCCATAGTTAGATTAGATTTTATTACTAATTAAAATTCCTTCTAAATGTTTAAACATGTGAGTGAATTCGGTTGTGAATGCAGTAATTAAGTTGTGAGCAGAGTACTTATAAAATCGTATTTCACAGATCAATTCACTAAAATGAGTCAATTTTTAATCCATAAATAGAATTTGATTTATAAAAATGATTTTGAATTGTAAATACTCGATTCCATCTCAAAAATATTATGACATTTCGATGATCAATTCCATATAATTTTTTTTTGTGTTTGGTAGTAAACTTTTCTTACAAAACTAATAATCAAATCTGTCATAAAAAAGTTGAAGTCATTGCCGACCAAAAACTTCAGCATAGTCTATATAATAAGGATGACATTAAGCTTATCATAATTGTGTATTATCCAAGTAATCAACCTTATCAACTCCTAGATATTTGCCAAGAATATTTATAGATTTAGGGCTATTGAGATCAGTTTTGGGCCGTCTATCAAAAGCAAGAAATAAGGTTCACTAATTTGGGGAGCTAAAAGTCAATCAAATTTGTGACATTCATTGAAAGTGGAGTGACAAATTACAGGTCAATACCAAACACCAATAGACACTTTCTGTTGTTTTATTTTATTTTTTTTATTTTTTTTCTTGAATGTTAAAAGTATCTCATCTGAATACAACAATAAACTCTTAAATGGATATTATGTTATGAGATGAAGTTTCATTAATCATAATCTAAATAAATTTTCATGAGTTAATCTATATCTTATTGATTGTGAATTATGAGTTAATTATTTTCATAAAATTAAATTTGTGAGACATTTCAGACAAGGAAGATAAAAAATAAAGAGAGTCACGAAAGAATTTAAAAAAGTCATTGTTTATACCATAAATATTTAATTTATGCTATGAAACCAACGGATAGAAAAAAAATTAGGGGTCACATCTGATTCTTAGCTGTTTCCTTCAATAGTTAATCTTAGAATTTGTGTGGATAGAATTAAATGTTTTGAGATACTTTACATGTGCCTATTGAAGTTAAGGCTCATGTATGTTTGATGATAACCGTTCAATGATCTTGTAGCCTAGTGCAAATGTAGTATTTAGTACCTCCTACGTAAATATAATAAATAAACTAATAGTTAATAATATGATTTTTAAACTATCCATTGTAAACATATGTTAATACAGATTTATCACATTATTGTGACACATCCATAATAAACAAATTAACTTGTACTATTCATTACAGACACGTAGGTTTTTCTAACTCTTATTTTTTTAATTCTTTTTTCTTATTGTTTTCACCCTTTTTATTTTTCTAATGAACTAGCTTGCATTTATATTTTTTAATTTTACAATTATTTTATTTTCAATTTTACTCGGTATTTTTCCCTTTGTTGAATTTCTTTGTTTCAAATATATAATAATATTTTTATTTAGTTTGAGTCATTAATTTAGTAATAAGTTATTATATTTATTTAAAAGAATTTCAAGTAAAGATTATAAAATACTCGTTTAATTTGAAAGATATGAATGAGTGAATATTGTGCGACCCACTCGAATGTACCATCAATACCTCAATTTTAATTTGCATGTGGGATTCACAACTTTGAGTTGTTGGCTTATCATCACTTTTGTTTTTTGTCCCCATATCCTCAGGATGCTAATTATTTGGATGTCACAAATTGCATTTTGGATCATCTGTATCCATAATTCTTATCTCACCGCATACCACATTTCAAACTCATGTTATATTGATATAAATATAAAAACGATTATAATTATTTATCTGTTAAGAAAAAAATATTTATTTAAAACTATGTAATTTTAATGTGATACATAAGTGGGATAGAAATCTTAATACAGATTAATATACAAACGGTTATAATTATCTATTTGATAAGAAAAAAAAAATTATTCAAAACTGATGTGATACATAAGAGAGGGATAAAAAATTTAGTACAGGGGATCCGATCGGAAAAAAAAAAATTGGACGTCACCATTCTATCATTTCAAGATTCAAATTTATGATACATTTTCTTGCCAATAATTTCATGGCTTTATTAAGCATGTGGAAATTTGAGTATTTTATAATTGGCACTAAAAGACTAGGGTGGTATTAGTAAACTGTTGAACCCTGAAAATATAACATTCACATGCTACAAGAAGATTTTGTGGTTTAAGAACCTTATTTTATAAGGTATTTAAGAACTTTCATTTATCCATTCTAATATTTACTGATTTTATTTAACTTTAAATATGGTTTGGGTATCAAAAGATTATAATTTCATGTCGTCTTAATATAGTTAATGATCATATTTGCAAGTTTATCCTCAATAATCGAATGCGAGCATATTTTTGAATTGATTTTATTTATAAATCACTTGAATATCATCACTGTCAGCATCATTGATACACAAATATCGTTAGATTTAATATTAATTAGTATTTGAAAATTGAAATAAGTAGTTTCAGACCTCAATTTTCTCTTAATTGAGTGTATGTGATAATATTTAACCGAAGGAGACCATAATCACAACTAGATAACTTTCTATAACAATACAATAGAAATTTCGTTTATGCATCTTCATGCATACATCATTACTACTAATTGTTTTCTTTCTTTAAGTTCTCCATACTTAAATTGGGTTATTAGGTGTTGCACATCACTCATGACATCATACATCTGAATCTAAATATCTTGGCTTATAGCAAGTATTAGTTAGCTTGTAATAAAAGTAATTAAATGGTGTACATGGTATACATACATGTTCACAAGTCATTCACAACAGATGTATAGAACAACATTTTGCATTAAAAATGTTAAAATGTTTATTGTAAACAACTCTTAATATATTCATTAATGATGTATAATAATGTTACTCTTAAAATTATAAAATATGAAACTAATATATATATGTAGATATCTGATATATTAACAATTGACACATATTATAATGTGTCTATGGTAGATAGGGACTATTCTGTACTTTATTTATATACAGTCCTACTCACCTATCCACCGTGGACATATTAATATATGTCCACGATTGATGTGTCAAAAATCCAGAACATCTATTAATTTTATTTTTCATATAACGAGAGGATGAAATGATTACACGTCATCAGTAGGTATATTAAGAGTTGCCCACAGTGGACATTTGAGCAAAACCATATTTATATAATGTTGGGTTACTGTATATTTATAAATTCTTTTCAAAAGGCAATTTGCATTATTTAGGAAACAAATAGACCTTATGTTTTAATTTAGCCTTTTCAATTGACGTGATCATGTAGTATTCTTTTAGACTTTATTTAAATTTTCAACAAATAGATTTGATGAAAGATTTAAAATTCCTAATGTAGATATGAAAAAATATAAATTTGAAATTCATTACTTTCATTTTTAATAAATTTTTAATCGATTGGATTTTGAATCTTTTTCAATCTAAGTGGATATAAAACTCATTCTTTTCAAGTTGTTTAAATGAAGCCTTGGGGAGATTATTTAGTATGTTAATATATAATCTATTGAAGGGTCTTAATCCAATAACGTAGTGATGTTGTGAAAAATTGTCACATATATGCAAAAAGTTGCTCGTGTCGTGTGTGGTTACAATTCATTTGAGCCTTATATTTTCTTGTAATCGTAAGGTCAACCTTCTATTTTGACCACGTCCCTTTTGTACACATTTCTTGTACCCAATGAAATTCACTCCACATTATTTTTTATGATAAAACAACAGTTATATTCAATCTCAGATTCTTTTCCAGAAAATTGAAGGTCTTGTTTGGTAAGTGAAAGACATGCATCCTTCAGGGACCAAAACAGGATATACCAATTTACCAATACTATATACAAAAGGAAACCCAAAAAAAAAAAAAAAAAAAAAAAAGGGTATTACTAGATTATAGCTATCTTAACGTGGAAAATCCAATCCTAATAACCAATTTTAATATTTTAATTCCTTAAAAAGCTAATTTTAATTCTAACCCTAATATTCTGAATGGTGCGAAATCAACGGCAACCCAGAATATGATGAATCAAATCAAAGGACGTAATTAGGGCATTTCAACATTTGAAACACATGGAATCTTCTAGGTGAATCCAAGAGTCCAGATTCAGAAGCCCCAACCTCAACCACTGGACCCTTCTCCTCCGGATCTTTAGCGGCGCCGTCTCCGAAAATTGTCAAAATCCCTCAGTAAATCATTGGTAAACCAGAGTATATCATTTAACCAGAAATTCGAAAAGGTTTATACATCAAAAGGCGGATCATTCTTGAGCACGCAGCGGATATCTGAAACCACTTCTTCGCCGTCGCTTTCGGCGTCTTCACTGCTCGAAGAACTTTCCGACGGCGGCGGCGGCGGCGTCGAAACCTGATTCTCGCCCATTTCCATCTCCGCCGCGTCTTCTTCGCCAGTTTTGACGCAGATCCTTCCATCAATGCAATTCCGGCAGACGAAGAAGGTCGGCTCCAGCTGAGAGCCGAAAGCGGACCACGGCGTCGGTGATTGACAGAGGCGGCAGAGCAAATTCCTGGAATGACGCGCCACCAGAAAATTGGCGGAGTGCACCTTGGCGTCGCAGTCCCAGCATAAACTCGCCTGATCTGACTCGCAATGTATCTGCGCTGTTTGTTTACACAGCTCACATGCCCTCTTCATCTCTTCCAATTGAAAAAAAAAAATACGCAGAAAAGGAATTTAGATCAGAAAATTATGAAGAAATAATAAAGGGAAGGTAGAGTTTTCTCTTCGAAATAAATATGTGAAGAGAAGAAAGTGATGGCACGAAAGATAAAGAAAGAGAAAGGGGGAAGAAGAAGAGAAGGAAAAGAAGAAACTGCTCGAATTCAACTGGCAGTCAAGCCCACCTCCTTTTCTTTTGAAATTACGAAAAGGCCAATAGGAATGTGTGGGGTAGGAGGGCAGAGTTGGAAATTGAAGAAGAGGGGTAGAGAGATATTTGGGGATTGTGTGTGGCCATGTGGGGTGCAGGGGGGGACTGTATGGTGGGAGAGGGTGCCAGGTGGAGTGCTCTATGTGTGCACAGGATTCTTTCATTCGTTGTTGGTGACGTGGCATACGAGGGAATGCGCAGATTCTATTTTGCTACCTGTACATGGGGCCACGTGATTTGCACCTGCTTCCTCACGTTGCCCTACACCTACATATATTCACTTCATCCTATTTCTATCCTTCTTTTTCTTTTTTTTTTTAATTCAGAGACATGAATAATTCACCCCCTTACTAGTGATGTTAATCCGGGCCGGGCTAATAGGGCCAGCCCGTTTAGCCCTAAAAAATGTAGGGTTAGGTCCGAGATATTAGAGGCCCGTTTAAATTAGGGCCTTTTTGGCCCGATTCTATTAGCCCGAGGGTTAAATGGGCTAGCCCGCAGGTTAACCGGGCTAGCCCGTTTAGCCCGATTAAAAAATTGCAACCTGTCGGATTCAAACCATTGACTTACACACTTCCACTCCACCAACTAAGTTGAGGTCTATTTCATTTAATTGCATCTATAATTGATGTTAGAAAGCAAGAATAATGATGTTAACTTCTTCAAGTATAGTTTCAAATCGAATAAATTTCATCACAAGACCCAATTTATAAACTAGTTCTCAATTTTAAACCCAAATTTTCAAATTTCACAATAAAGGACTCAATTTTATATTTTTTCTCAATTTCAGGCTTGAAAATTAGATTGAGTTCTCAATTTAAGACAAAATTTCATTTTTTTACGTAGCCCGGTTAGTGGCCCGTTTAACCCGAGGCCCGCTAGGATTAGGGTTAGGTCCTCACTATGAGAGGCCCGTTAAGAGTGAACCGGATAAGGCCCTAGCCCGTTTAGCCCGTGGCCCTATAGGGCTAGGGCTAGCCCGTTTAACATCTCTACCCCTTACCATAGGCCTGTCAATTAAAGTGGAATGAAAATTGAGGAATATATTTGAGAGGTAGATACTGCGAGGTAGAATATTGTTTAAAAAAATTTCCCACATACAAAATTTAAGGGATATATTTGAGAGGGCGATGCTATGAAGAAGTAGAATATTATCGGATGTTTTCTTCCTATATCATTATATCCAATTATAAACTTTTTAATTGGATAAAACATAGATCGGAAAATTTGCTTGAGTGATAGATACCAACAAAATTTAATCTATATTATCAAAAAAATTCTCCTCACGATCATAACACCTTACCAACAAAATTGTGCCCCAAAATCCTATTTTTATCTAATTATTTTATGATGCTTGGAGTAAATAAAATATCCAAAACTCAGCATTACATCTTATGGGCCGACAAATTATTAGAGAAAATATATTTCCTTAGTTTTTTAAGTTATCTTTTAAAATGTTATGGACACGAATAAATTTTTATAATAAGATCTAAATTATAGATTAATTCTTAATTTTAAATTTAAATTTTAAAGTATTTTAATAAGAAATTTAATTTAATGTTTTTTCTTAATTTAAAATTTAAAAATTATATTGAGTTCTTAATTTGTGATAAATTACTAATTTTTTAATATTTTACATTTTTTTTATATTTATAAATTCATTTATATTTCAATATGTATTTATATTTTAGATAAATTAAGACAAATTAATGCGATTTTGGAACGATCTTCATTCGATTTGTATTAATATATATAATTAATGCAATTCATGAAAATTAAGATTCCTTTATTTTCTTAATTTTATGAATAAAAGTATAGAAATTCGATTTTAATATTCATCAATTTAATATAAATTATTTTTTATGAATTGAATTAATTATATTTTTCTTTCTTTCTTTTCTATATAAAGTAAGACAAATCAAAGGAAAATTATTCTTAAAGTGCACTAATTTGTCTTAATTTATCCAAAATATGAATACATATTGAAATATAAATAAATCTATGAATATAAATTAAAAAAACTAATTTCCAAGCCTTAAATTGAGAAAAAAAAAAGATTAAATTAAGCTCCATATTGAAAAACTTTGAAATTGAAATTTAAAATTGATAATTAATTTATCAATTAAATTTTATTATGAAATTTCTCCGATAAATTATTACAGCAGAAAAAAATAATGCCAACTATATCTGTATGATAACGTCTTGAGCCAAGTTTATATGTTATGTATAGGCCCCGTTGGTGGGTTTTATTTGTTAGAAGCTATATCGTGGACAAAGTGCAATGGGTATAATAGCATTATATGCCCGTCAAAGCTTAATTAAGCTATTACCTACATCTCATGTGTGTGAATGGATTCGAATTTTTATAAGAATTAAGAAAGTTATTGAAAGGCCTATCCAGCTAGTTAAATTAAATTATATTCATATTAAATTATTACTTGGTACTATACTAGTTGGTACTATATTAATAAATGTTTAATAGTATACTTGGCACTATATTAATAAATGTTTAATCTTTCTATATTTACATATTTTGTTTAATGGAAATATCATTAAGAAAAAATTGTGTTACTATAAGAAATTAAAACATTGCCATGAGATAGTTTTGCGAGACACATAATAGACACAATTTTGAATTGTCTAGATAAGTTAGCAAATTAAGAAGTATGTGTGGTCAAAAGTTTTTGTCATCTGGCAAAATGTTGTAAATGGGATAAAAATCCAGAGATTATCTTCCAACCATTCATTAAGTCGGTGAAGAGGATTTAGCTGACGTTACATGCATATATTAAAAACATATGCATACAACTTTAATGAATATGTTTCAACTTTTGTAACCAGAAGACAAATAAACATATAATATATAGAGGACAAATCCAAAATTATCCCTGCGATTCTACTATTCCATTTTTATAAAAATAATTTTTTTTTATTTATTTTTAAAATATTTTACTAAATATATTTCAATACTATCCCTTAACTAATTCAAATATATTGTTTAAATACAAAATTTAATATTTTAAAATACATAAAATTTTATAACTCCAAATTTTTAAAAAGTTGAAAATTTATTTCATGATGGATGAAAATTCTAGGGTAGAACTTGAATTTTATTGGTAAATTTGAAGATGTTTTGGACAGTAATGATCGGATTTGAGATGAGAATGATGTTTTGTGTGGTAAATGATCGGATTTGAGATGAGAATGAGATTACAGAGAAATGGGAAGACGAATGAGAGTTGATTTGCACGATGATCTATATTATTTGAACTTTGAGGTGGGACAACGGACAATTCGAAGAGAGAGACAAGAGTTTCGGTTATAATTTTTTATTTAATATTTATTTTATTTTTTATTTCACAATTTTGAGTTATGAAGTGATTTTGAATTTGATGATTTGAATGTTGAGTGAATAATTGTGAAATTTTTTAATTTTTTTAATTCTGTGTATAATTACCATCATAATCCCTGCACGAGTAGAAGAAAATCGTCGAAATCATGCATCATTTAATATATATACACGATAGGTATTCTAATATATGTATAGGATATGTATATAACATGTACACGATGATTATGATATATATCTTACAACGTGTATATGATTATAATATGTACATAATATATATCTTACAACGTGTAAACGATTACACGATATGTATTTTACAATGTGTACACGATAATTATAATCCAAGTTATAATCTTGTACACTTTATGAATTGTCTACACAATCCCTACATACAATTTGTGTACACGATTATAATATGCATATGATATATATCATACAATGTGTACACAATTACACGATATGTATTTTACAACGTGTATATAATTATAATTGTGTACACGTTATGAATCGTATACATGATACCTACTTACAATCACATAAAAATTGTGTACACGATAATCGTGTACGACATAAAATATACTCATGTATAGGGTTCTAAACGAATCGAATAGATTCGAATATCATGATATTGTATTTGTATTCGTTTAACTATTCAAATATTCGTATTCGTATTCTTTTATTATTTGAATCACAAAACCAAATCGTATTTGATTCAAATAAAATGTTCGAATATATTCGAGAATATTCGAATATTCATATTTGAAAATTTTAAACTTAAAATTTCAAAAAAAATATTTCAAAAATATATTTATTTCCAAATTAATATACCTACATAGTACTTAATAAACAATAAAATTCATCAACTCTACTTATATATATATTATATATCAATATAATATATATATAAAATAAAAAAATTATATATAGTTATATTTATTCGAATATATTCGCGAATACTCGAATCGAATATGGTCATATTCGTATTCGTATTCGGATAATATTCGAATATGAAAAGGTATTCTTATTCGCATTATTATTCGTATTTTCGAATTTGAATCACTATATTCGAATTCGAGTATCGAATCGAATCAAAAAAGTTCGATTATTTTACAACCCTACTCGTGTATAAAAAATTTAAAAATCGTATGGACTGGATCATGTTGAAATCTAAATAGATAGTATTTTAATATTTATTAAATCATAATTATACCCACATATCTTCATACATAAATATAAAAAAAAAATCTCCAAATGAGTTTGGCTAAAGTACAATATTCAAATTTCAGATGATTTTCCCTCGATACGGGATTTTTGTTAAAGTGCGGTATTTAGATCTTTAAATTTTTTTTTCCTAAATAAACATTTCTTCATCAGATAAACAAATTTTCGAAATCTTTTTCCTAAATAAATAGATCTTTAAAATTTTTTTACATGTTATTGTAGACATTTGTAGAAAAATTGGATATAAAATATAATATAGTATATTTAGATTTAAATTTTAAATACATAGACAAAATATATTGTTAAGTTACCTTGAGGACAAATTGAATATTTTACCACTTAAATTGGGTACAAAATTAGTATATAAAAAAATGGGGCATAAAAGTAAATTGGATTATGAAAAAAGTTAAAGGGAGGCATTTAAAAAAAAATTAATATATATATATATATATTACAAAATTCTCAAATATTATAGGGCAATATTATATACTCCCGTGTCATTAAATAATTATTTCTTCCAAAACAATTCCAACACACTAATTTAACTTTTGTCCCTCATGATTGAGTCACAAACTTGTACATATATATAAACATATTTCCACATAATATTAAACATTTCAAAAAACATTTCAAAAAATTTACAGTTGATATCGAAATAGAATAAAGTATTCGAAAGAATGGTGCAATGATAGAAATAGCAAAATCGATGCATGTAGATTAAGACACTGCAATCGACTTATTAGACAAATGTCGAACAAAATAACGAGGCATGATCCTCTACTAAAACGATTGCTATAGAAAATACAAAGCAAGTGATCATATGGCTTCATAGAAAGTATTAGAAGATCACAATCTACATTAGAAGAAGCCAATAGAAATCTTTAATTTTGTAATAAAAATTCTTGCATCAATTGTAATAACTAAATGCTAGGTTTGTCGTAGCAACAGTTTGATCTTCTGTATCAAATTTGTATCTCACTAATATATCACATTAAAATTACGTAGTTGTGGTAAATTTAAAATTTTCAATTTAACTGTTATTTTATAACCGTTATTATATTTTACATTAATAATATGAGATAATGAGATATAAATTTTGGATATGAAGAATCTGAATTAAACAAATGTTTTTCAATTTAATTATTAATTTTTATTTTTATTATATTTTTTACATGAATATTTTATAGTATGACAGAAAATCTAAATTGATCCTGGTATGATTAAATATATAGCCTACAAATATCATGCAACATGTGACGCTACAGCAATAAGGAGATCGACTATATTCTACGAAGTCTTAAAATAGGTTGAAGATATTTTTACAAAAGAATACCAGAAACAAAGTTTAAGTAACTAGAATATATAATTGAGATCAAATCCAAACCTATCCATTTTCCTTATATTTTCTCCCAAACTACCTTACCATATAACAAAAATCCCCATATACCCACTTTCATAACAAAATATCCCCATCTACCCCTTTTTTATGAACAAATACTATTTTACCCTCATTATCTTTCAATAATTTCCAAAAAATCATGCTTGTCATTAGCCAATTTTTTCTTTTTCCAATCTTTACATTTATTAGATCCGGATTATCCCTTCTGATCAATATCAGGCCCAACATGCTTCCGTAAATAAATAAAGCTGAGTTTACAACATACCTTGCATTTGTCTCTTAAATTCCCTTGGAATTCGGTTCAGGTTTTACGGATCCAAGATCCAACCACTCGCCCGCAATCTATGGTTCTGAAATCGATTTTCTTAGGAACCCAGATCGCAATCCTTCTCAACGGCCACCTGCCTTTAAGGAGATCACGGGGAGACTCACTGCTGGATGAATTTTTACTCAGAATTATAAATTTTTGGACAGAATGTCGGAAAACAAAAGCCTTGTTTATTGAAGAAAATAAACTAAACTATTTTACAATATAAATTTTCTCCGCCATTGGAAGAGAAACTTGAATTAGCCAATCATGGCTAATACTCGAGAAGGGGAAACTCCCATAAACAGGAAAGCTTGAAAGCTAAACTATTACAATCTAGAGAGAAGATTTCGAAAACAATGATAGAAAGAGGTGTTGTGTATTTTCGATGCCCTTCTTCTGAGGCTGAAGGCCTCAATTTATAGGCATCAATGTGCTCCTGTGTGGATACATTATTGCCTTGCCAGCTTGCATTCCACTTGGTTAGTGGGGAATGGGCCAACCTTCTTTATTTCTCACCTACCGTTTGGTAAGTATAACCCGTTGTCTTCTTGCGTCGGCAACGAATCTTCTGCTTTAGTGGAGGGGTCCTCCACGTTTTCTTTTGGCAATCGTCAATCCTTGGTGCTGGATTATTCAAAGGTAGGACCATCCACTACACCATGTCTTTCTTGAATGCCATGTGTTGGATAAAGTCAAGAAAGGTCCCTTAGACCCTTTTGAACCTGTATAGGTTAGTATTTGAACCCTTTATACTGTATTTCTATCTATTACATTTTTAGAATACAATACAACTTGTTTTTAATCGAGTCTAATTAGACCCGTTTCCTTTTATTACATTTTTGGCTTTTATTTTCTAAAAACCCTTCCATTTTCCTTTTTTCTTCGGGTAATCGAGTTTGAAACCTTGTCCGAACAGGGGTTTCTCTTGCACTTGACAGTAAGAGCATATCCGCTCTTCCCATCTTCCGATATGTATCATATTACATATCTTCTTCCTTATTTTTTCCGTTGCTGGAACCTTGTTTTTCCAAATTAATTTTCTCTTATTTTCAAAGAGGTTCTCAGCAAATCCGGTAGTTGTTCCTGTCATGGAATTTAACAGGAATGATCCGTTCACAGAATTATGAAATATTTTGAACGGATACTTCACCTTGTCCATCTCGGTGAGACAGACCCAAAGACCTCAAGCTCGCCTAGTTGATATATCGTTTTCAGTCAGGGCGACTACCAAAGGGCTGTTTTCTGGGGGTGTTTTGGCGCGGTTTATCGCCCCCATCTCAGATCTCTGTAGTTTTATGAATTGAAAAATTGGATGAGATCCTTTTCCTGTAATTTCTGGAGCAGCATAGATAATTTTTAGCTCTAGTATATCTCCTCGACCCAAGTATGGGTTGTTTTACCATGAATCGTGCACAACAGTAGCTATCCAATCCGGTAGTTTGGAAATCTCCGAAAAACTGGGTGCGGTAGTAAAAACTGAAGCTATTGCTCCAAAATCAAACCATTCCCGCACATCATGGGGGTTAACCCCGGGAAGCATCCAAAGTCTTGGATACTTACCAGACCAATCAGTAGTAATTCTGTTCGGATTGATCCCATTTCTTATAATCAATTTCTCCCATGTCCTTTGGTAAATCTGCAAAGGAGAAATAGTTTGGTTAGTGTTAACCTGTCTAGGGCCAGTCTGGGGCCTTAGGTTAACCTCTCCCTCTTTTACCCCAAAGGTGCTGGGTTGACTCGGGTTGCCTGAAATTGCTTCCTGACTTTCCGAATTTATATTTTTATCGGAGTCCGATAAAACACTTGGTTCGGCCTTATCAGCCTTTTCACCGGTATCTGATGAAAAACTTTCATCAGCAGGATGTCCTGCTTCGGGTATAAAGTACCCTGTTTATTCATCGATGATGAACTCTTCTCGTGTAACTCTTTCTGTATCACCGATGGTGAACAGACCTTGTTTAAAGGTTCCACTAATGCATTCCACAAATCATTATTTGAAGTTATGGCTGCATGTAGGGTCATTTGGACTTTGTCCAAATCAGCTTTCTGGACATAAGATGCGGCTTCGGCTCTTACCCTTAGCCCTTCAAATGCCTTGTAGAGCACCTCAAGATTTTCCCTAAGGTGTCTTGCTCGTATAGTGATGGAATCTGCTTCAAGGATATCCATCTCTTGTTAAGAAATCTGCAAGAACATTCTCATTAGATTTCACTATGACAATATCAAAAAGATAATATTGACATTCTGCTTGCCACCTGATAATACGAGCTTTTTCAATCTTTGATTCAAGTTTGATTTTCAAAAAAGCTTTAACATTAGTATTATCAACTTTTAATATAAATTCTTTGGCTAATAAAAATAAAGGCTATTTTTTAAAAGCCTTCCAAACTGCAAAAAATTCCTTCTCGTTAATATGCCAGACTCTGGCTTGTTGTTCGGTGAACAACCCTTCTGTATATCTACATGGTTCTTCACCAGTAGATATCTTTCTCATGAGCACCGCTGCCCATCTGAAATCATTAGCGTCTGTGTAGACAACTAACTGATCCTCATCTTGAGGAATCGTGAGTTTTGGTAAGTTACTACAAACCTGTTTTAACTTACGAACTCTTTGGGAATGAATATCTTCCCATTTCCATTTGGTCTTCTCATCATTTTGTAATAAAGGACGGAAATCCTTGCGATATTTTGTCAAGTCCTTAATAAATGAACCTGCAAAATTAATCACTCCCAAGAAGCTTTGAAGGTGCTTCTTATCTCTAAGAACATCTGGAAAATTGCAGATTTTCTCCACAATATGTTCCTGTAGTTTCATTTCTGCATGGTCAATAATAACACCGAGAAACTTGATTCTATTAACCGCGATTATTGCCTTCTTTTCAGAGAGCACTAATCCTTCTTTATGACATGCTTCTGAAAATATTTCAAGATGCTTTAGATGATCTTTCATATTTTTAGATGCAATCAGAATGTCGTCTATGTAAACAAACATAAACTCAAAATAATCTTTAAAAAGATTATCCATCTTTCGTTGGTATATCTGAGGTGCATTCGCAAGACCCATAGGCATTACGTTCCAGATATACTGACCTTGTGGTGTAGAAAAAACAGTTAATTTCTTCGACTCTTTTTCTAACTTAATCTGGTAAAATCCAGACTTGCAATCAAATTTTGAAAACACTTTTGACCCTTTAATACAATCAATTAAGTGTTCTCTACTTGGTATGTAATAACCATCAAATTCGGTAATCTTATTAATACCTTGATAGTTAATTACTAACCTTGCTTTTCCTCTCTTTATTTCGCCATGGTTTCTTACCAAAAACTCTGGGCTACTATAGGGAGAAATACCTGCTTCGATCAGCTTGAGATCGATATGCTCTTTGATAATCTTTTGCATATCCTTTCGATCTTCAAGGTTCATCTGGATCGGCTTGTATCGAACCAACTCGTATCGGTATTGTTCTTTTACCTTTAATGTTGCTTCGATTTGGTTTTTGTCCCACCAGGCTAAAGGATTTTCGTTGTAGTTCCTCTGGATTAGCCTTTTAACATTTTCAAGGGAAAGTAAACTTTCCTCATCAATGTCAATCTGGGGTGGTCCTTCTTGTAAGGCATTTTTCAGGAACTGAATAGCTTCTTCGTGTGCCTTCTTCATTCCTTTTTGTCTATAAGACAAAAGAGCTTCACCAAATTTCCTCTTATCCTGCATTTTAGGATGAGTCAACTTGGCTTCATTATCACCACGTTTGCTGCGAAAATTAATAGGCATAATCCTATTAAAGGCTTTCTCTCGCCGCAAAACCTGTATCAAACTACCACAGTTAGTAGTAAAGGTTAACAAGTTCTTGTGATTATCCTGCTCATATTTTGCAAAAGTTTGGATAAAATTATTACCAAGTAAAATATCAGCACCTGTATCATGAATATAGATAGATGGCATTCTTACTTTATACCAAGGGGTATCGAATGCGCCTTCAATCATTATTCGTGATTCTCGAATACCTCTATTGAGTATTAGGATTTTCTGGGAAAAATCCCTTCCTGCAATAATAGGTAGTTTTTCCACTGTTTCACTGGGGAAAACTCCTGGCTTTGCTGTGCAAATGCCTGAACCTGAGTCAATATAAGCTGTAAAATATTCTGTCTTATATTGATCATATAATATCCCTACAGATATATATATAGAGAAAATACTCGTCATTCAGAATCGTCTGGATATATTCTTCTTTTCTAAGATTCTAACATATTTATCCTTGAGCTTCTTATATTATGCTCACGGATCAACTCTTGAAACCTTATCTGATGAGTTTGTTCATTATCTCGCATTTCTCTTATGCGTTCTGTCAACTCATCTTTCTCTTTTTTGAGATCCTGGATCTCATCATCTATACACCTTCCTGGCATAATTCAGAACCCGTCTGAATGGTTTGGATAAATCCCTCTACTCCAGTGTTCTAGCATGTCTATTCGTGCGTTAATTTGATTTATTTTTAACGCAACCTCTTGTATCCTTATGACTTCTTGGATACTTCTTTGTTCTGGCAGATTTTGCTCTCGCAAAGATCTTAACAAAGTTCTTGTCTGAATTCTTTGTATCCTAAGATCAATGATCTCTGTATCTAGCTTAATACCTGGCATAATGGTTTTATTCTACCCTGATTGTATGTCCTTCAAGGTCGAACTCCATCCATTTTCCTTCTCTTTTCCAGGATTTGTGTTCCTCAAGGAAACTTAACCCTAAGGTCATAACTCCTTGGGTTATGCCTACTCTTCCTGTAACAGATACATGATAGCCTGCTATTTCTAACATACCTTCATATCTATTAATACTTGGTTGTTGTAAATGATATATCTCATCACAAGAAAACAAATTATCAGTTTTGGATATATCAAAAACAATCTGAATTTCTTTCCATTCATCATTAGGGCATTTCATTTTAACATTTCTTACCCTAATTATTTGTGGATACAAATCCTCCCTTGGTTCTTTTCCTTTTAGGCTAAGAATCCTATCTTCGGAAAATGATAACCTGTTACTAATCTCAGAATCATGCCTTAATGATCTACTGTTTAGAATAGATTGATCTTTAATTAGTAAATTAACACCCCCTAATCTTGGTATTTGAATTAGGTCTGGTGTTCTAACCTTTGCAAATTCCTCGAAAATTCTTGGAATTTCTATATACTCTTTCTTAAGGAACATATTCGAATGATGTGTGTTGGAAAATGCATATGCAATTCTATACGTGATAGAATATGGTCTATTTCCTTCTTTCATAAGATCAGGTCTTTTAAAGTCTTGATGAAGGGTTAAGACTCTACTGAAATCTTGGTTTGCTAGGTTGTATGCAATCCTAGGATGAATATCAAACATAAGTTTGCCAGTATACAGATTACCTATCATTGTACCAAGACAACTTTCTCTTAAATTATTGATTCTTCTATCCATCACAGATAAATGTAATTCAGAATCAATTCCTTCTTTGAAGGCAGCTTTGATCATAACTTCAATGGTTCCAATATGGATCCATTTCATTGTGACCGCTACTTCTTCTTTGATACGGCTTAGTTCCTCAAGAATTTCTTCTTTTGGAATAAGTTGTATCTCAATTTTATTACCGGTTAATCCTATTGGAATAGAAAACTCACCTGAGTTTACCCGGTAAATGATATGGTGCTTGCGTTGTCTTATTCCGATCTTGTCACAAAATCGATTAAGACTTTCAATTTTAAATCCGTCGTAGGGACTTAAAGCTGAATTCTGTCGCATGATCTTTTCCATAGTTTTGTTGGAGATGGTCATTCTGGAAAAAAATCCTGATAGACTATCCGACGTCTGGAGTCTATCTTCCTGTTCGCCGGAGCTACTCGTCTGATTCTGTGGATGATCCATAGGATCCTTCTGAATCAGATTCGAACTCTTCTTTATAGATGCTTTCATCTGAAGAGATGTCCTCGAACTTGTAAACTGGCACCAAATCATCATAAAAAACAGTATCTCGGATGTCTTCTGTAGTTTCGAACTGACGCACATCCTTCTCCTTCTGTGCTTCGAAGTAGTATTTGCGGAACCAATATATATATTCGTCCACATGACCAATACTTCTTAATTCGAGAGCATACAAGGCTTGTGTGTATTCTCTCTTCTTTTCTTCATTTCTTTCATCAAAGTATGCATTTCCGATGAAATATAGTTTGATCAGGTTCCCGATCTTTTCGATAATTTCAAAAAGATTATCTATAGATGTGATTTCTTCTTTAATATGGTCTTCCGTAGAATCCCACATTTTCTTAACTGAACCTGTTAAACTGTTTACGATAAGTTGGCAAAAATGCTCCTTATCTATATCCAATGCTGATGACGAGACCTTCATGCATGCCATCCATTCATCGATTAAGGTTTCCATGTTCCTAAAGTTGATGATATCGGTTGTAAGTGTTAACCCGAACGGGTGTGTTAGTTCAAGCATCGTTTTCGCCCAAGGGCTATTGGATGCCGCTTTCTCCCATCCTGGTCGTCTCTTATGTTGTCGAGCTACATGAGCACCGTAGGCAACTTCATCCTGTTTCCATGTTTGTTGGAAAACAGGTGCATCAGGTACTAGTGCTTCAGGTACTCCAGTACTTGTACTCCCTACCTCCTCTTTTGGAATGGGCTCATTCATCCTGAGATTAACCAGATCCACAATTCCCAGATTGGAAAGTGATTCGGTTAATTCTGCAAGATCAACTCTTGAGACTTCCATCAGACTTTTCGTATGATTTCAAGTAAGAGTTCATCGTAGCTTTTAGACTTCGGGACTTCTGTAGCCTTTCCTTTTGGGATTTTTGGTTTATCTCCGAACGTATCTTTATATCGTTCGTTCATTGATCTACATGTTCCCTTTGGTAATCTTCTTTTCAGATCTAACATTTCTTGTTTTAGATCTAAAACTTCTCCTTGGATCTCAGTTAGAGATCGGAACATCTTCTCCATTTGTCCACCATAATGAATGATGGTCTTCTAGATCTCCCTAAGGTCTTGAGTGACCTTAGATGTGTCTGGAACAATTATGTTCCAATTTGAGCTGGATGTCATTTAATGATATCCTGCACTTGTGTTATCTCGAAATATTTTCGGATACATTTTCTTGATTTTCTCCTCCGTTAGGCACAAGAAAATAATATTGTATATCATAATTTACTTAATTTCTTCAATAAAACCTGGCTTTGATACCAATTCTGGCATCGGATCACAATAAACATAAATCATGGAAAAATTCAAATAATTTTTGGTTTCGAATAATAATCACCCAGTACATGACATTGTTACACCTTTCAGACCAGATCGCTAGTATAAATACTAATGTTTTTTGGGGCACGAGAAAGGTTTCCAGCCAAAATATCAAAATAATTATATTCGGGTTTTGAAAACATGATTTAGCAAGATGGTTTGGAAGACACAAAATAAGAGTGTAATTAGTATTTCAAATAGTGAGATTTTAGGGGTAAATTGGTCTTTGACCACTTTTGGGGTATATTGGGATAATATTATAGTGGATGGAGTAGATTGAATTTATATTATAAGGTTTTGGGGTATATTGAGACCTTTTCTCATATATAATTTGAGTCATAGACATTCGCAGAAAGCAGAGTGATATAATATTAGAGTGTCTCCAATGTACACCAATTATATATGCAATTCAAATTAATTTGAGTTGATTCAAATGCACGTATTTTTAATTTATTTTTTCTACATATCAAAATTTTTATGTATAACTTTCATAAATTTTATGTATAAATTCTATAACCTTTATTTTCAATAACTTAAGAAAAAAATGAAGTATAAATTTTAGGACATTTATCTTCAATAATTTAGAAAAAATAAATAAAATTTGTACATAAATACATTTATATTATATTCATATGATCCTTATATATATTAATGTGATATCCATACTTTTATATAATATATACATAAAGGTCGCATGAATATATATAAGGGTCACATGCATATAATATAAAGGTATCTATGTATAAATTTTGGTCAAATTCTTCATTTTTTTTTCTTGCATAAAGATCACAATATTTATACACAAATGTCGCAATATTTGTACGTAAAGGTTAAAATATAAAATAAACAAATAAAAAATAAATTCACAAATCTAGATTGAATCGAATCGAGATCAAAACATAAAATAAAAAATAATTTAGAAATCTAAATCGAATCATATCAGATTTTAAATTCATGCATAAGGTGAAACTGGGAAATTTGTGTGATAATATTGTATTCATTTGTCTAGAAATTCTAGCAAGTTAAAGAGTCATGAATGGTTGTAAGCTTTTGTAGTAGAAAAATGAAATTTTCTAGAAAGTTATCGTGTTGTAAAATGTTGGTGAAAAATGAGAAAAATCTAGACAACACATCTCAACCACTCATTTGAGTCGGTGAAATCTATAAATATGTTTCTCTGGTAATGTTAGGGTACTTTATTCCAAATAAAATAAGTGTTGCTTTCGAAGGTTAAATTTTGTTATAGATGTCTTGTTTAATTTTTATTTTTTTTATTGTTTAATTTCTTACAATTGTTTATAATTTTTTTTTCTTGTAATTTAGAGTACAACAGTTTAAAATTTAAAATTTTTGAGATGGTAATTTAAGATTTTATTTATTCGAACTTCACAATTTAAAATTTAAAATTTTTGAGATGGTAATTTAAGATTTTATTTATTCGAACTTCACAAATTTTGTTGAATTAGAGCTCAAATTGTTCAATTAAATTTTTGAGATGGTAATTTAAAATTTTATCTTTTCGAACCTCACAAATTATGTTCAATTAGAGCTCGAATTGTTCAATTAAGCTCAAATTCACGTGAAATCATGAATTTGGACAATTTGGATCAATTTTGCTAACATGTCCATTATATGTGTCATTTCATATTGAATTTTATGTATTTGCAATCCAGTCCACGTGGTTTTACCAAAAATTTGTGCAAAATTCCCCCAATCAAGGGGGTGAAATCCCTAAATCTGTAAAATCAAAAAAATTCCCTAAATCAAGTAGTGAAATCCGAATCCTAATCCAAAATCAAAGGGGGTGAAATCCCTAAATCTGCAAAATCACAAAAAATTCCAAATCAAACTGGTGAAATCCGAATCCGAATCCTAATCCAAAATCTGAGGTTGATTCCATTTTCATGAGATCAGTTTTGATATTTTTGAAAGGCCATAGAGCATTTATTGGAACAGATACTTGAAAGATCCTGGAAATTCTTTCAAGCAATCAGCTTCGGTCTAGGAGCGGCTAATGTTGCTGGACCTTAAGGACCCAATCTGTCACATTTTGTTGCTGTTAGACCAGAGGCAGAAACTCTTGATGTGGTGTGGAGCAGATACTCCAAAAATTTTATAATTCTGAGTGTTAATCCATCCAACAGTGAGTCTCCCCGTGATCTCCTTAAAGGCAGGTGGCCGTTGAGAAAGGATTGCGATCTAGGTTCCCAAGAATTTTGGTTTCAGAACCATAGATTGCGGGCGAGTGGTTGGATACTTGATCCGTAAAACCTGAACCGAAGTCCAAGGAAATTTAAGAGAGAAATGCAAGGTATGATTTAATCTCAATTTTATTTTATTTACGGAAGCATGTTGGGCCTGATATTGATCAGAGGACTAATCCGGATCTGATAAATATATCCTGGAAATTCTTTCAAGCAATCAGCTTCGGTCTAGGAGCGGCTAATGTTGCTGGACCTTAAGGACCCAATCTGTCACATTTTGTTGCTGTTAGACCAGAGGCAGAAACTCTTGATGTGGTGAGGATCATCTCTGAAGCTTTGGGAACCTATTGAAATCTCAGACTACCTAGAACTTTATCTGATGAATGATGGAATATCCAAGGAAGCTGCCCAAGCTATTTTATCTGATGAATGATGGAATATCCAAGGAAGCTGCCCAAGCTGTTTGTGAGTTGGTTCCTTCCACAGAGACCCTCAGAATTCTTCATTTTCATAACAATATGAAGGGGAGTTGGTTCCTTCCACAGAGACTCTAAGAATTCTTCATTTTCATAACAGGCTATTGCAGGATTCTAAATCGTCCTCCTCAATTGGAGATTAAGGCTATTGCAATTTTAGAGATTCTAAATCGTCCTCCTCAAAATTGAAGGATTTCCGGTGCTCATCTACCCGAGTTGGTTCTGAAGGAGGCATTGCCTTTGACGGAAGTTTATTGTTAAAATCTAAATTATAGATTAGTTATTAATTCTAAGTTTAAATTTTAAAGTTTTTTAATAAGGTGTTTAATTTATTTTTCTTAATTTAAGGCTTGAAAATTATATTGAGTTTTTAATTTAAGATAACTTACTAATTTTTTATTTTTTAATTTATATATTCATTTATATTTCAACATGTATTTATATTTTAAATAAATTAAAATAAATTAATGTAATTTTGGAACGATTTTCATCCGACTTGTATTAATATATATATATATATATATATATATATATAATTAATGCAATCCATAAAATTAAGATTAATTTATTTTCTTAATTTTATGAATAAAAGTATAGAAAGACGATTTTAATATTAATCAATTTAATATAGATTATCTTTTATGAATTGAATTAATTATATTTTTCTTTCTTTCTTTTCTATATAAAGTAAGACAAATCAAATGAAAATTGTTCTTAAAGTGCATTAATTTGTCTTAATTTATCCAAAATATGAATACATATTGAAATATAAATAAATCTATGAATATAAATTAAAAAAACTAATTTTCAAGCTTTAAATTGAGAAAAAAAAAGATTAAATTAAGCTCCATATTGAGAAACTTTGAAATTGAAACTTAAAATTGATAATTAATTTATTAATTAAATTTTATTATGAAATTTCTCTGATAAATTATTACAGCAGAAAAAAATAATGCCAACTTTATCTGTATGATAACGTCTTGAGCCAAGTTTATATGTTATGTATAGGCCCCGTTGGTGGGTTTTATTTGTTAGAAGCTATATCGTGGACAAAGTGCAATGGATATAATAGCATTATATGCCCGTCAAAGCTTAATTAAGCTATTACCTACATCTCATGTGTATGAATGGATTCGAATTTTTATAAGAATTAAGAAAGTTATTGAAAGGCCTATCCAGCTAGTTAAATTAAATTATATTCATATTAAATTATTACTTGGTACTGTACTTGGTAGTTGGTACAATATTAATAAATGTTTAATAGTATACTTGGCAGTATATTAATAAATTTCACATTCATATTATACTTGGTACTGTATTAATAAAAGTTTAATGTTTCTATATTTTTTAATGGAACTATCATTAAGAAAAAAATGAGTTACTATAAGAAATTAAAACATTGTCATGAGATATTTTTGCGAGACACATAATAGACACAATTTACATGTCTAGATAAGTTAGCAAATTAAGAAGTATGTGTGGTCAAATGTTTTTGTCATGTGGCAACATGTTGTAAATCTATAAAAGTTTTGGATCTGTCATATGTAGCCATATCAACTCCTTGAAGGCATATACAACTGTCATGTGTCCTCCTCACCCCTTCCTTTCAAACCTCTCTCCATCTCTTTATCAATCGTTACATTCTCTTCATTTTTTCATCTTCCTCTTCAATTCCCTATCTTCCTCAACCATCGTTTCTTAAAGTATCCTTGCATTAGTAAAAATGGAGTTAGTAAAAATGAAGTCCAATGGAAAACCAACGATAATGGATATCTCAAAGATGAATGGTGCATACAATAATTGATATAGACTCTATAGTCTACAGCTACACCATAACTTTCCACATCTATTTCCCTCCTCCTACTCATTCCCATAAATTTCATATAAGTTCCCCTGCCACGATAGTTTTATCTATTTTCAGATACCCATTTTAGGATTTCTCTAACGATTATTGGATGAATGATTCAACAGATTCAATTTTTGCTGATAATTTAATGATTTTATGGATTTTTTTAGAAAATTGGCAAAATTGTAGAAATTAGTGAAAAAAAAATTAAATTTGGAGGCTATTCTGTTGTTATAAGCATATGGAAAATCACGTAATGCATAATCTACATTCCCTTTTTATTGATGATGCCTTCGATATTTCATGTTATGAATCATTTAGTGGTGTTATCTGTTTGAAATAGGAAAGAGTGCAGATGAGAGATAAATGATCTTTCTATGCTGATACGATCTCATAAGCCCTAAACACCGAAATTTAATAATATGGATGTAACATAGAATAGAATAATATACAAATATTCTGATAAAAAATGAAAAGAAGTGAAAAAGAAAAAAAACCTTAAAACATAATTGAATATGTATTTTATGTGCGGCCATCTATAACATGTTTATCCTGAAGAACCCTATCAAGAATGCTTGGATCCGCGAATACCACAAAACCAAAGCCTCTGAGCTTCCCAGAGAATTTGTCCCTAATTAACGAGTATTTTAAAGCTTATGAGAAGCGCAACATCGACTAACAGACCCAAGCATAGATTCATTAATGGAGGCTAGCATCCAGCTAAACAATAATTGATCTTTTCGCGTTCATAGATTCCAACAAAGATCAGAGGAAAAAAATTCACCAAGAAGAATGTCTTCATATCCGAAACCTCTAGCAGTGGATAAAACATGCGCCTTCCAGTAATTGTAATTGGATTGATCTAATCGAATTGTAAGTGTGCTAAAGTGTGGAACAACAAAGGAAGATGAGCTTGAGGAATTAGCCATGACAAAAGTTAGATAACCGGAACGGAGATAACCGTCACTAGAGAATTTACCAGGAAAAGAAAATAGAGACCGGATCGGAGCTAACTATTGCCGAATAAAAAAGATAATCTAATCGACATCAAACCGAAAATAACCGTCGTTAGAGAAAGTTGTCGGATAAAAAATCAACAAATGGCTTTGATACCATATTGAATAATCTAAAGATCGTAGAGAGAGAATTGTGCAAAGATATTAACTTGTATTTCAACTGAAATCAATGTTACAAGGCATACATATGATGTGTGTGTATATAGAGAGAGATATTATAAAAGCAACTTCTCATGCTTAACTAATAATGCAACAAACTAACTATTTCTAACTAATTGCTGATTTCGAGCTTGCTAAACTGGAGCTGAAGGTTGAGGTGATGATCTCATGATACTCATATAGTTAATCTTTTTAGATGAAGAAATACTTCAAGCTTTCAGGTTAGTGTAAATTTCACATCTTCTCTATAGAGGTAATATCTCCAAATTGTCAACTCTAAATCATGTGTAGGGTAGTTGTTTTCATACTCTTTCAACTATCTTGATGCATACACAACGAGAGAAAAATAGTCTTCTAATTATAAATAGTCTTACTAGTATTGGAGGATATATTAAAAATAGGATAAATTTCATAAGAAGATCCAATTTATAGATTAGCTCTTAAATCTAGACCTAAATTTTAAAGTTTCTCAATAAGAGGCTTAATTTTACATTTTTTTTTATCAATTTAAGGCTTAAAAATTAGATTGAGTTATCAATTCAAAATAAAATTCCATTTTCTTGTTCTTTTTATTTTTTATTTTATTTTAATATGTATTTGTATTTAAGATAAATTAAGACAAGTTCGTGCAATTTTGGAATGATCTTCATTGGACTTGTATTAATTTTTACATATATATATATATATAATAAATACAAGTAAAAAAATTAAGATTCTTTTATTTTTCTTAATTTTATAAATAAAAGTATAGAAAATCGATTTTATTATTAATTAGTTTAATATAAATTATATTTTATGAATTGAATTAATTATTATTTTTCTTTTTTCTTTTATTTCATAAAAATTAAGATAAATCAAATGAAAATTGTTCTTAGAGTGCACTAACTTATCTTAATTTATCCAAAATATGAATACATATTGAAATATAAATAAATCTATAAACATATAAAAAAAAAGGAAAAAGAATATGAAATTTGTCTTGAATTGAGAATTCAATCTAAATTGTAAGTCTTAAATTGAGAAAAAAATGTTAAATTGAGCCTCTTATTGAGAAACTTTAAAATATGAGTCTAAAATTGAGAATTAATCTATAAATTGGTTTTGTTATGAAATTTATCCTTAAAAATATGCATATTAGTTAACTAAATAATTATATAATAGTCGTATAATGAAATTAAATATTAATAAATATGTAACATTATTAACTCTCACATATGAGTATAGGTGAACCCCAAAACCTAAATTGTTACAAAGATATATATTACTTGGATATGTTATCACTTGGGAATTATCATAAAATTATCCTACTTCGTGCATTAAATAAAAATTTTCTTTTGATAGAACACGATAAAGGTTGTCCCAAAAAAAACTGGAAATAAAACAGAAGTCGGATATTGGGAATTATCATAAAATTATCCTATTTGGTGCATTAAATAGAATTTTTTTTTTGACAGAACACGATCAAGGTTGTCTCAAATAGAATTGGAAATAAAATAGAAGTCGGTTATTATAGCTATCAACATATGTGTTTAATAAATGCAATCTTCCCTCTATTATACAATAGACTTCAAATTGCATTGTACTAAAAAAATAAGTAAAATACAAACATGTCTCGTATTTTTATAAAAGTGTGATTGAAACTCTCAAGTGAAACACTTGAAGCTCTCCAAGCACGCCACATAAAAGGCAAACAATTAAAAGACAATAGAAAATATATGAAAACGGCAGCAACTTCATTCCATGGAAAAAAAGGGCAAAGAAAGAAAAACATATGAAATAGAAATTAAAACGGATGAAAAAGACAACTTCATCTCCATGAAAAAAAACAGCACACACCTCTCCCCCACATCAAATCAGAGCATTATTTCTTTTCTCATCTCCCCTCCAACATCTGAGAGAGAAGTGATGTGGATGATTGGGTAGTTAAAATCACAGATGGGAGACAGAGATATAGAGAGAGATTTTAAACACTACAAAATTCAGAAAGCCATCTCTAGAGTTTTAGAAAGTCCCCATGATTTTAAAGCTCTGATGATCTTCACAAACTTCCATTTCCATCAATCCTTTCTATCCATGGAGAAAAACCTTTCACAGTGAATGAGAACGATATCATTGGAGATTGGACAAAGTAGATCTGTGTAAATGGGAGGCTCAAAACTTCAAACGGGATTGATAGCTGATGAGTCTCGATTTCCTGCCTTTAAGAAATGTTTTTTTTTTTTAGTGATGTGGAGTTATCAACTTAAGAAAATAAATATCAAACACTCTTAGCATGGTTAGATTTATGGAAAAGATTACGATAACTAACTAACTGTTTGACAGATATTACACTCACCTTTGACATCGATAATAGACGGAAGATTTAATACACGAGGAACACGAAAGGTGAGTGAGGGTTTTAAGTTTAATTAATAAGAAATCTGATCTGCGTAATAATAATGGACAAATTTTCAGAATTAAAGAACAAAGATCTAAAAATATCATATTTATTTAATTATGATAAAATTAACAAGCAACATTAAAGAAGTTATCTGATAAAAAAGGAAATTTTCAGAAGTTTATTATAGGTATTTAAATTAACTTAGCAACCTAATTTCGAATGTATAAATCAATTTGGTATATCTAAAAATAAAATAATAGAATATAGAAATGACAATATGAAATTTTAAAAATCAACTCATACGTATCACATAATTAATTATATTTTAAAAATTAATTATAAATCTAAAACAAGATTTCATAATTAATTGAATAAATTAAATAATACATTAAGTTTCATTTAGGTCCCCAATATATATAAATTTTGGATGCGCGATGCACTATGTTTTTTTGTATCTTAATCAAATATATTTTTATTTTGGATGACGTGGTCTCTTTTGAAAGTAAAGAAAAATAAAAAGAAGAACAAAGAATAGAAGTATCGAGGCAAAACTGAAGAAATTGAAAGTGCAAGCAAAATTTGCTCAAAGGAATTAATTGTCTTCTCTTGAAATTAACTTTATTTGCTATTCTCAATATATGTACGCATTACTAAAAACATCAAAAGTATCTAATGTAATTTTTATATAGTATATGAGTGAGTATTGTGCGATATCATCTTACGGGGCCCTATTTTACAAAACGGATCAATCCAACTCAGTCAATAGTCAAAATCAAAAAATGATGGAGATGAAGCTGCGATGTTATACCTTGAGAAGTTTGATCCAACTATTTTGAAGTAGCAGTAGCTGCGCAAGTTTGAGCCTCTGTTTATTATTATTTACTTAAGCTAAGTTTGGACTCAATGTTAATGGGCTTTATTTATTGTTTTAATTATTGGACTTGGTATTTAAACATTTCTCTGCTATTATTTCTGGGGGATATTGAATAAGAAATTAAGGGTTTTAACCTATTTGTCTATCTTGCCGGAATTCCTTTGAATCAACGTCTCGATAGAAGGTTTACTCGTTCATTTGTTACGTTCGCTGCATCAAAAAGTCCCATGAAGCCCATCTTGAGCATCTTCGATAGGTTCTACTTATTCTTCGATCCGAGCACTTTTATGCCTCCCCATCGAAGTGCACATTTCTCACCGATTCAGTTCTTTTCTTGGGATATTGGATGTCATCAGCTGGTATTGGTGTTGATGAGATAAAGGTGGCAGTGATCAAAGATTGACCTACTCCATCATTTGTTACTGAGGCACAAAGTTTTCATGGGTTGGTGTCAATCTATCGACGCTTTATCCCACATTTCAGTTCCATCATGGCTCCGATTACAGATTCTATGCATGGGAAGGTTTTTACTTGGTTTGAGACGGTGGACTCAGCCTTTCGTGCTATTAAGCGCCACTTGTCACGCCCCATATTCGAAATAATATAACATAACAAATTTTAACTTTTGGGTGTCCAGCAATTTAAAATAAACTAAAACTGAAGGATAAAACATATTTATATAAGTTACATAATTTACATAAAATGCTTAATTTATCAAAGACAGCAGCAAAAAATATCAATATACAGCCCTCAGGCTTAAATTTACAAACCTTCAAAATAATTAGATCTTAAAAACAACATAGAGTTAAAAGAACAATTTTATCAACATCAAAATATAAGCATCTTTCTTCCCATTCTCCTTCCGACATCTGAATCTATAAAAGAAAACATATAAAGGGGGTGAGCGTATAAAAATACACTAGTGGGATCACACTTGTAAATAGGGGATTTATTTCATAAACACACCGAATAATTACATTCAATCACTTGACTTAAAAAAATCATTTTTAAATGTAAGCATTCGTCACAAATCAATCACCATTCATATTCAAACATATCACTTTCATTTTCATATTTACGGTTCTTAGCCGTCTTGCAAACATATGCGGGTCTTAACCGCCCTGAAAACATTTTTACGGTCTTAGCCATCCTGAAAACATTTTTACGGGTTTTAGCCATCCTGAACACATTTTACGGGTTTTAGCCGTCCTGAAAACCTTTTACGGGTCTTAGCCGTCGTGAACACATTTTACGGGTCTTAGCCGTCTTGCATACGCATGCACATGCACACATTATTTCACACATACACATATCAAACATACACGTGAAAGCACATTAATTTAACACATTATTCATATGCATTTAAAACATGTCACATTTCACATAACATCATATTTTGAAAGAATTATAAATACCGACATCACATTTTTCCCCACCTTTAGAGCAGCTGATCAAAAAGCTTTCAGATCCCAAATATACTTAGGGTGCAAACTCCTGCGTATCGCCTACAATCATAAGGGTCGACTTAAAATCTAATCGAACTATCATCGATTTAATAAAATAATCTCTTTAAGCTAAACCCTAATAGAATATGAATTATTTAATTCATAATATAGAAAGTTCAATTTGAACTTAATATTACGGGTTTTATTGGATGTGAATCTAGGGTTTTAAACCCTAAACTTGAAATAATAATTAACTCATAATTACATTAATCGTTATAACATTTCGATAGTCTATATTTTAGTCTCAAAAGCAATCTTGCTAACCATAGAGTCTATTTTATAATCCCAAATAAAATCTTTATCAATTATTTATAGTTCGGATTTCATATATCAAATTCTATTAATTATTGAATAATATCTATAAGTCCAATATATTCTAAATCTAAAAAAAACGTCATTTTCATAAATGCAATAACTATAAGAAATTTATAATATCATAAAATCTTAGGGAAAATCTACGTAATTTCATTAAACTCAAGGGTTCGATATCAATATTCATGATTTATAATGCTTAAAGCATAATTTCATAACTTAAGGTTATAACTTATAATACTTATAACTATTGGGATCAATATTGGATTTCCAATAATTTTAGGTTTCAAAATATCCTTAAATAGAATTTAGGGGCCCTAAAGCATGCTTTATATACTTAAGGGAGTAAATCTAAATTTTCATAATTGCTAGGGAGTTAATTCCAATTTCAGCAAAGTTGACATTTTGCAATTTAGCCCCTCAATTATATTAAATTCTCAAAATAAAAACCCCTAATTCAAAACCCTTCTTAGCCCTCCCCTGCTGCCCGTCGCTGCCCCCTGCCGCCTCTGTTGTCGCCTATTCGCCACTGCCGGCAACTCCTAGTCGCCGGCGACCACAACCCGTCCGACACCCGACTCAATCAACCCAACCTAGACACAAACAACCAACATCCAAAACACCTAACCACGACATAAACGGCGTCGTTGCTCACGGCAGCGCCTCTCACCTCCTGCCGGCGCAACTCCAGCGTCGGCTACCCTCACCACCACAACTCACACACAACACCACACCTACACATACACACACGCACGCACATCAAAAATACAGCAGCGCTGAGCACAGCCCAGCCACCGCTTACAGCGGCGGTTCTCGACCCAACGCGCCGACGCGAGCATCGCACCAGCTCTGCACGACTCAATGGCAAACGACAGCTTGAAAATCGAAAGGGACAGCTTCGAAAACGACAGGAAGAGGGAGGAAATCAGAGAGAGAGAGCCACTTCTCTCGCACCCGTACGAGAAGGAGACGACTTTGTTTCAAAGTTCCGAACCCGTCCTTACAACGAGCTCGGTGAATACTACGGTTTGGTCTGATTACCTCACCGAAAATACTGATGATCGGTGATGAAAATGATGATCGGTGGTATTTGTTTGATTAGCTTGAAGAAGATGAAATAAGAGAGAATACAAGTGAGGAAATGAAATTGAAAGCCTTATCGTATACCTTTCCAACCTTTTTCAATTATTGATGCCTTCTAGAATGTATTGACTTATTCTTTGTTTATCTAATTATAGGCTAATATACATTAAGGTAATAAAGATTATGTTATATAGCTATATTATATATTATTAAGAAAAAAAATTCTTAGGTGCTACATCCTTTCCTCCTTTAAAGAAATTTTGTCCTCGAAATTTAAAAACCTACCTAAAATAGGCAAATTTGGATATTTTGCTAAGATTTCCTCTTCTTTTTCCCAAGTGGCTTCATTGATATCGTGATGACTCCATTGAACCTTGATTAATACCATCTCGATTTCTTAATCTATGAATTTTCTTATCCAAAATAGCCACTGGAACCTCTTCATATATTACGTCCTTCTCCAACCCTATCTGTTGTTGGTTGATGATGTGATTGGGATTGAAAACATATTTTCTTAGCATGGAAATATGAAAAACGTTATGTATGCCGGTGTAATCAAACGGTAAAGCTAGTCTGTACGCCACTTCTCAGACTCGATCCAAAATCTCGAACGGACCTATATATCTTGGCTTCAATTTTCCTCTTTTTCCAAAATGATAAACCCCCTTTGTGGGCGATACTTTGAGAAAAACTTTGTCCCCCACTGTAAATTGTAATTCTCGGCGTCTCTTATTCGCATAAGATTTTTCTAGATCTTGAGCCGTCTTGATTCTTTCTCGAACTTTTCTTATTTTCTCCACTGCCTGCTCAACCAATTCAGGTCCTAAAATTTGTTTCTCACCTACTTCATCCCAATAAAGAGGTGAACGATATTTTCTTCCATATAACGCCTCATATGGCGCCATCCCAATATTGCCTGATAGCTGTTATTGTAGGTGAACTCCACCAAATATAAATGGTCTTCTTAGCTTCCGTGCAGATCCAAAGCATTTGCTCTCAGCATATCCTCTAGAATTTGTATCGTTCGTTCGGTTTGTCCATCAATTTGAGGATGAAAAGCAGTGCTGAAAGTCAGTTTGGTACCTAATTCCTTTTGTAAACTCTGCTAGAACCTGGATGTAAAACGAGGGTCTCTATCCGACACAATAGAGATGGGTACACCATGCAGTCTGACGATTTTCTTTATATAGATCTGAGTTAGTCTTTCCAAACTAAACGTCATCTTGATTGGCAAAAAATGGACATGCTTGGTTAGTCTATCCACAATAACCCATACTGCGTGATTTCCACGATTGGTTCGAGGTAGTCCCACTACAAAATCCATGGTGATGTGTTCCCACTTCCATTCAGGTATCTCTAGAGGTGTGAGCATTCCTGTCGGCCTTTGATGTTCTGCCTTCACCTGCTGGCAAATAATGCATTTCTTGATGAAAAGTCCAATGTTGTTCTTCATGTTTCTCCACCAAAAGCTCTTTTTCAAATCCTGATACATCTTTGTACTTCCTGGATGAGTTGTATATGGAGTAGCGTGTGCTTCTTCTATGATTTCAGTTAGAAGATCTTCTTTATGCGGCACACATAACCTATTCTTGAACTTAAGTACCCCATTCTTGCTTACTTCAAAGTTCTTTGTTAAACCCTTCTCCACTTGTTCTTTCATGATTTGAGTGAACCTATCATCATGTTGAGCCTGCAGTATTCTATCCTGAAGCGTGGGTTTGATTATCAAAGCACTTATTCTTGCTCTTATGCTGCTTGGAGGTATCACCAATTCCATACTTAGTTTTCCGAATTCTTCAATAAGCTCCATCTGAGTAGTTATCATGTACGCCGTTTGAGCCTTATTCTTCCTACTCAGCGCATCCGCCACCACATTTACCAGGGTGGTACAAGATTGAGCAATCATAATCTTTCACCAACTCTAACCATCTTCATTGTCTCATGTTGAGCTCTTTTAGATCGAAAAAGTACTTCAAGCTCTTATGATCAGTGTAAATTTTACATTTTTCTCCATACAAATAATGTCGCCAAATCTTGAGAGCGTACACTACAGCAGCTAATTCCAGATCATGAGTAGGGTAGTTTTGCTCGTGTGCCTTTAATTGTCTCGAAACGTAAGCTACCACATTTCCTTGTTGCATTAGTACACATCCCAAACTTTGTTTGGATGCATCACTATAAACAACAAATTCCTTCGTTCCGTCTGGAACTATTAAAATTGGTGCAGACGCCAATCTTCTCTTCAATTCCTGGAAACTTTCTTTGCATTGTTTTGTCGGAACTTCACCTCTTTACGAGTCAGACGCGTCAGAGGAATGAAAATATCGATTCATCATATCCATGAAAACGGTCGGTGCATTACTAAGTCCAAAAGGCATTGCATTACCACAAATTCATAATGGTCATATCTCGTCCTGAACGGCGTTTTAGATATATCGTCTTTCTTAATCTTCACTTGATAGTATCCGGATCTTAATTCAATCTTCAAAAATACACTTGCACCTCTTAATTGATTGAACAAGTCTTCAATCCGAGGTAACAGATACTTATTCTTGATCATTCTTTTATTGAGTTCTCGGTAATCTATACACATCTGAAATGTTCCATCTTTTTTCTTCACAAACAGCACTGGAGATCCCCAGGGTGATACGCTAGGATGTATGAAACCTTTTTCCAATAGTTCTTGCAACTACACCTTCAGTTCCTCCAACTCTTTCGGTGCAATTCGATATGGAGCCTTCGATAATGGTGTCGATCTAGGCACTAAGTCTATATTGAATTCAACTTATCTATCAGGCGGTGGACCGGGTAATTCTTCTGGAAAAACGTCTGCATATTCATTTACTATCGGCACCTTTCCAATCGAATCTGTCTTCTGCTCGGAATTTACAATATTTACCAAGAATGCCTCATAATCTCCCTTATTAATCATTTTAGTCGCCTGCAGAACCGATATAACACGTGAATTTATACCGACTTGAGTTCCAAAAAATGTGAACTCTTCTTTTCCTGACGATCTGATAAAAATCTCTTTTTCTCGACATCGGATCACCGCATTATTATCCTTAAGCGAATCCATGCCCAAAATAACATCAAAATCTTTCATGTCCAAGACATGTAAAGTAGCTGGAATGATTTTGTCTTCAAAAGAAATCTTCATATTTCGGCATGTATTTTTGGTTTTTATTGTTTTCCCAAAAGGTATCCTAACCTCTAAGATTTTAGCATCTACCCTATCATTCTTATATCCTAAGAGTTCGTAAAATATGACAGATATAAACGAATGGGTTGCCTCGGTATCAAATAATACAAGAGTAGGCATATCACATACTGATAGCATACCTGCCATAGTCTCTGGCTCTTCTGCAGCCTCGTTTCTAGTGAGAGCAAAAACTCGAGCCTCCTCGCTTCGGGTCTAGGCTTGAAATCCGATGTAACTTTGTTGTTAGGACAAACATTCGAATTATGTCCAAATTCTTGACATCGAAAACAACGTCCTGTCCCCCATAGGCATTGCCCGCTGTGAGTTCTTCCACATTTGGAGCAGACTGGCCCCTGTCTTGGTTTAGAGGCATTTAGTCCGCTACCCATTCCTGGACGTTGGGTTCGGTTGAAGGTCTGGTTCCTATTTTGATTCATATCATTCAACTTCCTCTTTCCGAGCACATCTGGAGGTTTTCTAAGTGGAACATTATCCAAACCCATACGTGATGCAATTTCTTGAACTCTTTCCACAGTTTCTGCATATATCATCCCTCATTGTCCTGCCAAAATGGTGCCAATTTCTTGACGTAGGCCCTTGTTGAAACGTCTGGCTTTCTTCATATCCGTATCTACTAAATGGATCGTGTATCGACTCAATTGGTTGAAATTTCTCTCGTACTCACCGACTGTCATGGATCCCTGTCTTAGATGCAAGAATTCTAACTCTTTCTTATCTCGATAACTTTGAGGCAGATAAGTATGCATAATTGTCTCCTTGAAATCCACCTAAATCATTGTATTCCTTATTTCCATGGATAACGATCTCTCAAAAGACTCCCACCAGAAGCTCGCTTCCTCTGTTAACTGAAACAACGGACAAGAGATTTTCTGCTCCTCTGAACAAGTTAGATGAGCAAAGAGTTTATCTAAATTTATTAGCCATTCTTCAGCCTTTGCAGGTTCTCATTTTCCATTGAACATTGGCGGATTGAAACATCGAAATTGTTCGATTATATTATTCACGTCACTTCTTGGTACCTGGTTGGGTGTCACTCTGTTGACATTGAATTGATCAGCTAATCCCCTTAGTACTGTTATTAAATTTCCCAACAATTATTTCTTAGATGGTTGCTCGGACGGCCCCTCTATTGTTGCTGGTTCTTTTCGTGGTCTATATCTAGGAGGCATGATTCTGCTACGATATACGTAAATATCCGATAATTAAATATTATGACGTTATTATTCGAAAAATAAAAATGCAAGCTATAAGAAAATCACCAGCTTCAATAGGATATATATATATATAAGATTTTATAAAACAACACTTTTTATAAGCCATAATCTTATATGCATCTAACAAAATTTTTAGCAACATAGGCATCATATCAAACTATCTACATCCGCTACGAACAACTATCTAAAACATATATATATATAATGTTCTATCCGATATACATCCAAAATATACCCAACTCCTATTTCTATCATCTACGCTACGGCAGCCAGGGGCGATGGGGGCCTCACTACCCCGGATGTCGAGACACCCGGATCACCCTCATCGAGGTAATCATCAGGATCCTCCTCCGGGTCCTTAGGATCCTTCTCTAGATACTCCTTTGAGTCATCGCTAGATGGGTCGTACGGTCCCGGCTCAGGGGTAGATGGATACTCGCTCCTAGCCCAGACCTCTAGTAACTGCCCCGCAAACCTCCCAAAATTTATAATGGGAGTGTTATCTACCGCCGAGTATACGACCTCGTTGCGGTAAATACTGTGTGCTCGCACTGCTCATGTAACGTCCCGATTCTTTTGTAAATAAACCTTAAACGAGACGTTACTTAATTATAAAAACATTACCTCTTTTAAGAATAAATAAAGATAAATAAATAAAAAAATTCAAGATTTCAACAAAAATATTCGTTTCCAAAAGTTCATAAAATATTATACCTTAAAATAAAATCAATTACAACCTTTTCTATTGGCTACCAGCATCCACCGCTCGCACTCCAAGCCTTTACCTATTTAAACTGAAAACATTTTAAAAAGAGGGGTGAGTGACAAAAGTACACTCAGTGGGGTGGGGAAACTCGGAAAGACATAAAATAATTTTACAAGATTTTACACACATGCCAAAAATACCATCTATCACATAAAACAGATTTTTTTAAAACATTTGTCTTTTAATAAAAACATAGAAAGCAGATCATTTCAAATCACGTGACTTAAATCATTTTAGAAATGTAACCATCCATCTCAAATCAATCATCCTTCACATTCAAATATATCACTTTCATTATCACATTTACGGTTTTTAGCCGTCTTGCAAACATATGCGGGTCTTAGCCGCCCTGAAAACATATAATCCATCATTCACATTCAAACAACACTTTTCACATAGGTTACGGTGCTTAGCCGCCATGAAAGCATTTTGCGGTTCTTAGCCACCGTGGAAACATTTTTACGGTTATTAACCGTCATGATACGGTGATCAACCGTCTTTATGGGAGCCCTAGCCACCTTGCATACGCATGCACATGCGCACATAGTTTCATCACATATTCACATATCAAACATACACATAGAAGCACACGTACTGAACAAAACACTAATTTTTCAATCATCATACGTCATAACACGTTTATTCATAGGCACTTCAATATGTCACATTTCACATAGAATAAGATTCACCTTCATCATATAATAACATTTAATACATTTCAGCACATAAACCCAACACATTTCATATAGCATAATAAAATTCGTAATTTAAATATTTTGAAAGTAATATAAATACCGACTTAGCACTTTTCCCCACCTTTCGAAGATGATGCTTGTAAAACGTTTACTCTCATCCAAGCTTAATCTTTCCTTCTTTTGTATTTCCTACAAAGCATAATTGCTCGCTTGAGAATTTAATCGAACTATTATTAATTAAAATATATTCTTAGTTTAAAACTTTTCTGTTAACATACCATCTAACAGGGTTTACGAAATAAAATTAAGTATTGATATAATTCAATAAGGTGATAATACTCAACTCCAAAATCCAACCTGAAACTAAGTTTCCTTAATTATTTCGATAAGAATCTAGGGATTTACGCCTTAATCAACATATAAAGAGGTCTAAATAAAATAACTTAATTAATATGATTTCTCTTTGTCATTTAATTAAAGTTCAGTTCCCTACGATGTTGTAGTTTAAAAGTAAAATAAATGATTTTAATGTAATTATAAGGTTTAGGTGAATTTCTAATAAAAATGTGTTTATTAAAATATTAGAAAACTTAATTAGACTTTAATTAGATCTTAGAAGACTTATATTAATTTTAGGAAAATTAATTATAACATTATGATTAGATTAGATCTTGAAGACTTGATAGAAATTTTAGATAATTAAATTATAAAGTTTTTACTTAAACTAATTCTTGAAAATCTTTAAAATAATCCTAGAAAATCTAATTATATAATTTACGGTTTAACTTAAATATTAAGAAATTTGAATACATTTATGATTATGATGTATTTTACTTAACTATATAATTTAAATTATAAACATGAATTCAATTAACTGAAATTATAAATTAATTTAGAAAATATATTTAATTGCATAACATGTTTAATTAATTATTATTTAAGAGGATTAAAATTGATATTTAATTTGATATTTATGTTTGAACTTGACTTTGGGAAATTAACTAGTAAAGTTCATAATTAATTTAAGATCATTAAATCATTTTTAACAATATAAGGAAATTATTTAAATATTTAATATTTATAATTAGGCCTTTAGTTTATTTATTAAAGTATGAAGATCAAAACATAAGGTCCATATTTATAATTTCCCAAGAGTTATAGGTTAATGAGACGTGAATCTAGGATTTTAAAACCTAGATTTAATATAACTATTATATTGTATCTACTTTAATTATTATAATATCTCTAAGGTTAATCTATAACCTAATTCATTAGATTGAATTTAATTCATTTATTCATATATATATATATATATTAATTTTCAAAAGTAATATCTGTAATATTTAGGGTCCGTTTTATAATCTCAACAAATTATGGATAATAAAATATAATTTCAACAACTCTAAGGGTATTCTTATATTCTTGTAATTTCAACATAATTGGGGGTTTGTTATCATTATTCATTAATTTAGGGCGCTTAATGTATGTTTTAAATACTTAAGGGAGTAAACTACAATTTTATAAATGCAAAGGGTTAAGTTCCAATTTTATCAAAGTTTATATTTGCAATATAATCCCTCAATTGCATCAAATTATTAAAATGAAACCCTTACCCCAAACCCTTTCCAGCCACCTCATCTCTCCTCCTGCCGTCGCCCCTCGGCCTCTTCATCTCTGCCGGCGATTGGGAGTTGCCGGCGACCCATCAGTAGCCCAAAACACTCACATCCAACCAAGCAAGCTACTACCGAGACACACACATGCTTAACACACCCACGCACAGCAGTATATACACACGCACATAGACATATACACAGCAGCACCGCTGCTGCTCCGGCGGCACCACCAAGCCCAGTCGTCAGCGCATCCCTTACCGGCCACTCCCACTCCCGAGACAGCTGATCTCTGTTTTCCCCTGCACTCCAACAGCAAACTTCCTTACCATTATAGCCTTGCACTCCCGCAGCCATAGATACATATATATATATATCCTCACCGTCGCTGTTAGCGGCGGCCCACAGCTCAACACGCTGGCCACCCGTATTCCAGCCTGACAGCACCACCACCCATCAATACACGTGCACATACCTGCCGCAACAGCAGTGCCGCTGTCCTCACCTCTGCCATTCATAGTAGCGGCCCACATTTATAAGCACAACACTCGCCGGCGCAACCTTGCGCTGGTAACTACACCAACGACGATGTTGCAGCCGAGAGGGAGCAGAGAGAGAGAGGAGAAAGAGAAAGAAAACACAGATGAGAGAGAGAGACTTGGGAGGGAAGAGAAAAATGAGTGAGAGATAGAGAGAGAGAGTCGAGAAAAATGAGAGAGAGAGAGTCTCCTTTTTTGACTTTTCAATCCAAATTATTTCCTCAAATTAGGTCTTTTCTTTCTTCCCAAGTTGAAAGGTATGATAGATATAGATAAGAAAGTGAAAATGACATAACTATACTTATCCATAATTATGCTTAACAATTTATAACATAATGTAATCTTTATTATTTATATTTAACTTATACCCTTAATATTTTAAAATTTATTTCAAAAAATTTCGGGTGTTACAGCCCACACGTCGGGCAATGTCCGGATCAACTGATGGCAGCCCTCCACATCACCTATCAAGCCTCCTACACCCCCTGTTCGTCTCCATGTATGTAATAATCGAGCGATGTGCTCTCCTACAGAAAAGTCTGCATACACTCGACTACCAAAGAAAAAATCTCTGAGTCTCGTCCTGGGAATCGACTTCCTAGCTGTAAACTTCTTTCGGGCCATTTGTATATATAATTCCACATAAGTCTTACTTAAGGAAACCTTTCTAACAACCCCCGTAAATAAAAACCTCAAAACACGTATTTACAATCAACAATAATTCAAACATAACATTTCATAATAACACAATTTTTATTCACATTATGAAAGTTAAACACATATAATCAACTCCTTTTATGCCTATTGGAGAAGAAGTGGAGAAAGATGCGTATTTAACTCATATTTTAAATATTATGCCTGTTTTAGTAAATTAAATTTTTTATAAACCTTTAAAATCGAGCAAAGCCCTACAAAATAGAGCTAGGCTCTGATACCAAAACTGTCACGCCCCATTTTTGAAATAATATAAAATATAAATTTTTAACTTTTGGGCGTCCCTCAATTTAAAATAAACTAAAGCCGAAGGATAAAACATATTTATATAAGTTACATAATTTACATGAAACGCTTAATTTATCAGAGACAACAGCAAAAATATCAACATACGACCCTCAGGCTTAAATTTACAAACCTTCAAATAATTAGATCTTAAAAACAACATAAAGTTAAAAGAACATTTTTATCAACAGTAAAATATAAGCATCTTTCTTCCCATTCTCCTTCCGACATCTGAATCTATAAAAGAAAACATATAAAGGGGGTGAGCGTATAAAAATACGCTCAGTGGGATCACACTTGTAAAACACACCGAATAATCACATTTAATCACTTAACTTAAAAAAAATCATTTTTAAATGTAAGCATTCGTCACAAATCAATCACCATTCACATTCTAACATATCACTTTCATTTTCACATTTACGGTTCTTAGCCGTCTTGCAAACATATACGGGTCTTAGCACAGCCCGACCGACATTCCACTGTCGGTGACTTCTAGTCGCCGGCAACCACAACCAGACCAACACCCGACTCAATCAACCCAACCTAGACACAAACAACCAACCAACCAAACCCACCTAACCACTACATAAACGGCACCGCTGCTCACGGCAGCCCCTCTCACCTCCTACCCGCGCAACTCCGACGTCGGCCACCCTCACCACCACAACTCACATACACCACCACACCTACACATACACACACGCACGCACATCAAAACATAGCAGCGCCGAGCACGGCCCAGCACAGCCCAAACGCCACTTACAGTGGCGATTATCGACCCGACGTGCCGGCATGAGTATCACACCAGCTCTGATAGGACTCAACGGCGAACGACAGCTTCAAAATCGACAAGGACAGCTTCGGAAACGATAGAGAGAGGGTGGAAATCACAGAGAGAGAGAGAGCCACTTTTCTCGCACCCGTGCGAGAAGGAGACAACTTTGTTTCAAAGTTCTAAACTCGTCCTTACAACGAGCTTGGCAAATACTATGGTTTGGTCCGATTACTTCGCCTAAAATACTGATGATCGGTGATGAAAATGGTGATCGGTGGTATTCGTTTGGTTAGCTTGAAGAAGATGAAATGAGAGAGAATACAAGTGAGGAAATGTAATTGAAAGCTTTATCCTATACCTTTCCAACATTTTTCAATTATTGATGACTTCTAGAATGTATTGACTTATTCTTTGTTTATCTAATTATAGGCTAATATACATTAAGGTAATATAACTTATGTTATATAGCTATATTATGTATTATTAAGAAAAAAAATTCTTAGGTGCTATATTTCTCATCGATTCAGTTCTTTTCTTAGGATATGGGATTTCATCAGCTGATATTGGTGTTGATGAGATGAAGGTGGCAGCGATCAAAGATTGACCTACTCCATCATCTGTTACTGAGGCACGGAGTTTTCATGGGTTGGTGTCATTCTATCGATGCTTCATCCCACATTTTAGTTCCATCATGGCTCCGATTATGGATTCTATGCATGGGAAGATTTTTACTTGGTTCGAGACGGTGGACTCGACCTTTCGTGCTATTAAGCGCCAGTTGACTCATGCATCCCTCCTCATTCTCCCAAATTTTTCTACACCTTTCGAGCTGCACTGTGATGCTTCAAAGGTGGGTATCGGTGCAGTTTTAAGTCAAGGTAGTCGCCCAGTGGCTTATTTTTGTGAGAAGGTGACAGGAGCTCGAACTCGATATAGCACATATGATATTGAATTTTATGTTGTTGTTTGTGTTGTTCGCCACTGGCTATATTATCTATTTTAGAGGGAATTTGTGTTTTACACAGATCACGAAGCCCTTAAGCATTTAGCTAATCAAGATTCCCTTTCTACCCGACATGCTAAGTGGTCGGCTTTTCTGCAGTAATACATTTGTGGTGTGACATCAACCGGGAATAAATAATTGATTTGCTGATGCTTTGAGTCGTCGTTACAATTTATTGGTCGACATGCATGTTAAAGTGACAGGTTTTGACTGATTTAAAGAGTTGTATGCGGATGACAATTTTTTAGGCCTATTTACAGCCTTATAATTGACTACAAGTATGAAGAGTATTCCTTGATGGAAGGATTTTTATTTCTAGGTATAAAACTTTGTATCCCAACTTGCAGTTTACGTACCAAGCTAATTTCCGAGGTGCATGGCACGGGTCACGTTGGGCGTGATCATTCCTTTGACCTTCTGTGTTGTCGTTTCTTTTGGCCAAGTGCCCGACGTGATGTTGCTCGATTTGTCTCTCGATGTCATGTGTGCCAAGTTTCCAAGGGCATGACTTCGAACGCGGGTCTTTATCGCCCATTACCCGTCCCGTCCCAACCCTGGGCTGCTGTGAGTGTGGACTTTATACTTGGGCTTCCCAGGATGCAACGAGGTAACGATGCAATATTTGTTGTCGTTGATCGTTTTTCTAAAATGGTACATTTTATCCCATGCAAAAGAACAACAGACGCAGTGCATGTAGCTCAGTTAATATTTTTTCGTGAAGTTTTCCACTTGCATGGCCTCCCCACTTCTATAGTTTCGGATCAGGATTCACGTTTTCTAAGTCATTTTTGGCGTACGTTGTGGTGTATGGCCAACATTGCTTTGAGTTTTAGTAGTGCTTACCATCCTCAGACAGATGGGCAAACTGAGGTGGTTAACCGATCTTTGGGAAATATGTTGCGATGCTTGGTCGGAGATAATTTAAGTCGTGGGATGTTAAGCTTGCTGTTGCTGAATTTGCCCATAATCAGGCCCTAAACCGTAGCATAGGTTTTAGCCCATTTTTCGTCGACTACGGGCTTACTCCTCATGCCCCTATCGACCTGGTACAACTGCCATCCGAGCAGCCTGCTGATTTCCGCACAACAGACATGATCACCAAGCTGGGGGACTTGCATGCAGAAACACAACAATGACTGGAAGCCTCCAACATGAAATATACAACCACTGCTGATACTAAGCGCCATGACATACAATTTGAAGTGGAAGATTTTGTATGGGCAATTTTAACAAAGGACAGGTTTCCGACGCATGAATACAACAAATTAATTAGCTTCACGAAAAATTGGTCTGGTTGAAATTATTGAGAAAATAAACCCCAATGCTTATAGACTGCGTCTTCCCAGCCACATCCGTACAGCCGACGTGTTTAATGTCAAACATTTGGTCCCGTTTCGCGGCGACAACAGTTCTGGAGATGAAGCTGCGATGTTATACCTTGAGAAGTTTGATCCAACTATTTTGAAGAAGCTGAAGTTGCGCAAGTTTGAGCCTATGTGTATTATTATTTACTTAAGCTAAGTTTGGACCCAATGCTAATGGGCTTTATTTATTGTTTTAATTATTGGACTTAGTATTTACACAATTCTCTGCTATTATTTCTGGGGGATATTGAATAAGAAATTAATGATTTTAACATGTTTGCTTATCTTGCGGGAATTCCTTTGAATCAACGTCTCGATAGAAGATTTACTCGTTCATTTGTTACGCTCGCTGCATCAAAAAGTCAATGTACAAGTATTAAATAATACAATGTAATACTATTATGTATACTAAGTGATACTTTCAACAAGTATCACATAGACACAAAATAGTATTATATGATACTTTATTCCCATAATATAATATTAGGGTGGCAACCCAAAATACCACAAAATAGATAAGGAATATTTTTTTCTACCACATTTATATAAGAAAGGCTTTTTTATCTTAAAATTTAAATATAGGTAATTTTTTATCATTTTTTTATTAGAGGGATAAAAATCGAGAGATTATCTTCCAACCATTCATTAAGTCGGTAAAGAGGATTAGCTGACGTTACATGCATATAATAAAAACATATGCATACACTTTATGAATATGTTTCTAACTCTTGTAATCAGAAGACAAATAATGCAATAAAAACATATCCATACAACTTTATGAATATATTTCAACTCTTGTAATCAGAAGACAAATAATATATATTATAAAATTCTCAAATATTATAGGGCAATATGATATACTCCCGTGTCATTAAATAATTATTTCTTCCAAAACAATTCCAACACACTAATTTAACTTTTGTCCCTCATGATTGAGTCACAAACTTGTACATATATAAACACATTTCAACATAATACTAAACATTTCAAAAAATTTACAGTTGATATCCAAATAGAATAGAGTATTCAAAAGAATAGTGCAATGATAGTGTTGGTCCCAAGTGGTGTCCGAGGTTCAGAGGGGGGAGGTGAATGAACCTTGGTCGATTTTTCAAAATCTTTAAAACAATCGTTATGCACTGCAAGTTACTTGAGCTTGCAGCGATAGATGGTTACTGCTTGCAGCGCTAGAATGTTGTGCTGCACGCTGTAACCTGGAGTTTTGTACGCAGCGGAAATATACTTTTAAACACAAGGCTGTTTTACACAAAAATGCTTCTTTCAAACGTTTTATGAGGAGAAGAGATATAGATATATGCAGAAAATAAGCACAGATAAATAAAGCGATAAAAACACTTATGGCTTATAGTGGTTCGAAGGTGGTGTAATCCTTCTACGTCCACTCTACTGCTCCTCGAGCAGGAACTTTGTTAAGCAAGATTGATTAACAGGACTCTCCTAACAATCTATCAACTTACAAAGTTAACCACCTACTGAAGTCCAGCGTACACACAACAACTGCAAACTTCAAAGGCTAACCCACACAGGGTTCTATACTCCCACACAGGGAAGCTGCCTAACACTAGACAACTAACACAAACAGCAAGGATCTCTCCTATCAATTGCTTGACACCACTAAAACAACCTAAGCACACAGCAACAAGGTTAAAAGGATAAAAAGGTTTTCTTCAACTTGTGCTTCGAAGTGAGCTTCTGAATCCGTAAGGAATCTTTCAGCTTGAACTCTGCTTCACTTTGATAGGTTGAGTGACTGAAACTGTTGGCTTGAAATTTTGTAAGCTTTAAACTCTTTGCGTAGATGCTTTCGTAATAGTGACGGTATCAGTTTTCAGTAACCAGCTTCAGTTCTCCTCGACCTTTATTTATACTTGTAGGAGAAGATGTCCGTTGAAGGAGACATCCCTCTTTTGAATTTGAAATAGCCTGGCCAAAGTATGGTTCGCATTTAATGCGACTGACCTTTCTTTTCGAAGCATTTAATGCGGCAGTTGCGGCTCGCAGCTTTCTGCGGCGCGTCAGTCCATGTGGCATCTTCTTATTAGCTCCGAGTCTGCTACTTTGACTTTTTCTTGAACGGCTCTTTTGTTCCTGCTTGGATCTCCGTTCCTCGTACTGCATTTATCCTTCCTGGGATTTGCAGGATACTTCGTCTTGTAGTTGGCGCTGTATTTACTTAACTGTTCTGTAAGTCTGCGCTGTATCATTGGTCTTTGTGCAGCTGATGCATTCTTTCAGTGCTGCTGTATCTTAGACCTGCTTGCAGTATCGTCTGGCAGTGCTGCTGTAACTTCGTTCTAGCAGTACTCCTGTATCCTTTTCATGCAGCGATGCTGCACGCCGTTCTTCCTTGCTTTGCTGTATTGAAGTACAGCCTTATTTATGCTTTGCTGTTCCTTTCTTCTTCCAGCAATGCTATATCCTGATACTGTATCCTGCCTTCTTGCAGCGATATCTTCCTTTAAAGCTTAGATGCAGCTTTATCCTCTTTTAACCTCCATTTCAAAACATGACTCAAGACTCAATTCTAGTCTATTTATTCACTTAAACAATATGAAAATGGGGTACTCAAAACTTCCTATTACATGATTGATTTGTCTCATCAAAATCTAAACAATGAAATCCCAACAATTTCCCCCTTTTTGATGATGACAAAACCTTTACAATATTTCATTTATGAAGAAGTTCCATTTTACTTTAACTCATATGGTTTATCCAGATTACATGCTTGCACAGCTTTAAATAAATAAATCTAATCCTGGATTCATCAGAGATGCATCATGCTATTCCTTTCAACAAACTCAATAGGAAAACACAAACAACATGCATGAGTTCATAAGAGTTGAACTTGGTCAGAACAGAAAGGAAAAATTTCTTCATTTAAGAGATAGAAATTTTTACAACATCAAAAATACAATCAATAGGGATCATAAGAGGGTATATAAATACAGCTTAGTAAAACGAAGACCTTTTGCTTGCTGATTCGTCTGATCTTCTTTCAAGTCTTTCAAGGCCTTCCCTTCCTCTTGATCCTTTCCACCAGTCCCTGATGGACTCTTGGTAGGACTCTTCCAGCTTGTGTCTGATCACAGGAATCTGAATCCATCTCAGCCAGAAGTCCTCGCAGAATGGTACAATCAGCCATTCCTTGACTCGATCAATGTACATCTGTTGAATGTCAAGGCTTCCTTCCCGAACGAGCTGTTCATACCTTCTCAATGCAGTCTTGCAGGTATGATACTTGCTGAATTTGCCCTGCCTGCATAGATCTCTGAAGTGTCTGAGGTACTCTGATCGTTTGAAAATGGTGATCGCCTCAAATGTTGGATTCCGATCAAAAGACAGTCTGACTTCTTTGAAGATGTCGAATCTCCAAGCCATGTTCTCTCCTTCAGGCCTTTGATCCATCAACACGGATACTTCAGCAGAGATGTTCTCAGTGTCAAGGCGAGGGATTTCTTGAGGAGGGAATTGGTAGTAGTTGTTTGGAAAAAAATTTCTTGTACCAATTACACCGAGTCTTTGAATCCAGGCGTTAGGATCTGCAGCTTCTTCGTACTGGCGCCTTTGATTCTCAGACTCGTCCCCGCTTATCCTCTTCCTTGAGCCTTGCTGCTGGCTATCATCCCTTCTCTTATGATGATAGCTGGGCGGTGCTGCATCCTTGCTTGCAGCTCTGCTGTGTGCAGAACCTGCAGCAGATCTTCTTCCAGCAGCTGCACCGGCTCCACCAGCTCCATCATCATCTCTTCTCCATCTCTTCGGAGAAGGGATATCAGCCGCAGCGGATGATCCAGACCTCATTCTCCTCCTGCTGAGAGGTTGCTGGTCATCATCTTCTTCCTCTTCTTCAGGTTCAGCCGCCCCTTTGCTCCTGTATTTCTCTTCAAATCCTTCCCCCTTTTTGGCATCATCAAAAGCCGGGGTCTGAGCAGGGGCTACTGGGACCGCCCTTGATCGCGGGCGTCGGGTCGGTTCAGCGGCGGGCTCTGGAGCATCGACATGCTGAGGGAAAGCTCGGACCATGATATCCCTCAACTCTCCTACAATCAGCTCCAGATTCCCCAACCTGTCGTCCACACTTCTGGTTCTCTGGGATTGATCATAGACACGATCCAGAAGTGATTCCAGGACTTGTGAGTGATGGTTGAGTCTGGTTGAGGCATTTTCAGCATGCTGTTTACACTGTCTGATCTCTTGGCGTGTCAGAGCAGCTTCAACCTTCAACTCCTTCTCCATCCTGACCTGATCGTAGTACAGCCTGTTCGAATGTTCAGTGAGAGTTGATTTGATCATGTCAGGCAGCACTTCGAGGTCCTTCTTGAAACCCGTCATGGTTTCAGCATGGAATTGAGCACTGACCCTGAGACTATTGCGCAGATAGACTCATGCTCCTGGAGAGCATGCAGCAGATGTCTAACAGCGGTCTCGACTCTGTTGATGGATTCATCAGGAGTCAGCCCTGAATTCCTTCTTGTTGAGGCAGCAGCGGATGCAGCAAATGGGATCACCTCTTGGCATACTGGTGCTGCATCCTGCCTCGGTACTTCAACAGCAACCTCATCCTCATCCTTGCTGGTATGAGAGCTTGTAGAGCTTGAGGATGGGTGCTCAACTCCTTCTTCTTCTTTTGTCTCCTCTTCACTAGATAAGATTGGGACAGGAATTGCTCCGCCAGATATTGGCCCATGAACAGCAATGTTCCGTTCCTTTATCCATCTTGCGAATTCGGCATCCGACATGTTAGCGTCCACAGTATCCTTCGCTGCTGTAACCTTTGAGGGTTCTTGAGAGCAAGCAGCTGCTGCAGCATCAACCTCCTCACGAGGTGTCTCTAGCTGCGCTGGGGATACCTCAGCTTCAACTCCAGCATCCTCAGTGGGTACTGTCTGAACAGCCTCCCCACCTGAGGTCTTCTCACACTCAGGGAGTGTTGTCAGAACAACATCCTCCACTGAGGTCTTCTCAATGGACCCCGTCTCCTCGGCCGGTCCTGTAACCTCTTCGACAGCCTCTGCTGCAAGAATGGGTTCTTGCAGCTCTGCATGGCTTCCTGCAGCGATCACAGTATTCAGCATTGTATCCTCTATTGCTGCTAGGATCTCAGCTTCCACCCTGCTCTTCTCTGCAGCTCCTTCTTCTTGTTGAAGGGTGGTTGCTGGCTGCACTGCTGTCGCGTTCAGTGCAGGGAGTACCGCCTCTGCAACTCCCTCCGTAGATGCTTCATCGGCAATCTCAGAAATGTCTGAGATGACATTCCTGATTATGGTAGTCGGTTCCCCCTCAGAGTTTGCTTGGGCAGCATCTTCATCTTCGCGCATAGGGGAATCACCATAATCCAGTAGTTGGGCTTCCTCCTCCTCCAAGCGATCCAACGTGACAATGTTGGAGAGGCCCTCAACTACTTGCTCGTATGCAGGGGAGTTCATCTGATTTGAACTTGAACTGCCTTCTTCCCGCATCCTCCTTGGAGTGTGCTGCATCCTGGTTTCCTTCAGGCTCTGTTGCAGCATGGCTTCTTCAGCCTGCTCTACTCCCAAGGTGTCGATTTGCTGTTGAGCAAAAGCGACATCATCGTCCCTTCTTACTGCCTCTGTAGCCGGGGCGAGGAAGACCTGTACATCTTCCACTGCTGCTTTCATCGGCAGCTCTGCAGAGTCGGATTCTGCAAGAGCCTTGCCCTTTCCCTTGTCCTGTGCTCCCTGTGCAGCGCTGCAGCCATCAAGCTCTTGAACTCTTGCTGCAAAGTCAGGTTGCAGGAGTGCCAGAATATCCTCTGATTTGGCCCACTCCAGGACAGCTTGCTCGATTGTCAGGAAATCGTTCCACTTCAACAGGATTTCCCCCTTAGACAGCCGCATCTCTCTCCAAAGAGAGTACTCTGTCGGCATATTTCTAGCCGCTGGAAAGGTGGGATCGAGCACTGAAGCATCTGTTTGTAGACGAGCTTCTTCTTCAGTTGGCTCGGCCCGGTGCTGATGTGGCTCCCGAAGCTGATGTGACTCATCCCCAAGGTCAACTACAACCATAGAGGACTGATGTGACACATCCCCAACAGCAGCAGCAGCTCTCTTGCTGCGTGGAGCCCTTCTCACCAAAGGTGCGTCATCATCTGGGGAAGAGGATTCAAGTTCAGGTACAGCCTTCCCTGAACTCCTCTTGATAACAGGAAGAGGACTCGAAGGTTCATCTTCTTCAGCATCTTTCCCGCTGACAGCAGCTTCATCTTGCAGAGCAAGAGTTGCATTCTTTTTGTCTTTGGTTTTCTTCCTCGCAACTCCTGCTCCTGCAGCCTTCGGCTGGGTCTTGCCCTTCTTCTTCTCCCCGAGATACTTTCCAGGATGAATGGGGGCGGGTGCTGTAAGTTGAAGGCCAAGCTTGCAGAGCAGAAAGCAGATGATGATACCGTAGCTCCGACGCTCCGTTATCTTCTCTGCTTCCTCCCACAGCCTCTTCATGATGAACCTCGCCCAGTTCACCTTCTCTCCGGCCATGATTGCAGACATGATCCGGAACCGGAGATCTATGCACTTATCGTAACTCCCTGTCCCTTCGATGGAGTACGCACAGATGTCGTGGAGAAGTTCAAACTCCGGTTTGAAGAGCTTCTTGGGGGCGCTTCTCTTGATTTCAACCCCTGCATCCCTTGCTCGAAAGAGATCCCACATCTCTTGAGCTAATGCCTCCCCATACGTTGCCAACTGGCTGGGGGTCAACCCTGCAGCCGAAATGCTGAAGGTGGTGGAGATATCCCTTACGGTCAGCGACCGTTCCTCTCCAACTGCATCCATCCGGAACAGGATGCAGTTCCTTTCCTCCACTTGCCTAGCGTAGGCATAAAACCTCTGTACTGACTCCGTGGAGAAGCCAGCATATACGGTGGTCAACAGCCCTAGGACTTGGGTCTGTTGTAGAGCATCAAAAATCCGTTTGATCAGGGCATTATCATACAGCCCTGACTCCAGGATGTTTTCTCTGTTGATCATCCTTCCATCAAGAACGATGGTCTTTCTGGCAGCCATTGAAATCTTTGTGAGATAGAGAAAGAAGAAACAAGAGTTTTGCACTTAGAAGATTTTCTTGCGATCACAGCGTTTCTCTCTCTGAAGATGGTGAAAAGTGAATTTCAAATGACAAGTTTTGGTCTTTATGGCAGTTCCCAAGAGACGTACGAGATTGACGGTTGAGATAAATCAGGGAAATGATCTAGTGGCTCAGGAAAAAGCGGAGATGTCAAATCGTCGCTAATAATTACTTGGCGCGTGGGCTCTGTCAGCGCCCTTTCCACTTCCTGACACCCGCAGTCATGCATTTAATGCTGAAAGACATGCCCTTTGCCGCCTAAATAAATGCCTTTTTAAGGTTGCAGCATCTCTAGTACGAGGTTGCAGAGCAATCAATACTTCTTTTGAAATAAATGCTGTAACCTGGTGCTGCTTGATTTCTTCGATAACTGCTGTACTGTAAGAATGTAGGTTGCAGCGCTGTTTGAACCCAATGCTGTATTGACGCGTACCTTACAGTACCATTTTTACTGCTTCCTGCAAGCATGCAGAGGTTCCCTCTGCGATCTTGCATTTTCTTTTTCTTCACAACTTAAGGATTCCTAGCTCGTTACGAAGCATAGAAAACCTAGATTCACTCAAAGGTTTTGTAAGGATATCTGCCAGCTGTAGATCCGTGTGAACCTTTTCAAGCACGACATCTTTCTTCTCAACATGATCTCTTATAAAGTGATGACGAATGTCAATGTGCTTTGTTCTTGAGTGAAAGACAGGATTATGGGTAATTGCAATAGCGCTCGTATTGTCACAGAGAATTGACGTCTCTTTTTCTTCTATCTCATAATCTCTAAGTTGCTGCTGTATCCAGAGAATCTGCGCACATCAACTTCCTGCTGCAACATACTCTGCTTCTGCTGTAGAGATTGCAATTGAGGTCTGCTTCCTGCAGAACCACGAGACAAGTCTATTTCCCAAAAATTGACACGTCCCACTAGTACTCTTCCTATCAATCTTGCAGCCTGCATAATCTGAGTCGGAGTAGCCTTTAAGCTTGAATCCTCCTTTCTTAGGATACCATAGGCCGACTTCCTAAGTTCCTTTCAGATACTTGATCACTCTTTTTACAGCTAAAAGATGTGATTCCTTCGGTGCTGCTTGGAATCTAGCACAGACTCCTACTGCAAACATAATATCAGGTCTGCTTGCTGTGAGATACAACAATGATCCAATGAGACGTCTGTATTTCGTAATGTCTACATCTTTACCATCTTCATCTTTGTCAAGACTTATAGATGTGGACATGGGAACGGACGTTGCTGCCCTATTCTCCATGCCAAATTTCTTGATAAGCTCCTTCGTATACTTGACTTGGTTGATGAAGGTTCCTGTAGGAAGCTGTTTTACTTGCAGTCCGAGAAAGAAACTTAATTCTCCCATCATACTCATCTCGAACTTTGACTGCATCAGGTTGGAAAATTTCTCACAAAGCTCTTTGTTTGTGGATCCGAAGATAATATCATCCACATAGATTTGTACAAGAAGTACACTCTCTCCGTCCTGTATCCTAAACAGCATTTTGTCAATCATTCCTTTCTGAAAACCATTTTCCAGAAGATAGAGAGATAAGGTGTCATACCAAGCTCTTGGTGCTTGCTTCAGTCCATATAGGGCCTTTTGTAAACGAAACACCCTCTCTTCTGCTTGATCCTCGAAACTAGGAGGTTGCTCAACATATACTTCCTCTGTAAGGAGACCATTCAGGAATGCGCTTTTAACATCCATTTGATAGACGTTGAAATTCATATGTGCTGCATAGGCTAAGAAAATTCTTATAGCTTCTAGTCTTGCCACTGGTGCAAAAGTCTCATCAAAATCAATTCCTTCTTCCTGACAGTATCCTTTAGCAACTAATCTTACTTTGTTTCTTACAACGACTCCTGATTCATCTAGCTTGTTCTTGAACACCCACTTTGTTCCAATTACACCTTGATGGGTCGGTCTAGCGACTGTTTGCCATACTTGATTTCTCTCAAATCCATTCAATTCTTCCTGCATGGCCTGCACCCAGTTGCTATCTTGCAGTGTCTCTTCAACATTCTTAGGCTCTGATTGTGATATGAAGCATGCAAACATTGCTTCATGTGGGATGGATCTTCTTGTCCTTACACCGATGGATGGATCTCCTATAATGAGATCTCTTGGATGATTTCTAAGCCATGTCCTATCTGGCTCAAAAGCGTGCGTTGGTGTATTTTGCTCATCATGTTGCTGTAATGCAGGAGGTTCTGCTGCTGTAAGAATGTCTGCTGCATCCAAGGTTGCAGCTTCTTCATCTTTATCTTCTTCTGTAGGCAGAACTCCTTCTATGTATGGTACAACATTCTCTTTTCTAGGAGAGGTTTCTTCAGGTGGTTTTTCCAACTTCTTTGTGTCACAATGTGGTTCATCAAACACCACATGTACAGATTCTTCTACCACCAGGGTTCTCTTATTAAACACTTTGAAGGCTTTACTTACAGCAGAGTATCCTAGAAATACTCCTTCGTCTGATTTAGCATCAAAAGTCTTCAGATGTTCCTTTCCATTGTTGAGAACATAACACCTGCATCCAAAGATATACAGATAGGAAATGTTTGGTGTATGACCATTCCATATTTCATATGGTGTTTTGTCAAGATCTTTGATGATTAAACATCTGTTCTGCGTATAGCATGCAGTGTTGGTTGCCTCAGCCCAAAATCTCTTGGGTATTTCTGCTTCTGCTATCATCGTCCTTGCTGCTTCCTTGAGGGTTCTATTCCTTCTTTCAGCAACCCCGTTTTGTTGAGGTGTTCTTGTAGCAGAGTATTCATGACGAATACCATTGTCAGAAAAGAATTTCTCTATAAATTTATTCGTGAACTCGGTTCCTCTATCTGATCTTATCTTCACTATGCTCAAGCTCTTTTCATTCTGAATTTTCTTCATGAGGCCAGGTAGCTTTTCTTGAGTTTCCGACTTCTTCGCTAGAAAGATCGTCCATGTGTATCTAGAGTAGTCATCGACTACTACTAGAGAGTACTTCTTCCCGCTCAAGCTTACTGGTTCTACTGGTCTAAAGAGGTCCATGTGTAGAAGATCTAGAATTCTGTGAGACGATTTCTGAATCTTATCCTTGAAAGAGCTCTTAACTTGCTTCCCTTTTTGACACGCTCCACAGACATTCTCTTTCTTGTAAGCTACATCTGGTAATCCTCTCACGAGGCCTTTTCTTACTAGCTTGTTGATAGTCTTAAAGTTCAGGTGACTTAATCGTTTGTGCCATAGCCAGCTCAGCTCCGGTGGACTTTTCACTATGAAGTATGTTGATTGAGTGGAGGAATTCCAATCTGCTAGGTAGATATTTCCTCTTCTTGTTCCTGTAAATTTTACTTCATTTGTGGTGCTGTCCTTGATTAAGCACTTGTTGAGGTTGAATTCCACTGTATATCCTTTGTCACAGAACTGACTGATGCTTAGAAAATTGTATCTAAGCCCTTTTACGTAGGATACATCCTTGATCTTTATGTTCCCCTTGACTAGGCATCCGCTTCCTTTTGTGCTTCCTTTGGAATCATCTCCAAATATGACCTTAGGTCCTTTGCATTCTTGGAAGTCTTTCAGCGTTTCTTTATTGCCTGTCATGTGCCTTGAGCAGCCGCTGTCGATATACCATACATCACTGCTGCATCCTGGCACTGTAACCTGTAATAAACTCAAACAGATTTAGGTACCCATTTTCATACGGGTCCTTTGGGGTTAGTTACTTTGGGAACCCAAACTTTCTTAACAGTAATTGATCTACTGTAAGATTTGTTGGTTCTCGAGCTGTATGCAGTTATCTTGGAAAACTGCTTATGAAAAGTGTGTGCTCGACAAACATGTGTGTTACCAACACCCTTGTAGTGCGGTCTTCCACCATACTTTCCTGGAGTATATCCTCCTTGAGGTTTAGACATGTAGGTCTTAGTATCGGTGGGAAAGTTTTTTCTATGCTGCAACTTTGTTGGTTGCTGCATCTTTTTGCTGCATGCAGCAGATGACTTCTACTGTAGCCAAGTCTTAGATGCAGACTTATTCCCTACAGTTGAGCATTGGGGTTTCTTCCCTTTATCCGTCATTGCTGTTTTGTTCACTATCTTTTCAGAGTCACAAAGTAACTCTTTCTCCATTGGAGTTTTAGCTTGAACAAAATTCACAGCTTCGGATGTGCTTGCTGTATTCTGAGAGCTTTGATTGCTGTAGCCTATGCCTGAAATCACAAAGGGATCTCTGACACTATTTATGCAATCTCTTGCGTCCTTTGAGGATTTGGTGAACGTTCTCATCTTGGACTGCAAGATTTCCTTCTCAGATCTTAGCTCAGTGATCAGCAGATTCAATCTAGAGATCTCTTGTTGCTGCTTACTACACTTTGAGTTATCAGACTCTCGTGCAGCGAGCATTCTGGCAATGTCGATGTTTTTGCTCTTGAGGATCTCATTATTGATTCTAAGGTTCTCATTCTCAACCTTAAGCTCCTCATGAATTGAGTTGATCTGCTCGAAATCACTCATAATCCTTTTCAAGGAGTGGATCATGTTCAGCTCCTCATCAACTTGTATGGACAACGGTTGGTAGATTACCTCATCTTCTTCGCTGTCCTCGCCATCTTTGGCCATCAGGCATATGAGTGCTTCTTCGTCAAAGGATGAGGTTTCAGCATCGCTGTCAGAGGATTATGCAGCTTTCAGTACTTCTTTCGGAACTACTGCATCCTTGGCTTTCTCCATCTCTCCTATGAGAGCTCGAAGCTTGTGTCTTTCCTCTCGTCTTTTATCTCTCCTCTGTTCTCTTTCTCCTTCAGGATACTTGTGCACTGTTGGATAAGGACAATTCCTTGCGTAGTGTCCAGGCTTCCTGCAATTATAGCACAAGTCAACATTCTCTGTATTTGATTGAGGAGAAGAAGATACCTGAGGGGTTGAGTGACTTCTTCTGAAGTCATTCTTTTTGTTGAGGTTGGTGTTGTTGCTATTGTTATTGCTCTTGATGAATCTCCTGAATTTCTTTAGGAGTAGCGCCATATCCTCTTCAGCAACTTCTGTTGTATCCTCACTCTTCTTACTGCAACTGGCGGTTGCTGTATCCTTTGTTCCTCTGGCGGTTAGCGCTGTAACTTTGGAGACTGACTCCTCTGATTCTTTTCTCCTTCTGTTGATGTCATACTCGAATGCTTTCAAGTCGGAGAATAAGTCAAATGTGCTCATGGACTTCAGGTCCATAGACACTCTCATGGCAGTGGTCTTGCTATCCCACTCTGCTGGTAGGGCTCTTAACACATTCATGTTCTTTTCTTTCTGTGTGTAGTGTTTGCCCAGAGCTTCTAGTTCATTCACTATGGATGTGAATCTCAGATCTAGTTGCTCAAGAGTCTCTTCATTCTTCATTTCGAAGAGCTCGAATAATTGGGTAGCGTTGGAGATTTTGTTGTCCTTGGTGAGCTCAGTTCCTTCACAAATTTGCTCCAGTTTTTCCCATATTTCTTTGGATGTTGAGCAAGTCTTGACTTTGCTAAAGGTGCCTTTATCCAAAGTAATAAATAGAGCGTTCTTTGCCATGTTATCCAGGTTGGCTCTCTTCCTGTCTTCGTTTCCCCACTCTTGTCGTGGTTTGATCAGGAAGTTTGGTGGTGGCTGCTCTCCTTCTGCGTGGTCTCTTCCATACATTGGATTTACCTTCATGGGGATTATCGGTCCTTCAGTTATGACGGTCCACATCTCATCATTCATGGCAGAAAGGTGTGCATGCATTCTAATCTTCCAGTCGTCATATTCCTCTATGGAAAACATAGGTAGCTTGTGATTGGAGGAATCCATGATATGCTTTAAAAATGATTTTTATGCAAAGAAAACAGCGAGACAAAGGTGGATCTGGGTAGGTGACCAGATAAGTTGGCTTTTAACCCAACTTGCTCTGATACCACTTGTTGGTCCCAAGTGATGTCCGAGGTTTAGAGGGGGGTGAATGAACCTTGGTCGATTTTTCAGAATCTTTAAAACAACCATTCTGCACTGCAAGTTACTTGAGCTTGCAGCGATAGATGGTTACTGCTTGCAGCGCTAGAATGCAGTGCTGCACGCTGTAACCTGGAGTTTTGTACGCAGCGGAAATATACTTTTAAACACAAGGCTGTTTTACACAAAAATGCTTCTTTCAAACGTTTTATGAGGAGAAGAGATATAGATATATACAGAAAATAAGCACAGATAAATAAAGCGATAAAAACACTTATGGCTTATAGTGGTTCGAAGGTGGTGTAATCCTTCTACGTCCACTCTACTGCTCCTCGAGCAGGAACTTTGTTAAGCAAGATTGATTTACAGGACTCTCCTAACAATCTATCAACTTACAAAGTTAACCACCTACTGAAGTCCAGCGTACACACAGCAACTGCAAACTTCAAAGGCTAACCCACACAGGGTTCTATACTCCCACACAGGGAAGCTGTCTAACACTAGACAACTAACACAAACAGCAAGGATCTCTCCTATCAACTGCTTGACACCACTAAAACAACCTAAGCACACAGCAACAAGGTTAAAAGGATAAAAAGGTTTTCTTCAACTTGTGCTTCGAAGTGAGCTTCTAAATCCGTAAGGAATCTTTCAGCTTGAACTCTGCTTCACTTCGATAGGTTGAGTGACTGAAACTGTTGGCTTGAAATTTTGTAAGCTTTAAACTCTTTGCGTAGATGCTTTCGTAATAGTGACGGTATCAGTTTTCAGTAACCAGCTTCAGTTCTCCTAGACCTTTATTTATACTTGTAGGAGAAGATGTCCGTTGAAGGAGACATCCATCTTTTGAATTTGAAATAGCCTGGCCAAAGTATGGTTCGCATTTAATGCGACTGACCTTTCTTTTCGAAGCATTTAATGCGGCAGTTGCGGCTCGCAGCTTTCTGTGGCGCGTCAATCCATGTGGCATCTTCTTATTGGCTCCGAGTCTGCTACTTTAACTTTTTCTTGAATGGCTCTTTTGTTCCTGCTTGGATCTCCGTTCCTCATACTGCATTTATCTTTCTTGGGATTTGCAGGATACTTCGTCTTGTAGTTGGCGCTGTATTTACTTAACTGTTCTGTAAGTCTGCGCTGTATCTTTGGTCTTTGTGCAGCTGATGCATTCTTTCAGTGCTGCTGTATCTTAGACCTGCTTGCAGTATCGTCTGGCAGTGCTGCTGTAACTTCGTTCTAGCAGTACTCCTGTATCCTTTTCATGCAGCGATGCTGCACGCCGTTCTTCCTTGCTTTGCTGTATTGAAGTACAACCTTATTTATGCTTTGTTGTTCCTTTCTTCTTCCAGCAATGCTGTATCCTGATACTGTATCCTGCCTTCTTGCAGCAATATCTTCCTTTAAAGCTTAGATGCAGCTTTATCCTCTTTTAACCTCCATTTCAAAACATGACTCAAGACTCAATTCTAGTCTATTTATTCACTTAAACAATGTGAAAATGGGGTACTCAAAACTTCATATTACATGATTGGTTTGTCTCATCAAAATCTAAACAATGAAATCCCAACAGATAGAAATGACAAAATCGATGCATGTAGATCAAGACACTGCAATCAACTTATTAGATAAATGTCGAACAAAATAATGTGGCATGATCCTCTACTAGAACGATTGCTACCGAAAATACAAAGCAAGTGATCATATGGCTTCATAGAAAGTATTAGAACATAACAATTTACATTAGAGGAAGCCTAGAAATCTTTAATTTTGTAATAACAATTCTTGCATCAATTGTAATAACAAAAACTAGGTTTGTCGTAGCAACAATTTGATTCTCTGTATCAAATTTTTATCTCACTTATATATCACATCAAATTATGTAGTTGGGATAAATACAAGTTTTTCAATTTAACTGTTATTTTATAACGTTATTATATTTTACATTAATAATATGTGGTACTGAGATATAAATTTTGGATATGAAGAATCTGAATTAAACAAATATATTTCAATTTAACTATTAATTTTTATTTTTATTATTTTTTACATGAATATTATATAGTATACTAGTGACATAAATTTTGGATACAGAAAATCTAAATTGGTCATGGTATGATTAAATATCTAGCCAACAAATATCATGCAATATGTGACGCTACAGCAATAAGGAGATCGACTAAATACTACAAAGTCTTAAAATAGGTTGCAGATATTTTTACAAAAGAATACCAAAAAACAAAGTTTAAGTAACTAGAATATATAATTTGAGTCATAGACATTCGCAGACAGCAGAGTGATATAATATTAGAGTGTGTCAACATACAACTCGGGTCGATTTGATTTGATCCGAATTTATGTGTTTTTAATTTTTTTTTTATATATCAAAATTTTTATGTATAAATTTCATGACTTTTATATATAAATTTTATGATATTTATGTTCAATAACTTAGAAAAAAATGAAAAATTTCAGTAAAATTTGTATATAAATACATTTATATTATATTCATATGACCTTATGTATATTCATGTAATATCCATATCTTTATGTAATATATTCATAAATATGCATGAATGTAAATAAGGATCACATGAATATGACATAAATGTTTCTTTGTACAAATTTTGTTTAAATTCTTCATTTTTTTTTTAAAGTTAGAATGCATAAACTTCACAACATTTATATATAAAGGTCACAACATTTGTACATAAATGTCAAAATATAAAGAATAACACTTATGTACCCCGGGGGCACGAATCCTAAGATCCATGCCCCCAATCCGCTCCATTCCTTTTTTTTTTTTTTAATTTTTTTTCTTTTTTTTCTCCATTGTGCGCCACCTCTTCTTCTTGTTTTTCTTCTTTTTTTTCTCTTACTTTTTTCTGTATTGTTACTCCTTTTTTTTTTCTTCTTTTCTTCTCATTTTCTTCTCAATTTCTTCAAATGATTGTTACAAATTTAAAGTTTTTATTTTTCTAATACTCCAACAAGTTCTTTTCTTCTAATGTGTATAAAAATCTAGGGTTTTCCTATAACTTGAAATTATTTCTATCTTGATCCGATTCATAGCAAAATACGATAAAATTGATGCAACAAACACCATAGTTGGCTATTGATTTAGTAATATGATTTTGAATAAATTATGTGGAAGAAGATGAAGAAAATCGTGTATTTCAAATTTTAAAATTTTACCTACAGTGATACTTTAAGAGTACATATCTAAAGAGTATACAAGTAATATTGAAGGATCAACTAATACCTTAAGAATAAATATATAATACCTTATACTATAAGCATTATTACCTTAAAGGTAAATATATAATACTTTAAAAATGCATATGTAATACCTATAAGGTACTTATGTAATACTTGAAAGGAACATGTGTAATACCTGTAAGGTATCTATATAATACTTGAAAGAAACATCTGTAATACCCTATAAAATACTTATACAATACCTGAAATGAACATGTGTAATACTTGAAAGAAACATGTTTAATACATGTAAGGTACTTATGTAATACTAATACCTATTTTATGTAATACTTGAAAGGAACATGGGTAATACCTATAAGGTGTTTATGTAATATCTTAAGAGCATACAACTAATATCCATTGAAAATCTTAAAATTTCAAATGTTTCATCATCCCCTTCCTCAAAATCTGCAAATTATGATTTATATTGATTGAAATAATTAATTTTCAATATTTTAAAATTATTGTAATAAATTTTGATTTGAAATCAATTATCTAAATCTATGAAAATGAGTAAAAGAGAAGAGGAGGAAGAAAAAACCTCATAAATGACTCTTCGAAGATTTGAAGAAGAGTAAGAACAAGAAGATAGAGAAGAAGAATGAGAACATGAAGATAGAGAAGAAGAAAAATGTACAAAACAAATAAGAAGAATAATAAATTGATAAGAAAAAAGATTAAGAAGAAGAATGAGAGAAAAAGAAAAAAAAAGAAAAAAGAAAGCAATGCTGTTTTTACAGTAATACCTGAAGGGTAACAATGTAATACCTTAAGAGTAATAATGTGATACCTTAAGAGTAAATGTGTGATACCTTAAAATATAAAAATTCAGATGGTGCGTATCGCACACCAACTATGAAGTGGCCAAGTGTGGAGACGCGTGAAAGCAGCCCACACGCTGGATCGGGTTGGGGGCACGGATCTAGATACATGCCCCTGATGCATATAAGTTTTGGTGAAATATAAAATAAAAAAAATCAAAAAAATAAATTCAAAGATCCAGATTAGATCAAGATCAAAACATAAATTCAAAAAAAAAATAAAAATCACAGATACAGATTGAATCGATCAAAATTATATGAATTTTAGATTTATATACCAAATGTACAAGAGAATTTATGATAATATTGTGTTCATTTAGCTAGAAAATTCTAGCAAGTTAAGAGTTTTATGGTTGTAAGCTTTTGTAGTAGAAAAAAAATAAAATTTTCTAGAAAGTTGTCATGTTGTAAAATGTGGTGAAAAATGAGAAAAATCTAGACAACACATTTCCACCACTCATTTGAGTCGGTGAAGTCTATAAATATGTTTCAACTCAGAAAATGTTAGAGTACTTTATTCCAAATAAAATAAGTGTTGGTTTAGAAGGTTAAATTTTGTTTTAGATGTCTTGTTTAATTTTTTTATTTTTTATTTTACCAGTAAGCTCAATTCTTAAAAGTGTTTATTACTTTTTTTTTTTTTTATGATAGTTTAAAATTTTAATTTTTTGGATTGATAATTTACGATTTGATCTTTTTAAACTTTACAGAATTTTGCTCAAGTTGAGCCCGAATTGTTTAATTGGGCTCAAATTACACCTAATTTGGGCAATTAGGATCAATGTTAATTCAGACCAATTTTGCTAACATGTCCTAAACACTTATATGTGACCTTTCGAATTTTATGTATTTACAATCGATATGGATTTGTCAAAAATTTCCCAAATCAAAGAGTAAAATCCTAAATGCAAAATCAAAAAAATTCCCCTAAATCAAAGTAGTGACATCGGAAATTTGATTCCACTTTTCATGAAATCATATTTGATAGTTTTGCTCAACCACTTTCCATGAGATCATTTTTGATAGTTTTGCTCAAATACCCACCGTGAGCAATTTTTAATATGTTCACCGATGACATATTATCATCTCATCCTCACCTTATATGAAAAATAAAATTAATAAATGTTTAGATGAGTACGATTGATAGGTAGGATAAAGGTGGTCAAAGGTATGCTCAAGATAGTGACTCTAATTCTGATGAAGCAACTAAATAGAGAAAACGTAACGATAGAGATAAAGATGTAGATAAGGATGCATTAAGTTCTGGAGGTGATAGACAAGATGAAAAGGATGGAAGAATTCGGAATATTGATGATATTCATAAGAATGATGGTTCGTGTGAAAGAAGTAGAGTTAAGGATTCGAGTCGTCATCTGGGCATGGATCCGGGTAAAATCGGACCCTATCCACACGCCCATTTGCACAAAATCTCCAAGCTTTCTGCTGTCTTGCGATACGTCAGCTAAGAAATCTCTCACATCAATAGCGACACTGAGCGGCCAGAGATTGATGGAAAAGCAGCCCTTAGCCCCTCTCACCGAATTGGTACTGATGTGGTTCCGGTCTGATGTGCGCCTTCTCGAAATCGAAGCTTGAAAACTCAAACACTCGGATCCGAAAACCTGCAAAACAGACACCGGAAGGGGTTCCCGACGATGGGACTCCGACGCTCAAGTCAGTTAAATCGCTCTGAATTCTCTAAAGTAATATGTATGTGTATTTTGTGAATTGTGTGTAGAAATTGAACAAAACAAGGATATATATACTCCCTGATACTTGTTGCAGTAGGAATAGAAGTCTTAGTTGTAGTTGAAGTAGAAGTTCTCTGAAAATCAAGGATTAGCTCGATATTACCCTAAAAATAAGGGATATGAATAACTAACCCTCGAAAATAGCGGTCAGTTGAGATCAGTTCGTTCCTATCTAATCATTCAGTTCGTTGCTACATTCCGAACCGAAGTAGTTCGACGAAGCACACCTAATTTGCTCCTCATGATAGTTCGTATATAACAACTATAGCGAGGTAAAGAAGCCCGGTCTAGATCAGTTCGCTCAAAAACCAATTCGAAAGTATCAATATTCAGTTCGGTCATAACAGTACTCCCCCCCTTTCGGAGTGTATGTCATCATACACTAAGGGAGTTCGCTAAGGCGATGACCGAACTTACTTGGCGCTCCTTTCCGAGGTGAGACGTCTTTTCAGCTGCAATCATTCCGTGCGTGTGACACGTGGTGAAAAACCATTCCCGCCCAATGCTCTTTTCATTTTTCTTCGTTGGATTTCATCGTATCCAACGGCGGATAGATCGCGTCTTTTCGGTTTTTCCCCAAAAATCAAGAAAACCTACCTCTATACATACCCCTTCCATTATCTCCAAACAATTTCCCTGCGCCATTTCACTGTAGACGTTCATCGACAGAGTTTTCTTCTTCGACTCCTTAGATTTCCTCCCCTAATTTCAGGTACCCCTCTTCACTTCCTTTTTAATCTTATTTTCAATGGCATCTGCTACCTCAAGGTCGAATCTTTCTAAAAAACCTAGGAGGAAATCTGTAGAAGATATCTTTTCATCTACCAAAGTCACCCCTACCCATACTGTTCTACTGAGTTCATTCATAGTAGGAGGTTATACCATGGTGATCCCAACTCCCGAAGATCGACCTCACCGAGCTCCCATGGGTCATCAAACTTGGTTTCTTAAACATGTAACTTTAGGCTTAGTTCCCCCCGTCCATCCCTTTTTCTTAGAAATCGGTTCGGCCTTCGGCATCTGCCCGAACCAACTTCATCCTAACTCTATCAGTTACATAGTTTCTTTCTACATGATTTGTAAATGGATGGGGGTCGAACCCTCTGTAGATCACTTTCGATCTTTTTTTGTCTTGGAAAATACCAACCTTTTTCATTTTTATTTGAGTCCTGGCAGTGGTGCGGGGTGAGCTACTTTTCTATCCCCTGGGGATGATAAAATCAGTTCCTGGGAGAGTTACTATTTCTTCGTTAAGGAACCAGCGAACCAGTCGCCCACTTCTCTTCCTTGGGTTCAAAATTCCTCACAGCTCGAACCTGCTCCCCCCACTGATTCCCTGATCTCTCTCTTGAACGGAATTTTTGACAAGGGGTGGTTCGACACAGTGCAGCTGAGTTCGGACACCTCCCTGTTGTCTTTTTGGGGATTCTATCCGAACAGCCAAGTTTCTCCCCGATTTAACCTAGGTTACTTTTGCCTTTTGCTTTATTCTCAAAATCATAAGTTATTGCTTCCGAACTATATATTTACGCGTGTGTGGTTTCTTTTGCAGTTCGCGTCATGAACCAGTTTTTCAATTTTGCGCTCGATGTGCCTGTAGCGGAGTGAACTTCCTATTCGACCTCCCAGCATGCGGTGAATACTGATCTGGTGGCAAGCTATAAACAGGCAGAAGAGAGCCGTCTTGCCGAGCTCGCCAGCCGAACACCCCGATCCACCGATGATATTATTCGGGAGGAAGAAAGCGCACTCCCCACTAATCTCGAGTTGATCGCTAATCTAGCTGGTGCCACTACTTCCTCCCCACAGAGTCCGTCTCGTTCGCGTCCTGCCGCCACCTTGACTCCGGAGCCGGTCGATGTAACTGGGAAAGCTAGTGACATTCCAACGGCGAAGACTTCCCCTGTTAAGAAAAGGGGGTCTTCCAGTTCGCGGGGACCTCGGGTCAAGAAGTTGCGAACTACCGAGGAGGCCGGTGGTTCGGAAATGCCGTCGGGAAAAGTGACTGAGGGTGAGGAGGAAGATGCCGAGGAGAGAGAGATAAGAAGACAAAAAAAAATTTCGATGGTTTAGCTAAGACAGCTCTCCGTTGCCGAGCCCAGTTGCAAAAAACTCACCAAAAATTGACAGAGATACTGGACGAAAAAAAGACACTGGAGAGTGATCTGTCCCTCCAGTCCGAGAAGTCCAAGAAACTATCAACTCTACTGGAGCAGAGCGATCTAGACCTGGGACTGGCCCGTTCGGAGGCAGCTCAGAAGGAAGAGCTGCTGTTGGCCAAGGAGAAGTTTGCGATGGAGAAGCAAAATGCTCTTCTTTTGGTGGAGGTTGAGAACCGAAGGTTGAAGGAGGAGTTAGATCGGGAGAGAGCCGAGCGGGCTCAATTCGGGGCAAGTATGTTCAAAGCTGGGGTTGCTGAAGGTTTTCATCAGTTTGTTCGGAGCTCGGAGATGGAGTTGATAGTCGTAGAGTATCGTGAAAAAATCATTCATCATCTCTGGGACTCCGTGCTCTTTCTGTCCAAAGCAGCTCCGATGGCCGAAGCATACTTTAAGGAAGGAGTTCGCCTGCGCCAGGAGGAAGTGACTGAAATTGCTGAACATTTTCAACGGGAGACCGGTCAAACTTTGCCGGAATCCTTGTTCGAATACAATATTCCCCTTCTGGGTGGAAAGTTGGCTGAAACCTTTCCTATTCCTCCGGGTTGGAGAGGGGATCCGAATGAGGGCATTGATGCCGAGTGGTGGTCCGGGTTTCTGGAGCAATCCATCTCAGAAATTCTCCCCTCCCGCTCAAGTATTGGTTCGTCCCTTCTGTAGTCCGAAGGGGTGACTCCGAGCTTTGTTCCAGATCTACCCGAAGAGATGTTCGCTTCCTTACCACCTCGTCCTACGGATGAACCCCTTCCCCTTCCCGAAGGTCCTTTTGGGGCTTAGATGTTTTTTTCTTGTTTTGTTTTAGGAGTACTTTATATAACTTTTCTGTAATTGAAATGGTAAAATATTTCAGATGTTTTGATGTTTGAAATATAAGCTTCAATGTATTAGTTCAACCAATGGTTCCCAAAGGAATGTTTCACTTGAGATATTCCTAAGAAACATATTAATCAGTTCGTTCGATCAAGAACATTCCGAGGAAAATAATTAATCAGTTTGTTTTATAATCAACCAGCTCGTTTCAAGGGAAGGTTTTTGATCAGTTCGTTCGATCAAAACGTTCCTAGGAAATAATCAATCAGTCTTTTTCATAATCAATCAGTTCGTTCGATCAAAAACGTTCCCAGAAAATAATCAATCTGTTTCGTAATCAATCAGTTCGTTCCAAGGGAAAGTTTTTGATCAGTTCGTTCGATCAAAAACGTTCCTAGGAAATAATCAATCTATTTCGTAATCAATCAGTTCGTTCCAAGGGAAGGTTTTTGATCAGTTCGTTTGATCAAAACGTTCCTAGGAAGTAATCAATCAATCTTTGGGGTTTGAACAGAAATTGTAAGGACACATCAATTTTAACGTGGTTCGGCCAAATTAGCCTACATCCACGGGAGGAAATATCTATTTATTTTATTAAGGTAACGGAAATTGAGAAAAAGTAATCATACATGAGTAACGTATTACGCATAAAATTTCTTCAAATGACTCACATGCCATGGTCTTGGTAATAGTTTGCCATTTCCATTAGTTGGTTCGTAAGCTCCTCCTGAAAGAATCTTTGATATCACAAAAGGTCCTTCTCAAGTAGCGTCCAGTTTTCCGATATTAACTAAGGCATCTGATTGCCTTAGAACCATATCTTCGATCTGAAACTCCCTTTTCTGGACCTTTTTGTTAAATGCTGTCTGAACACGCCTTTTGTACAACTCATGTCGCACTCTAGCTTTATTTCATTGTTCGTCTAAGAACATCAAGTCGGTTCTAATCAGCTCTTCATTCTTTAAGGGCTCAAAACTTGTTATTCTTAAAGCTTCTCCTTCAATTTCTGCTGGCACAACTGCTTCCATTCCAAAAGCTAAATTGAAAGGGGTTTTCCCCGTCGTCGACCGTGGTGTAGTTCTGTATGCCCATAGAACTGATGGTAATTCGTCTATCCAATTAGATTTTTCGGACTCCAATCGCTTTTTAAGTTCGTCTAATATAATCCTGTTCACCACTTCAACTTGTCCATTGGCTTGAGGATGAGCAACGGCCGTATATACTTGTAAGATCTTCATCTCCTTGCACCACTCAGTAATTTTCTTCCCTCGAAATTGAGTTCCATTATCTGATACCAAGATCCTCGGTAAACCGAACCTGCAACAGATGTTTTTCCAAATAAAATGGATCATATCGGCTTCAGTGATTTTGGACAATGGTTCGACTTCGACCCATTTAGTAAAATAGTCCACTGCTACAACTACGAACTGCTTGCTTCCTCAAGTTTTTACAAAGGGGCCGACAATGTCGATACCCCATCTAGCAAAAGGGCATGGCGAACAAATAGTTAGCATATCAGCGGCAGGGGTATGAATTCACCATCCATACTTTTGGCAAGCTTTGCATCTCTTAACTATTTCGTTCACATCACTCTTCATTGTGGGCCAGTAGAATCCGGCTCGTACTACTTTGCGGGCTAAAGATCTAGCTCCCGCGTGTTCGGCACATCCTTCCTCGTGGGCTTTTTCTAGGACTTTGATTTCTTCTTCTCTTGATAAACATCGGGCATTTGTCGTCAGGAAGGTTTTTCTGTACAGGGCCTCATTAAGTAGATAATAAAATCGAGCTTGTCTTTCCAGCTTTTCTAACTCTTTTTCTGTTCCTTCTCTTTTACCTTCCAAAAAGTGTATAAAAAGAGTTCTCCAATCAATATTCATCATATTGTCTATGCTCATCACCTCCTTTTCTCTTTCCACTCTCATTACTATTATAGTTCTTTGCGAACAATCTTGTAACGAACTGCCTATTTTTGAAAGGAAATCCGTCTTCTGGTTTTCGTTTCTGGGAATCTGTTCGATTTGAAGTTTCTCGAACTTATTTTCCATCTCCCTAATTTTTTCCACGTAAGAATTCATCCGATCTTCTTTTATCTCACATCATTTTTGTAACTGTTGGGTTACCAGTTGTGAATCTGTTTTAACCGTTATGCGGCGAGCTCCCATTTGTTCGGCTATTTTTAAACCTTGCAAAAAGGCTTCATATTCTACTTCATTATTGGAGGCTTTAAACATAAATTTTGCTGCGAACTGTAACTCATCTTTCTCTGGGCTGATTAATAGAATTCCTGCTCTGGCTCCTTGACGAGATGAAGACCCATCAACAAACAGCTCCCATTCTTTCACCTCTAGTACTCTGGTTGTTTCCTGAATGAAGTCTGCCAAAGCTTGACCCTTAATTGCTGTTTGCGGCTCATATTTAATGTCGAATTGGCCCAATTCGACCGCCCATTTGACCAGTCGTCCTGACACTTCAGGTTTATCTAAAATGATACTTAATAGATGGTCGGTTTGCACTATGATCGGGTAACTTAGAAAGTAGGGTCGTAATCTCCTAGTCGCTGTGACTAGAGCATATGCCACTTTCTTAATCTCGGTATACCTTATTTCTGTTCCTTGTAAAATTTTACTAACAAAATACACAGGGAACTGATCTTTACCTTCTTCCCTTACTAGGACCGAACTGACCGATTCTTCTCCTATTGCCAAGTATACCACCAATGGATCTCCTTGGACTGGTTGCTTCAATAGTGGAAGTGAAGAGAGGAAAGCTTTCAAATCTTCGAACGCTTTCTGACATTGTTCGTTCCATTCGAACTGTTTACTTTTTCTCAGAACCTTAAAGAAGGGTAATCCTTTATCTGCCAATCTTGATATAAACCTACTTAGGGCAACTATCCGACCTGTTAGGACTTGTACTTCTCTTATGGTTCGAGGAGCAGACATATCTTGTATAGCTTGTATTTTACTAGGATTAACCTCAATTCCTCTTTCAGTAACCATGTATCCCAAAAACCTCCCAGCTTTTACTCCGAACGAACACTTTGAAAAATGCAAGCACATCCCGTTCTTCCTAATGGTTGTCATGGTTTCTCTTAAATCAGAAGCATGAGTACTTGCCCGGATATTTTTTACCAACATGCCATCTACATAAGCTTCCATATTTCGTCCTAACTGATGAGCAAACATTTTGTCCACCATTCTTTGATAAGTGGCCCCTGCATTCTTCAATCCGAATGGCATCACCGTGAAACAATATGTTCCCGATGAGGTGATGAAAGCAATATTGGGCTTATCTTCTGAATGTAACAAGATCTGATGATACCCTTGTGCCGCATCCATCATGCTAAGCAGTTCGCATCCTGCGGTCGAATCAACTAACTTATCAATTCGGGGAAGCGGATAATGGTCTTTGGGACACACTTTGTTGATGTCGCGAAAATCGATACACATGCGCCACTTATTCCCAGGTTTAGGTACTAAGACGATATTAGCTAACCATCGAGGGTATTGAATTCTTTCAATATGTCCAATCTCCATTAACTTTTTAACTTTTTTTTCGACAATCTAGTTCTGTTGTTCTCCGAAATGCCTCAACTTTTGTTTGATGGGTCGAGCTTCAGGTTTGATGTTTAATTTATGAACTGCCACATCTAGGTTTATGCCCTTCATATCTTCTGGTTTTCATGCGAAAAGGTCCACGTTTTCCTTTAATACCTCCATTATTTCCTTTTTAGTCTGTTCGGCTAAATGACTACCAAGACGAACTGTGTGACCAGGTTGTTCAGGAATCAATTCGATGCTCATCAATTCTCCTTCTTCAAATTCAGCCGTATTTGCCTCTCGTCCCTTTTTGTGACTAAGGTCTCTTTCGCGATCAGCCTCATCTCTTTGCTCGGGACTTCGCTTTCTGGACTTTGACTGACGAACAGCTGTGACATAACAGCGGCGAGCTGTTTGTTGGTCACCATGAACCACTCCTATTCCGAGAACTCGTACCTTATCATTTTCCACCGGGAATTTCATCATTAAATGCGCAGGTGAGATGACAGCTGTGTAAGCATTCAATGATGGACGACCAAGAATCACATTATACTGAGAGGGTGCGTCCACTAGCAGAAAGGTTATTATTCTATTTTGTCTCCATTCTTTTTTTCCTAACACCATAGGTAATTGTACCTTACCAAAAACAGTCACAGGTTCTCCTGAAAAACCGTTAAGGGAAGTTTCCACTGATTTTACTTCTATCTTTGATCTCATCCTTTTGAAACAGTCCATGTACATGATATCCATCGAACTTCCCGTATCTACGAAGATCCTTTTGACTTCGAATCCTCTAATTTCCGCAGAAATTACTAAAGCATCGAACTGAGGACTCTGAATTGCCACTCTATCGCAAGCCCCGAACTCTACCACTACCTCATCAAAAATAGTTTGGACCTCAGCCCTCTTTTGTCGAACTGAATTTAATCTTGTTTTGCGAGCTCTATTTGAATCTCCATCAGTAGGACCTCCCATAATCATATGTATGGTGGGTCTTTCCTCCCTTCCGGGCTCGTTGTGCTGGGGATTTGGCGGTGGTGGAGGTAATTCTGGCTGTTTTTATCTTCTATCCCTTCTTGGTCCTCGTCTTCTATTTCGTTGTTCTTTGTGTTCCTGTGGAGCCAAGCGAACATATCGAACCAATCTATTTTCTCTAATCAGCCTTTCTAGCTCGTCTTGCAAGTGCCAACATTCATCAGTACTATGTCCATATTCATTATGGAACCGACATAGTTTTCCGTTCCCAAAGGTGGAGGGTTTCTTAGGATTTGGGCTCTAGGTTGATGGCCATTTCAATTGTGGCAGGTTCCAAATTTCCATGAGCACATGTTCGGGGGGGATTGCTAATGGTGTGTATTGGTCATATTTTCGGCCTCCCCTATTGTCTCTCAATGGTGGAGATGTAAATTTTGTTCGGAGCTCTCCCGTACTTCGTTTCCTCATGCTTTCCTATTCGTGTGATTTGTTCGCTCGATTGGGACCCTCACTTTTCTTGATCCGAACTGCTTCCTCTAAGTTAATATACTTGGTGGCTCTTTGTAATAAGTTATCAAAATCCGTGGGTGTCTTCTTAACCAAAGAGGTATGAAGATTGCCCTCTCTCAACCCTTGTATGAAGGCACTAACTATCAAATCATCCAAAGCCTCATGAGCCTCCAGGGTTGCAGCTGTAAACCTCTTGACGTACTCTCTTAGCGTTTCATCCAGCCTCTGCTTTACTCCGAACAACATTTGAGTAGATTGTTTTTGTCTTCGAACACTGGCGAACTGATGTAGGAATAATTCCAATAGTTGTTCGAAACGGTGGATCACCCCATCACCTAACTGGCTGAACCATGTCTGAGCAGCTTTAGTAAGGGTAGTAGCAAACACTCTGCACTTAATACCATCCAAATATTGATGCAAGAGGGCAGTGTTCTTGAATCGACACAAATGTTCCCATGGATCAGTAGCACCATCGTAGTCAAAATTCACCGATCAAAAAAAGGTCGGTAACGCGTCTTCCATCACAACATCTGAAAAAGGGTTCCCTTTTGAACTTTCCAAAATACGTCGAGTATTCCGTTGGGCTTCCCTTACCTCTACCACCTTATCTGACAGTTCGATATGTTCCCTTTTCTGACCCCGAGGGTGGTTAGATTGACTCTCCCTTTCATTAGTTTGTGACTTACCCTCCGGCTGATCCTTTTCATTATTAGCTTCAATATTGTCCGGCTGTACCTCCGCCCTTTGTGCACTCAAAGCCCTCTGAACCGCCGTTGATATCAGATCAGCGAGTTCCTCTGGTGTTAAAGCAATGGTGTGAGGAGGGTTAACTGGGACTGTGTTCTGGCTGTCACCTTCTTCCTCACGGTTCCTCGATGGTCCGCCCATCTCCATTCTCTGTGTTCCTCTAGTATTCACCATATTTGTTATCTCAACGTCTTAACTCAAGAATTTCCCACAGACGGCGCCAATTGATGTGGTTCCGGTCTGACGTGAGCCTTCTCGAAACCAAAACTTGAAAACTCGAACACTCGGATCTGAAAACCTGCAAAACAGACACCGGGAGGGGTTCCTGGCGATGGGACTCCGACGCTCAAGTCAGTTAAATCGCTCTGAATTCTCTAAAGTAATATGTATGTGTATTTTGTGAATTGTGTGTAGAAAGTGAACAAAACAAGGATATATATACTCCCTGATACTTGTTGCAGTAGGAATAGAAGTCCTAGTTGTAGTTGAAGTAGAAGTTCTCCGAAAATCAAGGATTAGCTCGATATTACCCTAAAAATAAGGGATATGAATAACTAACCCTCGAAAATAGCGGTCAGTTGAGATCAGTTTGTTCCTATCTAATCATTCAGTTCGTTGCTACATTCCGAACCGAAGTAGTTCGACGAAGCACACCTAATTTGCTCCTCATGATAGTTCGCATATAACAACTATAGCGAGGTAAAGAAGCCCGGTCCAGATCAGTTCGCTCAAAAACCAGTTCGAAAGTATCAATATTCAGTTCGGTCATAACAGGTACGGAAGTTGTAACATGGAAAAACCACGGAAAAAATTATAATTCATACACTTGGTGTACACAAACATTATCTTTTTTTCTTTTTGAGCAAAAAAATCAGATGAATTACCAAAAGACATAAATTTGAAAATCATATGTTTTAAATTTAATTCGATAAAATCCTTGGTCCTATGATATATATCCAAAAAAAAAAACAAGCAAAAAATATGGAACAATCAGATCGATATTTATTTTTTCTAATGATACAATTACTATGCAATTTTATAGGATATAATCCATTTTGAATTTTTTTTATGTTAATATAAAAAAAAAAGTAATTCAGTTTTGGGAGTTTGGCGAGAAGTTTCCATTTTAATAAAAATCTGTGATTTTTATTATATATATATATATATATTTGAACCATATATTTCAAGAAAGAGATATTTATAACGTTCTAACACATGACATGCGCGTGTAATACATGAATTTAAAAAATATAAACATAGTTAAATTAAAAAATATTTAAATACTTATGATTTTATATTTAGCTTATCTTCAATTTTAATATCAACCGTAAGATAATTCGATTAATATAATATGTAATTATATATATTGCATTGGTAAAGAAATATAAATATTTTTTATTTATTATATATATTATTATATTTGTCATATTATTCATCATATTCAACCATCCCACCAATTTTCTAATTGTTTATTATGTTTATATTTTTATAAATTTTAAATATTAAAATTTATAATAATCCTTAAATTTTCATTTAAATTATGTGATGAATAACTCAAAATCAAAACTTTCCAATAATTTATATAGTTTATTACAATAACTATTCAAATTTTCATTAATTATAAAATTTGGAAATCAACCCACCTTGACTTTAGTTTTTTCATTTGCGTTGCTCTAAAAATTTAAATTAAAATAAATTAAAGCATATAAAGAATTTTGGGGACATTGTGCCCTATCAGTTTTACAAATATATTTATAATATATATATATATATATATATATATATATTAGTTTTATATGGTTAAGAGCATCATCATAATAATAATAATAATAATAATAATTATTATTATTATTATTATTATTATTATTATTATTATTATTATTATTATTATCAGCAATACTAGATAATAATTAATTTCGTCGTATAAGATTAACCAATTACTGATGAAGGAAACACTTTAGTTTTTAAAAATAATAATAATTTTTAGCTAAGATATCTGAAATGCTCTTAATGTAGACTCTTAATCATGACTGTAATACAAAATAAAGTATACATATATTAGAGTGAGGAATCGGGTTCACCAGATCAAGAACCGGTCGATTTCATGGCAAACCGGAGTCATGAAGTTGCAAGCGGTTCGCGGCAGTTATTCTATTAATTAGGGTTCTATTAATAATTATTAATAATATTTATATTCACACACATATATAATAGGCTATTATATTAATATTTTCATGAATAGATTTTGTTCTAAAATATGTAAAAATATATAAGGTCCAAATAAGAAATAAAAATTAAAATGTGTAAATATATATTTTAATTTTACAACATTATTGGTGTATTATATTATAAATAAATTTTAAGTGGGTTATATGTATTTAGAGGTAAACATTAGTGGTGTTTTTGTACCTTAAAATACTTCAGTGGGATTTATGAACTTGAGAATAAATATTAATGGTGATTTTGTACCTAAACATACTTTAATGGGATATATGAATTTAAGAGTAAACATTAATGGCTCATTTGAACATTTTCCCTATATTTATTAATGAGCTTTCTATCAATAAGTGGATATGCTCATTTGTATCCTCGGTTGAAAATTAATCGGGTCCCGAATGGAATTCGGATCGAATAAAATTCGTCTTTTCGATCTAATCGAACGATAGCATCAGTGATGGATTTCAAAAATCTAAATTCAAAATCATTATTTTAGATATAAGAACGTATGGTTAATATTAAATTTATATAAAGTTAAATAATTGAAAAAAATATATATACCTTCAACGATATTCTTTTTTCTATTGCTTTGATTAATATTCAACGAATTTGTTGAAAATATCACAATCTTTCGATTCATTCATCCCTTTCAATGATAGTGTGTGGGCACCAAAATATCATATATTATTCTAACTAGATTATTCCTGTACTCAACTCATGAGATCATAGGATTGAGCTAATTGAATTGGGATGAATATAGAACTATTATATATTAGATAAACCACAGAATATAATTGAGATCAAAATCTGAAAAATGGCGTATGGATATAGAACTATTCTATATTAGATAAATCAAATAGAACTATTCTATATTAGATAAACCAAATAATATAATTGAGATCAAAATCCTATCTCGACGTTTATTAAGGACCCAAATGATCTGTCAGATCCAAATAATATAATTGAGATCAAAATCTTGGCGTTTATTAAGGACCCAAGATCGGACCCAAGATCAAATAATATAATTAAGATTAAAATTCTATCTTGGCATTTATTAAGGACCCAAGTGGTCTGTCAGGTTTTGTGGTCGGTCGGTCGGATTTTGTTTCTGGTCTATTGAAATGGTCTCTATATAGATAAATCAAATAGAACTATTATATATTAGATAAACCAAATAATATAATTGAGATCAAATTTGTGGTCTGTCAAATTTTGTTTTTGGTCTATAAATCAAATAGAATTATTCTATATTAGATAAGCCAAATAATATAATTGAGATCAAAATCCTATCTTGACGTCTATTAAGAACCCAGTGGTCTGTTAGAGATTTTGTTTCTGGTCTACTGGAATCTCTGTTAGACCAGAGATTGTGTTTGGAAGCATTGAAATCTCAAACTAGATTTTGTTTCTGGTCTACTGGAGTGGTTTGTCAGATTTTGTCTCTGTTAGACTAGAGAGATTGTGTTTGGAAGCTATTGAAATCTTAGACTAGATTTTGTTTCTAATCTATTGAAGTGGTCTGTCAGATTTTGTCTCTGTTAGATCAGAGAGATTGTGAAGATCTTATCTGACTTCAGAGAGCATTTGGATTGAAATCTCATACTAGATTTTGTTTCTGGTCTATTGAAGTGGTCTATCAGATTTTATCTCTCTTAAACTAAAGAGATTGTGAGGATCTTCTCTGACATTGAAATCTCAGACTAGCTTGGAGTTCAATAAGCTGTTTGTGAGTTGAGAATTCTTCATTTTCATAACAATGAATTCTTCATTTTCATAACAATATGACATGAGGTTGCAATTTCAAAGATTCTATAAATCGTAAGTAGGACCTCCCGTGCTCATCTACCCTAGCTGGTTCTGGAGGGATTGCTTGACCGAAATCTCTTGTCAAGATTTATATTATAGATTAATTTTTAATTCTAAATTCAAATTTCAAAGTTTTTAATAAGGAGTTTAATTTAATTTTTTTCCTAAGATTTGAAAATTATATTGTTTTCTTAATTCATAACAAATTACTATTTTTTTTATATTTATAGATTCATTTATATTTGAATATGTATTTATATTTTAGATAAATTAAAATAAATTAATGTAATTTTGGAATGATCTTCATCCGACTTGCATTATATATATATATATATATATATATAATTAATGCAATTCATAAAATTAAGATTCCTTTATTTTCTTAAGTTTATGAATAAAAGTATAGAAAATCGATTTTAATATTAATCAATTTAGTATAAGTTATTTTTAATAAATTGAATTAATTATATTTTTATTTCTTTCTTTTTTATATAAATTAAGACAAATCAAATGAAAATTGTTTTTAAAGTGCACTAATTTATCTTAATTTATCTAAAATATTAATATATATTGAAATATAAATAAATTTATAGATATAAATTTTTAAAAAAAACTAATGTTTAAGCTTCAAATTGTGACGAAAAAAGATTAAATTGAGTTCTTTATTAAAAAATTTTAAAATTTAAATTAAAAATTAAAAATTAATTTATTAATTGAATTTTGTTATAAAATTTCTCCGACAAATTATTACAGAAGAAACAAATAATGCCGACTTTATCTGTATGATAACATCTTGAGCCAAGTTTATATGTTATGTATAGTTTCCGTTGGTGGGTTTTATTTGTTAGAAAATATATCGTGGACAAAGTGTAATGGGTATAATAGCATTATATGCCAATCAAAGCTAGGTGTATATTCAATTGGGATTTTATTGGATTTTTTTGGATTTTAAAAAGTGTGTGGATTTAAAAAATCCATAGATTTCATGTAGAGTTTGGTTGACTTTTTTATTGATTTACATGGATTTTCATAGATTTCGGCGCTGAAACTATTGATGCAAATGTACATGGATTTTTATTACACCCAAGTCTTTCATTAAGAACCGAAAGTATTTACATCCAAGTCTTTCATTAAGAATAGGAAGTATTCTTTCTTCCACCGTTATTTTGGTAAAAATACCCACTATTATAAAGTCATCCCCCGCAGCATCAACCATGAGTTGTAACAATAAGTCGTTTTGTTCCTTAATCCATTGTCCTTCTTTTTGTATCTTGTTGTGGATCCCCCATGATAATATTACTATATTAATCGATCGTGGGTGGGTGGAGAGATCGACGGCGGTGAGCGGCTGGTGTGCGGTTACAGAGGTGTGTACGTCGATGGCGATGGTGACACACAAAAACCTCAAAGCAAACTATCCATACATATAACCTCAAAGCAAACTATCCATACACATAATCCAACAAAGTAATAGCAAATAGCTTCAACCAATCCATACACAAAATCCAAAATAAAGAACAGCAAAAGATTTGTGTAGTACCTTTGTTAGATTTTTTCTTCTAACCTTTCGTCTTCAGAATTCTCTAAGAGAATACGTGAAATCTCTGGTTGTTAGAAGAGATTTTGAAGAGTGAAATCTATTTATATTTTTGGAAGAGAATTAAAGAAAATCCATAGAGTATTAAAATCTATAAACGGTTGAATATCTAAAGAATTTTTAAGACTTTTTAAAATTCATATTGAATACCTCAGAATTTTTAAAGACTTTTGAAAATTCGAATTTTTAAAAACTTTTGAAAATTCGGATTGAATACCCCAAACGTTGAAAGTCTAAAAAAATCCTACAGAATGCATAACCAATACACCCCTTAATTAACCTATTACCTACATCTCATGTGTATGAATGCATTCAATTTTTTATAAGAATTAAGATAATTATTGAAAGACCTATCCAGCTAGTTAAATTATATTATATTCATATTAAATTATTACTTGGTACTATGCTTGGTAGTTGGTACTATATTAATAAATGTTTAATAGTATATTTGGCACTATATTAATAAATTTCATATTCATATTATTCTTGGTACTGTATTAATAAATGTTTAATCTTTCTATATTTTTATAGTTTTTAATGTATATATCATTAAGAAAAAATTGAGTTACTATAAGAAATTAAAACATTATCATGAGATATTTTTGTGAGCCAGATAATAGACACAATTCATCTGTCTAGATAAGTTAGCAAATTAAGAAGTATGTGTGGTCAAAAGTTTTTGTCATGTGGCAAAATGTTGTAAATTTATACTTATAAAAGAAGGTTTGGATCTGACACATGCGTCATATCAATTCTTTGAAGATATATAAAGCTATTATATGTTTTCCTCACTCTTTCCTCTCAAACCTCTCTTCATCTCTTCATCAATCGTTACACTCTCTCCATTTTTAAATCTTCTTCTTCAATTCCCTATCTTGCTCAACCATTATTTCTTAAAAGTATCCCCGCATTAGTAAAAATGGAGTCCGATAACCAACAAAAATCGGCAACTCAAAGATGAATGATGCATACAACAAATGATATAGACTCTATAACTCTACGCTTGGCTACACAATAGTTTTCCACATCTATTTCCTTCCTCCTACTCATTTACATAAATTTTCTATAAGTCCCCCTGCCACGATGATTTTATCTATTTTCAGATATCCATTTTAGAATTTTTCTAATGATTATTGGATGGATGATTCAACAGATTCAATTTTTGTTGATAATTTAACGGTTTTATGGATTCTTTCAGAAAATTGGCAAATTGTAGAAATTAGTGAAAAAAATTTAAATTTGGGGGCTATTAAGCATATGGCAAATCACGTAATGCTTAATCTACATTCTCTTTTTATTGATGATGTCTTTGATATTTCATGTTATGAATCATTTAGTGGTGTTATCTGTTTGGAACAGGAAAAAAGTGCATGTGAGAGATAAATGATCTTTCTAAACTGATACAATCCCATAAGCCCCAAAGACCGAATTTAATAATATGAATATAATATAGAATAGAATAATATACAAATAATTCTGATAAAAAATGAAGTGAAAAAGAAAAGAAATCCTAAGACATAATTGAATATGTATCGTACTATGCGGCCATCTATAATATGTCTATCCTGAAAAACCCTATCAAGAACGCTTGGATCCGCGACTACCACAAAGCCAAAGCCTCTGGGCTTCCCAGAGATTTTGTATCTAATTAACGAGTATTTTAAAGCTTATGAGAAGCGCAACATCGACTAACATACCCAATCATAGATTCATTGATAAAGGCTAGCATCCAGCTAAACAACAATTGATCTTTTCGCGTCCATAGATTCCAACAACGATCGGAGGAAGAACATTTACCAAGAAGAATATCTTCACAACCAAAACCTCTAGCAGTGGACAAAACATGCACCTTCTAGTACTTGTAATTGGATTGATCTAATCGAATTGTAAGCATGCTAAAGTGTGGAACAACAAAGGAAGATGAGCTTGAGGAATTAGCCATGGAAAAAGTTAGATAACCGGAACGGAGATGACCATCGTTAGAAAATTCACCAAGAAAAGAAAATAGCAATCGGATCGAAGCTAACGGTTGCCGAAGAAAGAAAGATATCCAAATGACACCAAACCGAAGATAACCATCGCTAGAGAATGTGGTCGGATAAAAAATCAACAACTGACTCTAATACCTTGTTGAATAATCCAAAGATCATAGAGAGAGAATTGTGCAAAGATATTAACTTATACGTCAACTCAAATCAATGTTACAAGGCATACATATGATATATATATATATATATATATATTGCAAAAGCAACTTCCCATACTTAACTAACAATGCAACAAACTAACTATTTCTAACTAATTGCTGATCTGGAGCTTGCTAAGCTGGAGCTGAAGGTTGAGGTAATGATCTCATGATACTCATATAGTTATTCTTTTTAGGTGAAGAAATACTTCAAACTTTCAGGTTAATGTAAATTTCACATCTTTTCTATAGATGTAATGTCTCCAGATTGCCAACTCTAAATCATGTGTGGGGTAGTTCTTTTCATACTCTTTCAACTATCTTGATGCACACACAATGAGAGAAAAATAGTCTTCTAATTATAAATCGTCTTACTAGTATTTGAAGATATATTAAAATTATGCACATTACTTAACTAAATAATTATATAATAGTCATATAATGAAATTAAATATTAATAAATATGTAACATTATTAATCTCATATATGAGTATATGTTAACCCCATAACCTAAATTGTTACACAGATATATATTACTTAAATATGTTATCGCTTGGAAATTATCATAAAATTATCCTACTTCGTGCATCAAATAGAATTTTTTATGACAGAACGCGACCAAGATTGTCCCAAAAAGAATTGAAAATAAAATAGAAGTTGGATATTGGGAATTATCATAAAATTATCCTACTTGGTGCATTGAATAGAAATTCTCTTTTTATAGAATACGATCAAGATTGTCCCAAAAAGAACTGAAAATAAAATAGAAATCCGATCTTATAGCTATCCATATATGTATTTAATAAATACAATCTTCCTTCTATTATACAATATACTTCAAATTGCATTGTACTAAAAAAATAAATAAATATAAACATCTCTCGTATTTTTATAAAAGTGTGATTGGGACTCTCAAGTGGAACACTTGGAGCTCTCCAAGCATGCCACATAAGCTTCTTAAAAGAAAAGGGCAAACAAATAAAAGACAATAGAAGAAAACGGCAGCAACTTCATCTCCATGGAAAAAAAGGGCAAAGAAAGAAAAACATATGAAATAGAAATTAAAACGGATGAAAAAGACAACTTCATTCCATGAAAAAAACAGCAAACACCTCTCCCCCACATCAAATCAGAGCATCATTTCTTTTCTCATCTCCCCTCCAACATCTGAGAGAGAAGTGATGTGGATGATTGGGTAGCTAAAATCACAGATGGGAGACAGAGATATAGAGAGAGATTTTAAACACTACAAAGTTCAGAAAGCCATCTCTAGAGTTTTAGAAAGTCCCCATGATTTTAAAGCTCTGATGATCTTCACAAACTTCCATTTCCATCAATCCTTTCTATCCATGGAGAAAAACCTTTCACAGTGAATGAGAACGATATCATTGGAGATTGGACAAATTAGATCTATGTAAATGGGAGGCTCAAAACTTCAAACGGGATTGATAGCTGATGAGTCTCGATTTCCTTCCTTTAAGAAACGTTAAAGAAGTTATCTGATAAAAAGAAAATTTTCAGAAGTTTATTGTAGGTATTTAAATTAACTTAGCAACCTAATTTCGAATGTATATATAAATCAATTTGGTATATCTAAAAATAAAATAATAGAATATAGAAATGACAATATTAAATTTTAAAAGTCAACTCATACGATATACGATATGGTATCATATACTTAATTATATTTTAAAAATTAATTATAAATCTAAAACAAGATTTCATAATTAATTGAATAAATTAAATAATACATTAAGTTTCATTTAGGTCCCCAATATACATAAAATTTGGATGCGCAATGCACTATGTTTTTTTGTATCTTAATCAAATATATTTTTATTTTGGATGACGTGGTCTCTCTTGAAAGTAAATAAAAATAAAACGAAGAACAAAGAATAGAAGTATCCAAGGCAAAACTGAAGAAATTGAAAATGCGAGCAAAATTTGCTCAAAGGAATTAATTGTCTTCTCTTGAAATTAACTTTATCAGCGATTTTCAATCGGATAAATTTCATAACAAAATCCAATTTATAAATTAATTTTTAATTTTAAACTCAAATTTTAAAATTTCTTAATAAGAGCCTCAATTTTATATTTTTTCTCAATTTAAAATTTGAAATTTAGATTGAGTTTGTTGACATCGAAATTTGATTAATTGTTTAATTCCTAGTCTAACATTCAAACTGATCAAATATGGATTAAATTGGTGAAAATTAGATGAAAATTAGTTAAAAAAGTGTATAAAAAGATGCAGAAAACACTGGCCCGAAGCGCAAATTATCTCGACTGATCCTGATCGATTTATCGTGGCCAGTTAGGATATACGTAGAGAAAGCAGCTCTCTAGTGCTCTGATACAAAAGTGTTCGAACCAAAATACCCAACCCTTTCTAAGTTCTAATTTCTACTATTTATAGATAAAAACTACAAGTAGTACAAGATTACATCCACCTCTCCACGATCTCTTCTTCAACCGCCTCCTATCTTTAAGGAAGTGGAGAGTTGACTTGCTCACCCTACTTCATGTTTTTAGGATAGTTGTTAGAGTGGTCTTCTCGAAACCCTGTCTATCCGTTTTCCTGGTCTTCCTCACCAAGTCCTGACCGGGTCGGTAATTATCCTTTTGGGACCGACACTAAGTCGATCCCGATCGACTCTTTCCGATTACCTATCAGGTCTTATGTCCTAGTCGAGCTCGGATCGGGGGTCCAATAAGCTCTTCTCAAATAAGATTGATTTTGTGTTCTTTGGTCATCTGAGTTACTCATGGCTTTAGTTCTTCCTTAAATGACTTACATGGATTGTTGATTCTCCGATCGGCTAAGTATTTTTAGGTCTTCTAAATTTTTGTATCTTTGACCAATTATCTTTGATCGGCTCGACCATTTCTGGTCGGCCGAATCCCAAATTGGTCCTCTAAAAATTCATTTCTGGTCGGCTCGACCACTTCTGGTCGACCTCAATAGATGGTTAAGAGTCCGATCGAGTTGAGCTCTTTTAGTCGGCTCGACTACTTCTAGCCAGCCTCCTTAGCTGGTTAAGAGTCCGATCGAGTCGAGCTCTTCTAATTGGCTCGACCACTTCTTGCCGGCCTCCTTAGCTGGTTAAGAGTCCGATCGAATCGAGCTCTTCTGGTCGGCTCGACCACTTCTGGCTGGCCTCCTTAACTGGCTAAAAGTCCGATCTAGTCAAGCTCTTCTAGCCGGCTCTACCACTTCTAATCGATCTCCTTAGCTTGCTAAAAGTCCGATCGAGTCGAACTCTTCTAGTCAGCTCGACCACTTCTGACCGACCTCCTTACTTAGAGTTGTGGTCGATTCGATTTTTGATCGGCCGTTTCTGGTCCTCCATGTATCCGATTTTGTTCAACTCGGGTTAAGGGTACAACAGAGTTGTCAATTGAAGACAACATTCAATTTCCCTTTTCTTTTTTTCTTTTTATTTTTATTTATAGATTTATTTATATTTTAATATATATTTGTAGTTTAGATAAATTAAGATAAGTTCCTGCAATTTTAGAATGATCTTCATCTGACTTGTATTAATTTATATATATATATATATATATATATTAAATGCAATTCAAAAATTAAGATTTCTTTATTTTCTTAATTTTATGAATAAAAGTATATAAAATCCATTTTAATATTAATCATCTTAATATAATTTATATTTTATGAATTGAATTAATTATATTTTTCTTTCTTTCATTTTTCATTTAAATTGATAAGTCGGATGAAGATTGTTCTTAAAACACACTAACTTATCTTAATTTATTCAAAATATGAATATATAGTAAAATATAAATAAATCTATAAATATAAATAAAAAAGAAAAAGAATATGAAATTTTGTCTTGAATTGAGAACTCAATCTAAATTTCAAGTCTTAAATTGAGAAAAAATGATAAATTGAGTCCCTTATTGAGAAATTTTAAAATTTGAATTCGGAATTGAGAACTAATCTATTAATTGGGTCTTGTTATGAAATTTATCCATTATCAATATATGTACGCATTACTAAAAACATCTAAAAATATATAATGTAATTTTTATATAGTATATGAGTGAGTATTGTGCGAGATCATCTCACGGACCCTATTTTATAAAACGGGTCAATCCAACTCAAACAATAATCAAAATCAAAAAATCAATGTACAAGTATTAAATGATACAATGTAATACTATTATGTATATTAAGTGATACTTTTAAAAAATATCACATATATACAAGAAATTATTACATAATACTTTATTCCCATAATATAATATTGAGATAGCAATCTAAAATACGACAAAATATATAAGGAATACCCTTTTTCTACCACATTTATATAAGGAAGATCTTTTTTATCATAAAATTTAAATATAGTTATTTTTTTACCATTTTTTTATTAGAGGGATAAAAATCGAGAGATTATCTTCCAACCATTCATTAAGTCGGTAAAGAGAATTTAGCTGACATTACATGCATATAATAAAAACATATGCATACACTTTATGAATATGTTTCAACTCTTGTAATCAGAAGACATATAATCCATACAACTTTATGAATATATTTCAACTCTTGTAATCAGAAGACAAATAATATATATATATATATATATATATATATATATTATAAAGTTCTCAAATGTTATAGGGCAATATTATATACTCCCGTGTCATTAAATAATTATTTCTTCTAAAACAATTCCAACACACTAATTTAACTTTTTGTCCCTCATGATTGAGTCACAAACTTGTACATATATAAAAATATTTCCACATAATATTAAACATTTCAAAAAAATTACAGTTGTTATCGAAATAGAATAGAATATTCGAAAGAATGGTGCAATGATAGAAATGGCAAAATCGATGCATGTAGATCAAGACACTGCAATAGATTGATTAGACAAATGTCGAACAAAATAATGTGGCATGATCCTCTACTAAAACGATTGCTACACAAAATACAAAGCAAGTGATCATATGGCTTCATAGAAAGTATTAAAAGATCACAATCTACATTAGAAGAAGCCAATAAAAATCTTTAATTTTGTAATAACAATTCTTGCATCACTTGTAATAACTAAAAGCTAGGTTTGTCATAGCAACAGTTCGATCCTCTATATCAAATTTTTATCTCACTTGTATATTATATCAAAATTACGTAGTTGGAATAAATACAAATTTTTCAATTTAACTGTTATTTTATAACCGTTATCATCTTTTACATTAATAATATGTGGTAATGAAATATAAATTTTGGATATGAAGAATTTGAATTAAACAAATGTTTTTCAATTTAACTATTAATTTTTATTTTTATTATTTTTTACATGAATATTATATAGTATATTAGTGAGATATAAATTTTGGATACAGAAAATCTGAATTGATCCTGGTATGATTGAATATATAGCCAACAAAGATCATGCAATATGTGATGCTACAGCAATAAGGAGATCGAGTAAATACTACAAAGTCTTAAAATTGGTTGGAGATATTTTCACAAAAGAATACCAAAAAACAAAGTTTAAGTTACTAGAATATATAATTTGAGTCATAGACATTCGCAGAAAGCGGAGTGATATAATATTGTGTTGATTTGTCTAGAAAATTCTAGCAAGTTAAGAGTCATGTCAGGTTGTAAACTTTTGTATGGTAGAAAAAAAATAAAATTTTCTAGAAAGTTGTCATGTTGTAAAATGTTGTGAAAAATGAGAAAAAACTAGACAACACATTTCACTCATTTGAGTCGGTGAAGTCTATAAATATGTTTCAACTCTGGTAATGTTAAGAGTACTTTATTACAAATAAAATAAGTGTTGGTTTAGAAGGTTAAATTTAAAAAATTAAATTTTGTTTTAAATGTCTTTATACTTTACCAGTAATCTCAATTCTTAAAAAAAATTTAAGTTCAACCTAGTTATTTAATTTTTATAAAATTTATTCACAATTCTATAATTTTTTCATATTTCAATTGTTTTCCTTTTTTTTTTTTTTTTTTTTGTATATCATCAAATCTCATGTTAATAAATGATGATGTAGTTCTATAATTATTTCATATTTCAATTGTTCTCCCATTTTTTTAGTTTATATTAATTTAAAAATGAGTTTAAAAATGAGTAGAATAATAATTGATATTGTTCAAAAGTTGCCTTGACTTGTATTGGATCATAGTTGACATGTATTGAAGTGTTCATATTTAGTTGACCTATTATCATATCATTGTTCATTGCATGAGTATTTCTTTGAGCTCTATCATCTGGCTGATGGCAGCCTCTTTTCAATGACATTGCAAACAGCTGCTTTAGAATTGCAACGAACAAGTCGGGTGCTGGGAGAAGTTTTCAATGACATTGCAAACAGCTCGGGTGCTGGGAGAAGTTTTCAATGACATTGCAAACAGCTGCTTTAGAATTGCAACGAACAAGTCGGGTGCTGGGAGAAGCAAGACAACTATTGGTAAATGAGATAAATGTCATACAGCTATCTGATTGGTAAATGAGATACTAGTAAATGTCATACAGCTATCTGATGACAATGAGATACTACTAAATGTCATACAGCTATCTGATGACCATGGGTCGGTATGATTTCTAAAGCTTCTATTCTAAAGCTCTCTCACAAGGTCCTTTTTATCACTCTCACATGCAGCTCTCACATGGTCCTTTTTATCACTCTCTCACATGGTCCTTTTTATCACTATCACTTCTAGCAACTATGTGTTTTTATCACTCTCTCTCACATGGTCCTTTTTATCACTCTCTCACATGGTCCTTTTTATCACTTCTAGCAACTATGTGTTTTTATCACTCTCTCACATGGTCCTTTTTATCACTTCTAGCAACTATGTGGTTCAATGAGTCCTCGGATGAAGATGGTCCTTTTTATCACTTCTAGCAACTATGTGGTTCAATGAGTCCTCGGATGAAGATGCCAAGAGTCACGGAAGATCTTTTGGAACAAGTATGCGAGTGTTATATGTTTTTTAATCAATGAAAATAACTCTAAAATGAAAGATAAGTAAACAAAACTAAAAATTTAATAAGTATTTGGACGTTGAGAGAGTACGATACAGTGTAAAAGATTGAATTGGATCAAAAGGTTTCATCCATCCGTATAAAAGATTGAGTTGGATCAAAAGTTTCATCCATCAGATTGAATTGGATCAAAAAGATTGAGTTGGATCAAAAAGATTGAGTTGGATCAAAAGTTTCATCCATTGGATTGAATTGGATCAAAAGGTTTCATCCATGTAAAAGATTGAGAGTTGGTGTAAAAGTTTCATCCATCAGATTGAATTGGATCAAAAAGATTGGGTTGGATCAAAAAGATTGAGTTGGAAATGGATTGAATTGGATCAAAAGGTTTCATCCATGAATTGGATCAAAAAGATTGAGTTGGATCAAAAAGATTGAGTTGGATCAAAATGTTGGATCAAAAAGATTGAGTTGGATCAAAAGTTTCATCCATTGGATTGAATTGGATCAAAAGGTTTCATCCATGAATTGGATCAAAAAGATTGGGTTGGATCAAAAAGATTGAGTTGGATCAAAATTTCATCCATTGGATTGAATTGGATCAAAAGGTTTCATCCATGTAAAAGATTGAGAGTTGGTGTCTAAAAGATTGGGTTGCATCAAAAGATTTCATATATCCATGTGTAAAAGATTGAGTTGGATCAAAAGTCCATCAAGATATCCATGTGTAAAAGATTGAGTTGGATGAAATCTATGTAAAAGATTGAGTTGGATCAAAAGAATCCATGCATAACCATGTGTAAAAGATTGAGTTGGATGAAATCTATGTAAAAGATTGAGTTGGATCAAAAGAATCCATGCATAACCAATCTATGTAAAAGATTGAGTTGGATCAAAAGAATCCATGCATAACCATGTGTAAAAGATTGAGTTGGATGAAATCTATGTAAAAGATTGAGTAAGATTGAGTTGGATGAAATCTATGTAAAAGATTGAGTTACATAGATTGAGTTGGATCAAAAGAATCCATGCATAACCATGTGTAAAAGATTGAGTTGGATGAAATCTATGTAAAAGATTGAGTAAGATTGAGTTGGATGAAATCTATGTAAAAGATTGAGTTGGATCAAAAGAATGGTTTTATTCATAGGGATATTATTTAGTGGACATTGTGGATCAAAAAATTTCATCCATCGGATATTAAGAACTCATCATCGAGTTAGATCAAAAGGTTATATTATTTAGTGGACATTGTGGATTAAAAATTTCATCCATCGGTATATTAAGAACTCATCTATTGAATATTGGAGGAGCAAGATTTAGAGGATTCAAATATTCCAGGATATTAATAACTCATCAACTAAATAGTGAGGAAGAAGACTAAGAGGATTCAAATTTAAGATTAAGAGGATTCAAATAATCCAGGATATTGATAACTCATCAACTAAATAGTGGAGGAAATAGATTAAGAGGATTCAAATCGTATTTAAAAATAGTAGACACTGTAGATTAAAAATTTCATCCATCGGGATATTAAGAACTCATCAAAAATTTCATCCATCGGGATATTAATAAGAATTTAAGAACTCATCTACTGAATAGTGGAGAAAGAGATTCAAATAATTTATTGGAATATTAAGAACTCATCTACTAAATAATGGAGGAAGAGCCAAATCGTATATATTTTTAAATTGTATTTGATATATATTTCAACATGGTATTCGATATATGTTAAAGAATTCAAATCAGAATAATTCGTAGAGGATGTTAAAGAATTCAAATCAGAATAATTCGTAGAGGAGGATATTTTGGCGTCGTTACCAATATAGATATAAACCAATTTAGATAATGAGGATATCAAGAATTCAAGATTAGAAATAATTCAAATTAGGGTATATATTTGCACATTATAAATGAAGATTGAAGAGTTCAAAATTTAAAAAAAAATTCAATTTATAGTAAATCTGAAGAATTCAAGATTAGAAAGAATTTAAATTATGATATATATTTCGACATGGTAAAAGGATTGGAGGAATTCAAATCACCACAATATTATTTTTAGGTTGGAAATGTGGATTTTCGGGTAAAATAGTTAGATAATGAGGATGGGAGGAATTCAAATCACCTTAATATTATTTTGAGGTTGGAGATATGGAATTTCGGACAAAATAGTTTTTTATAATAAGTGTGACTGAGTAGGGTTTTTTGTGCACCAATGCACACATATCCTTATGTGATATTATTTACAGTTTTATAACAATATAATCATATGTTATACAACCAACATATGTGATATTACTTATAGTTTTACATCTAACACAATCATACTTTTATACAATATCTAAAGGTACAACTAATATATGTGATATTTATTATAGTTTATATCAACGTAGTTATATATTTATATAAAAATACAACTAACATAATTAAAATGTAAGAAAAATATTAATGTCTGTCTAAAAAAATGTTAAGGTATAACTAATATTACTAAAAGTTCATAACATAAAGGTATGACTAAAATAACATGAATGTATAACATATTGGAGCGAATTTGGATGCAAAAACCCAGGAGCGTGGATGCGCGTCAAAGAACATCAAAGCGTGTGGATGCGCTTCAAAGAACGTCAAAGGGCGTGTCGGATCTGGTCAAGACGTAAGCATAGATATCCATGCATTAAGTGATAATATTTATATGCGGCTATATGAGACTATCAAACTATAGATCTAATATTTATACGTGTATTACTTATATTTTTATGACTGAGTTGACATGTAAACTCATATACGATTAATATTTATACATGTATTATTAATATTTTTATAACTGAATTGAGATGTAAACTCATTTATTGACTGCATTTTATAACCTGCATTGACATAATAATACTAATATTTTTATGATTAAGTTTACATGCATGTAAACCTGTACATTATTAATTTTTTTATATTACTAATATTTTTATGATTGAGTTGACGTGCATTTACTCATTCATTGATTGCATTACGTAACCTACATTAAGTTAATTGAATTTTAAGTGGCCCTACTTTTCATCTAAAGACATATATCAGACCATCTCATATACATTTTTACTAAAAACTTATTTAATTGAGTTGGAACTTGATATGAATTGATTTTTAGTTGGGTTAAAACATCCATGAATTAGAAATAATTCAATTTTAATGCTATAGATCGATATTCTCCATTTTTATTCTAAAAGATTTCTAAGTCAATCAAAATATATGCTTTGAATATTTGTTAAATTTAACCCGCCCAAAATCCCAACAACTAATTTTACATATACCTAAATTAAACAAAATATATCTGTAAAAATCTCATTGTAAAATGAGGTTGAAGTATTCGTTTAAACAAAATCCCACCCTAACATCTTATAGCAAAAAGATACATATTTATAATTGTAAAACGCATACTTATTATAATTCATATTTATATCTATAAAATGCATAATTATAAAATACATATTTATAGTTGTACCGTACATATTTATACTTGTAATACAAATATTTCAACCTCTCTGCTTGTGAGAGAGTCTCAAAAGAGACCAATTGTATTTTAAAAGGTGGATACCAAATCCATTATTTTGATGAGGGAGAGATGAAGAACTTCCCCCACTCGTACTGTAGGTTTCTCAGTCGGATGTGATATACATCAAGAGATATATTTAAGTGGCAGACATTGATGATGCTCCCGACGAGTCTCTCAGTCGGATGTGATGTAAATCAAGAGAAATATTTGAGTGGCGGAAATTGGTGACGCTCCCGATGAGTCTCTCAGTCGGATTTGATGTAAATCAAGAGATATATTTGAGTGACAAATATTGGTGCTCTCGACGAGTCTCTCAGCCGAATGTGATGTAAATTAAGTCTCTCAGTTGGTTTTTACATCGGATGTGATGTAAATTAAGAGATATATTTGAGTGGCCGATGAGTCTCTCAGTTGGATTTTACATCGGATGTGATGTAAATCAAGAGATATATTTAAGTGGCAGACACTCCCGACAAGTCTCTCAATCGGATATGATTATGATATAAATCAAGAGAAATATTTAAGTGGCAGACATTGATGACGCTCCCGATAAGTCTCTCAATCAGATTTGATGTAAATCAAGAGATATATTTGAGTGACAAACATTAATTGGTGTGAAGCCAATATGACACAAACAATCAAACCCCAACGCTCTCGACAAGGTTTGAACCTGTATTGTCGAAGGTTTTAATTTCTTTACTTACCACATGCCTTACAAACTTGGTTGTGACCAAAACATCACTTTTTATGTATATATTAATACACTTTCTTTGTTATATACATCTCTATTAGTATACTTTTTATGTATTTGATTGTGGATGAGATCTAATATATTGTCGGTTCTTGATATTAAATATATCTGATATTTTAGTGTTTTTTATTAAATTATATATAAAAAAATTAAAAAATTATTCTACCTTATAAGTTTTTTAAATTTTTTTGCGGTTTGAGTGGCCCGGTCAACCCCTGCCCCTAAGTAGCTCCGTCACTTATTAATTAGTCAACTTTTGGCAAATGTAATAAAATCCACAAATATGTAATATTTTGAAACCAAAAAAAAAAAAAAAAAGAGGTATCAAATTTCTTTTAAATTGGCACATCACACATATCATTATCTACACGTGACTGCAACTTATAATCAAGCTTGCGTTTCACTAAGCGATAGATTGAGCCATATTAGGATCTTCAAAGCTGATTGCGCTTCGCCTTGTTAGGACTAAGGACCATTAAGTAAATAACCAATAATAGGTACAGATAAGAACATCTACACCAATTGTTTTTAAATATACTTTTAAGTGAAAAAGTAGTATTTTAATAATAAAGTATGGATTCAGTGTTCTTGCAGGGTGATAGTGTTTTCCTATAAAAACATTCTTAAAGGAGAAACAGTGAAAAGGATACATAATTAGATGAGATTCGATATAATAAAATATTTTCTTTTCTTTTCCTATTCTTAACTTTGTTTGGCATTTTTTTAATATATTATTAAAACTAAAACAAATCAATACAGATGCCCTAATAAGATTATGCCTTAAATTTTTTTTTACATATTTTAAGTCCTAGAATATATATCAAATATTAAAGAGAAAAGTATAACATAATCATCTGGCTAATGATTCCTCTTGATAAAAGTAGAAACCAAGAAGGGAAAAACAATTGGGCTCATAACATCGCTAAACGTAGATAAACAAAAAATAAATAAATAAATAAATAATGCAAGTGTTGGGCCTTGGGCCGAGATCCAATTCTTAAGGTCTAAAGAGATAAAATATGGGCTAGCCCAAGACAATAATCGAGTCCCTTACCCAATAAGGTTTAGTACAAGATATTGTATACTATACACACTACAAATGTGTCATTTAATAAAGATATCTTAATCTTTGCACATAAAATTGTTAGAATTTCCTTTTTCAAACAATGGCTAGAAAAAATAAATTGACTTATTGAAAATGGGTATTGGAGCGCAATTTCACTTAGAATATCTTTGAATTTAAAACTACACATTTAATCAAACCTTAATAAACATAGTCATGTCCCATTAAAGATTTTCAGCCCCTACATTTCAATAAAAGATTTGCAAAAGCCATCCCTTGAACTTTCAAGCACACGATGTGACATTCAACCTTAATCAATGTTTCTCTTCTCTTTCATTCTTAGCGTTCCTTCACCTAGGGTTTTTGGTTGATTCTTTGATAATCATGGATGATCTGAATATAAGGAAATCTATTTTTAAAAGTATTTGCAAGGACTTTACATGGATGGTGGATTATTTTAAGAAATCAGTGGTTCCTAAGGTTTCTGAGTTGTTGGAAGCTGATATGAGGGCTACTCCTCCTGTCCTTATGACATGTGACACAAGTTTGCCAATCATCTCGATGGAGAATATTGATGTGCATCTCCAAAATTCTCTACAGGATGTTAACTCTAGGGTTCATGTTTCAGCACAACAAAAGATGGATCCTTCTGACTCTGATCAAGTTTCTGATCATTTATGCATTGTGGCTCCGATGGATGGGCGATCAGGGGATTACGTGAAGACTCTTATGGCCGGTACGATTATCACCGATAAGCCAGGTGATGCCCAAGATGTCATGCATGGCATAGCCCCGTTCAAGAAAGGGGATTACTTATCGGTTGTTGACCGCGCTATCGTGACGCGATAAAATTAATTAATTTCCTTCCTAAGCTTACTAATTAGTAGCTAGGGTAAGTCGGAGTCGATCCCATGAGGAATGCAGACTAAACTGTGTCACCTATGCTCTATTCAGAAATGGAAAAGGTGGTTGGGGGGGTTTGATTGAGAATCACTACTAACTATGAAGCCAGAAAACGAATTAAACAAGAAATCAATATATAAAAAGCACCCCGATTAACAGTTCAGTTATCCCCCAATTTCAATTATGCCTTAATCAATGTAACACCCCTCTCTCAGATTATAATGAAATTATCACCCCTAGTCTAACAACAAGCTCTGTTAAACTGAATTGTCTCTTAAGATTAGTTAAATTAGGATAAAATCACTAATTAACCCTATTTAATTGAATAACCCAGAACAAGCTCTCCAAATTTAATTCATTAAATGCATTAGTTACCAAGACGATAGGGTGAACTAAACTCCGAATACACAAGCTCGATTCGATAATCTAGGATTATGTTACCCTAGAGATGCATGACCTCTAGTTTACCACTTATGAAAATTAAATCACAACAATTAGGATTCATGATTTAGATTCTAGCAATCAATTACCAACACTTAACCTAGGTGATCAGTCTAAATCAAGCATAAAATAATCGAAAATGATATTCACAGAAAACATAATCAATTCCATTCAAACATTAAGAAGGGGAAACGAGATTAATTAAAACATAAAACAAATATGGGTTCAAACATCCCTGCTAACCGAAATTGAAAGATTAGGCGAACATCTTTGAAATCGAATCCATCAAAGTTGTTGAATAATCCATCCTCAAATTAAACTAGAAAATAGAAAATTAGAATATGTTTTTCTCTCTCTACTCTCTCTCTCTAAGATTTTCTCCCTATGGAACTCCTCCTGCCTCCTCTCTACTGTACGTGTAAATCCCCTTTTCCTTCTCACCTCAAATTCTTTTTAAATTTCTCTCTCTGCCTACGTGTCAAAGATCTCCTAATTTCCTCCGTGAATCCCCTCATTTGTGACTTGATGGCCAAGAAAATAATAAAGCTCTTAGTAGAGTTTTGGGCTCTTCTCTTTTGAGTAATGCACTTCTTATCTTCTTCAGCCTAAATCCTCTCTCAAGCCCAACAAAATATAATTGACCACATTCTTTGACTCCAAAATACTCCAAAAATCCCTAAATAATCAAGAAAATAAATTGTGAAGTACTTGGAGTTCAAAAACACGTAAATATAAGAAAATGGTACATTCAATCATATTAATAAGTATAAAATCTCAAATTAATTCACAATAATATGCACCAATTTTCTACCTATCAGTTGTCGTGGATGAGACTATATATCAGCAACGGGTGCAAGAGTGCTCTAACATGTTTATTGGTCGTCTACTGTTATCTAGGGGAGATAAGTCATACTTCATTGGTCAATTGAGGATTCAACTTTCTAACCTCTACAAGGTTGATTCTGGCCTACATGTGATTCCGCTTGGGAAAGGTTACTTTAACATATTTGTCACTTCCTCTGAGCAGTGGGCAAGAATAGAGACGCGCACATCTTGGAACCTCAAGCCTGGGCTCCTCCATCTCTCAAGATGTGTTCCCGATTTTAACCCTTACAAGTTGAACACCTCTTCTACACAGGTTTGGGTCTATATTTATGAACTTAGTTTTGAATATTGGCACCCGTCAATTATTATGGGTATTTCTCGTGCACTAGGCTCTCCAATCAAGATTGATGATAAACCGCTAAATGGGTCTATGAGACATTATGTGCCGGTGCTTGTGGAGATGGACCTCAATTTACCATGACAAGATTCTATTATAATCAAGAGACGTGATCATTGTTCTTTCGTGTCCCTTCAAAATGAAAAATTTCCGCCCATTTTGCACAGGTTGTAAAATTATGAGTCATCTTGTATCTAATTGTCACAAAGGTCTGACCAAGCGAGACCCACAGACTGATATGGTGAATCCTGTTGCTAATGTGAATGTGGATGTTCCAACTTCTAATAGGGATACTGATCCCTCTCTTAGGCGTTGGAATCTCGGTCTCGAAATAAATGGAGACAGGTTTCCAGGGGCAAAAATCATGTCAATCGCAAAAGGAATTCACCATCGTGCATTAGAGATAGCATCGGCAAATATATTTTCTATTTTGTAGGACAGTGATTCACATCTCTAGCCCTCGTCGAGTACACCGTTGGTTGATTTGATTAACTCAGATCTAAATGACGTGAATAGGGGAGTGGAGCAAAGCATTTTCCCGATCATTGCACAACAATTATTTTTAAATATAACTGGGAGGTACCAGTCTTAAAATAAGTGGAGACAGGTTTCCAAGGACAATAATCATGTCAATCACAAAGGGAATTCACCTCGTGCATCAGAGATAGCATTGGCAAATACATTTTCTATTACACATAACAGTGATCCACATCTCCAGCCCTTATCGAGTATACCGTCGGTTGATTTGATTAACTCAGATCTACATAACGCGAATAGGGGAATGGAGCAAAGCGTTTCCCCGATCATTGCACAATAATTATCTTTAAATATAACTCAAACGGTGGATAATACTGGCCATGAAATTAACACAGGTAAGCGTGATCAATCCAATATGAGTATGGAGTCGTATAATCATGCCTCTAATCAGCAGATTTCCCACCAAGTGTGATCAGATCGAGACAATAAGGACTTTGTGGTACGAGAGGGATGTGAATCAGATGCGCTTAGAAAAATGTCTCTTGAATCCTCTAAGTGATGGTCTGATATGGTTGATGTTGAAGATGTTCGGCCAAACAAAGGGGTGGTTCCCCCCTGCTCCACTACCTCCCTTGAATTAATGATATTCCTCTTTTGGAACATCCCAGGGGTGGCTGATAGTCGTTCCAAGCAAGCTCTTGTTGAGCTTTTTCGATCTCAATGACCGTCTTTTATTTGTATTGCCAAGTCGAATGTAGCCTTCGAAACCATTCATGTTTCCTTTTGGAACTCCATGAGTCTTAGTTTTCTTGCTTCCAATGCCTGTAATGGATTTAAGGATATGTGGATCCTGGTCAATAATAATATTATCGGGATATCTGTCGTCCTCTCTACTGATCAATTAATCATGGTTCGCTTGGCCAGGAGTTCTTCATACATCTTTGTGGGATTTGTTCATGACAGCTCTTTATGCACGGGTAGGAGGCATCTTTGGACTGATTTGGAGGCCTTTTCAGACTTTGCGCTTGTTGTTATTGGCGATTTTGATGTTGTTCTTAGGGCACATAAGCGTAGGTCACTGTTTTCCTCGAATCCTCGATCTTGTGTGAACTTTCGTAATATGATCGATGATTATGGTTTCTGGATGTCAAATTAAGTGGAAGTTTTTTCACTTGGCCCCGAAATCATAGAACACATGGTTTTCTTGCTTTTAGGCTAGATAGGGCTCTTGCTAATAGCAGATTTCTTTTCCTTTGGCAATCTACGACTGGTCGCATTAATGTTCGGCTTCTTTCTGATTACTCTCCTATTATGGTTTCTTATACAGATAATACCTCTGCTGGGCCCCTGCCCTTCCGCTATCAACAAATGTGGACATTGCACGATGGTTTCATGAAAATGGTTCGTGATGATTGGAATCGGGAAATTAATGTCTTTAATCTCATGTTTATCCTCATGCAGAAGCTTAAATCTCTCAAGCGTCTTTTGAAGAATTGGAATTGGGAGGTATTCGGTGATGTTAATAAAAATCTGGCAGCCTCATTTGTATGCCTGGAGGAGGTCTAACAGCAGATTACGGAAACGGGTTATACAGAGGAGCTGTTGCTCTGCGAGGTTGATGCTCAGGTTGAAGCTAGTAAGTTGCTGGAAAGAAAATCATGTATGTTTCGTAAAAAATGCAGAGCTGCTTGGTTAATGGATGGCGATCGTAATACCAACTTCTTCCATAGATCCCTCAAATCGAAAAATTAAAGACCACCTATCACTGCTGTTTAGATTAACGGCACTCTTATTGACGATCAATCGGAGATGAAATCTGCTTTAGTACAATATTTTTCTAATTTATTTTCAGATACTAGAACGGACATGGAGGATTTTAGTTAGCTCAATATTTTGATTGATAGTTGTGTCACGAAATTAGACAATATTTTTCTAATTTCCCTATCCTCCTCAGTAGAAATTCGTTCTGCTGTCTTCGATCTTGGGACGGACAGCTCATCAGGCCCGAATGGTTTCTCAGGGTATTTTTTTCAGACATGTTGGTCTATTATCCAGAATGATATCTGTTCAATGGTTTTGTATTTTTCAAAATAGGTGACATGATCCAAGGATTGAATGCCAGTTTTATGGTGCTTATTCCGAAGAAGAATATTGCATTGCGAGTTGAAGAATATCGGCCTATTGTTATGAGTAGAGATGTTAAACGGGCTGGCCCTAGCCCTATAGGGCCACGGGTTAAATGGGCTAAGGCCTTATCCGGTTCACTTTTAATGGGCCTCTCATAGTGAGGACCTAACTCTAACCCTAGCGGGCCACGAGTTAAACGGGCCACTAACCGGTCTATGTAAAAAAAATCAATATAAAATCTAAAATAGAGATCATAAAATTATAAATGTTCAAACATAATTTAAACATAATTCTAGAAGTTCAACATAATTCTAAATAACATAATTCAAACAAAATTCAAAAAATTCTAAAAGTTCAAGCATAATTCATAAATTGATAAATATTTTCATTTTTCAGCATTAGATCCTTCTTTAAACAAAGATAAACCATCATCTTCCAGCTCCTCTTCATCATCATCATTTAAAAAATTTATAAAATCATAAGTTAGTTATTGATAAAAGATATTTAATTATATGTAAACAAATTATATATGAAATCATAAAAATATTACCAACAGTAAAGCTTTGTAGCCAACTGCGAGTACACATGAGAGCTTCCACATTTTTTCCAAGAAGTCGACTCTTGTACTTGTTGACAACACGAGACCCAATGCTAAAAGCAGATTCAGAAGCTATAGTGGTGATTTGGATACTAAGAATATCACAAGTCATGATAGATAATGTTGGATACTTGCTTTTATTTTCTTTCCAAAATGTCAACACATTCAAATTTTCATTGTATTTCAATTCCATGGGGGATTCATCCAAATACCAATCCAATTCAGACTTTTCAATTTGAATATCCATTGATTTACTTTATCAATCTTCCATAACCTAAATATAATTAAATGAATTAACAAGTGTATTAAACAATTAATATATAAATAAATAATGAATGCTTATAACACTAAAAAATAAAAACTTACAGGATAAGCATTTACTTACTCTTTTCCCTTTCCCCCAAGTGTTGATTTGAAAGATAATGAACTTCACGAGCTTTGATGAGAACTTTCATTTAGTTTATTCACAGACTTCCATTCCTCATATTCATCAAAAAGTGCTTGTAATTTACTTCTTGTGTGGTCAGCCTTCCCTTGAGCTGTATGAGAATCAAGTTGAGAGTAATAATACTTGATCATTCCTAATTTTGATCGAGGGTCAAGCACAGCCCCAAAGGAAAGCATAGTCCAATACTTATCAAACTTGACGTGCATTCTCATAGTCATACTCTTAATGACTTCATCTTCACTCAGCAGATTTGATTTTAAGAAACACTCTATCTTCCATAATTGCAAAGAATATAAGTTGGAAGTGGGATAAAATGAACTAGAAATCAGATTTGTGATCACGAAAAATGAACGTAAGAAAACACACATTTTCTCCCCCATTGCCCACTCTTCATTTGTTGGAGTGAATTTAAACCCTTGATCATTCAATTGAAGCAAACTAAAAGCACGCCTGTATATAATTGCACTTTCAAGCATATTGTAAGTCGAATTCCATCTAGTGCATACATCCATGCGCAAACCACTTTTAGTATCAATACCACCAACTTGAGTCACACATTTTAGAAAAAATTTCATTCTTCCCTCTGAATTCTTAACATATTTGATACTTTGCCTAATCTTTTTTAAAGCATCGTCAGCCACTTTCAAGCCCTCTTGAACTATAAAATTTAAAATATGAGCACAACATCTTACATGAAAAAACTCACCATTACAAACAAGACTATTTTGCAAAGAAAGTCTTTCTTTCAAATTATTTTGCATGTTATCATTGACAGAAGCATTATCTAAAGTAAGAGAGAACATTTTTTTCTCAATTCCCCATTCTTTCAAAAATCCAAACAACTTATTTGCCAATTCAAACTCAGTATGTGGGGGTTCCATTCTACAAAAATTAGTATCTTGCTATTCAACTTCCAATCACAACCAACAAAGTGTGTTGTCAAAGAAATATAACCATGACCACTACAAGCAGTCCAACAATCAGATGTTAAACAAATTGTACCAGGACAACCAATCATCACACATTTCAATTTTTCTTTTTCAACCTCATACAATTTCAAGACATCAGTAGTAGCTGTTAATCTACCAAAACTTTTGACTTTAAGATTCAAATACTTAAGCAATTCTCTAATCCAGTGGTATTCAACAAAGAAAAGTGGGAGATCATGTGAAATAATTGTCATACTAATCTATTGCCGCACATGATTTTGATCAATTTTCCTAGGTCTCAATTTTCCTTCACCATCTAACATTTGACCCACATCTTTATATTTTGGATTATTCTTGCAAGCATTCAAATGACATTTAAGTGTAAAAGTACCATAACTAGAACCACTCCAACTATATTCTCTCACACTGACCGCATTTCACCTTACCATTAATGGGCTTAGAAAAAATGTTCCATACGTCAGATGTGGCTGCTCTATTTCTTTTTTAATATTTTCAGCTTCATTGCCACCACCAACGGTCTCATTAGGAGCTCCAGAATTCACGATCTCCACATCATCATCTTCAACTTCAAGTGTTTGGCTTTCAAAATCCATGTTGCAAGTTTAATAATCAAAATTTGCAAATGACCCAATAAAAGATATAAATACAAGTGTAAAAATGAATTAATGTGACTTAGATCCACTCAAAGTCCCATATTGTCCTCAACTATAATTTCTGAAAATATCTACTAGACTCAGAGATAAGACCACATAACTACAAAATTAAAACAATTTGACAATGATTAAAATTTCTTGGCTTGACCAGGCATTTTTTGAACAAACATTTCACATGCATATCTTTATCAATTAACTGTTTCATTTTACATTGTTATCCACATTCAAATGTGATGTGTCACCCTACTCCATTCTATTAAATTATTTTTGTGAGAACATGTTTTTTTTTTTAAAAAAAAACCTTAATTGATGTGTATCATTTTCAATTTATTCTTTATAATTTTATTTGAAGAGATTGATATTTTTCAAGGCACAAAATACAAGTAAGGATGTTGGACTCATTCATAGTTCTAATTCTACCTTGTACAGACCGTATATATTAAGAGCTAAGGCTTAGCCCAATTTAATTAGGCCTAACATATTTTCAAAGCACAAAGTACAAGTAAGGATGTTAGGACCAGTAGAGAAACAGAAACATAAGATTACAAGCTAAATTTTTCAATGGAAGTGCACAAAGTTACATATTTATTAAGTAATGTATACTATTTATGTTTTAGATGGTTATTTTTCCTCTATTGATCGTGAGATCAATTTTTATATTATGATGTGTTGCTGCGATATTTTATAAGGAAAAAAAAAGTCAATGTATCAAGATTCACTGAAATATTAACATACCTATGATATTTGGGCATCTCTAGTCTAGACTTGAGAGAGGCAAGATCGGTGGGAAGAGAGAGACACGACTTCAGGAGACGGCGCTGCGACTTCAGGAAGCGGGGGCGCTTGGGCAACGCATGACTTCGAGGAGCGCGGGCCCTTAGGCGGTGCTGTACTTGGGTGGCAGACAACGGCTAAGAAATTTGAGGGAGGTTGGGGAAGGGGGTTGTACTTGCGCAGTTGCTAAAACTTAAAAGCCTGAAATTAGGAAATGAAATTAGGAAAGAAAGTAAGTGTCACGTCCTAGATTTTATAACACTTTTGAAATATAAAACTCTGAAAAATGTGACAATTTTTTTTTTCAAGCTAACAAATAACAAAATAACAAAACAACATATCATCAGCAACACCTCATCTATACCAGAGCATAAACCAATATTCTATACCAAACTATCATCAGAGTTCTCTTAACCCAAACATATAACATTATGGCGCAACGATTATAAACATATCCCAAAAATTTAAACAAAACCAACATGATCAAAAGCAAAATAAGCCCAAGTTTTAGCCCCGCAGGTCGTCATCCATGTACACCGTCCCAAAACACCGTTGGAGCTCCAAAACATGCTAGCAAGTCCCAAAAGCTCATCAAACGTTGTCATGCTCACCTACAATGCATAAACTAGGTGAGCTAAAGCTCAGTAAGCAGAAATCATGCATGCACTGTCATACAAATGACTATAAGGACTTTAAGAATAACGTGAATGCATGGCTTTGATATCTTTTACTATGTTGGGCCCTTGACTCGTCTACAGTACATCGGAAAGGAGCTAGCTCAATAATCTCTGTACTTTACTTTGCTTTGCTTTAAAGTCATGTTTATAGCTCAATATCTTCGAACCATAACCACGGCTCGCATGCCACACAGGCACACTTTTACTTTTAAGCCATATCCATGCCTCGCATGTCACCGGCCTCGATGTACTAGTAGCGGTCAACTTTGCTTTAACTTTGTTTCTTTGTATGATTATGATGTGCATACAGACTCATCATGTCTTCTATGCATACACATATCTATGCTCATGAATGATATGTGCAAAATTCAATGCTCACGTATCATCTTTAATTACACATAAAAACTAATCACCAATTTCAAGAAACACAAATTCACTATTATCATATAATGCAAGTAAACACATAAAATACTATGTTTATGCATTGTAGTTGCAAATGAATTTCTACTTACCTTAACTCCAATGAGTTATGATGACTTGGGGTGTATCTAATTTGCAAACAAAGCTTTCTCCTAACAATGTGATTTTGAATATGTTAAACTCTATGATAATATATTAAAATCGAGCAATACAAATTTTACGAGATAATAAAAAATAAATTTCTATTTGTTCTGAGCTATTAAATTATCAGTAATTTATATGCAGCTTAATAATACATTCTTTATTTTATTTTATTTTTAAGATAGTATAAAATACATTAGTTCTTAGGAAATTATATATATTCATGGATTCAATTGATTTGTTATTTTATATACGCATTGATTATGGATACAGTAGCTTATCCTTAAAAATTGATTTAGGACTTATTAAAACCATATATTTACATACTCTTTATAACACCTTTCATCAAAAGTTGATCAAAATTAACCTGAGTCTTCTTTTCTTTATTCATGTCACCTAATATTATTATATTAGGTTTGCTAATAAATTAAACTTAAGTCACTCTTTAGATTTAGTTAGCAAAGTTTTACTATCCTGAAAGTAAAAAGAACAATTATTTATATATTGAACCTAATTTTATTATTCTCAGCAACTACACCCTAAGAACTATAAACTTATGATAATATCAATAAATATAAAAGAATTTTCCATATAATTTTCTCGGATTGAAACTTAAAAATTCATATTCTTGACAATTACTTTTATTTTAATTTCTGAAATATAAATTACCAACCTCAAATTAGAACCACTTAACTCAATATATTCATCATTCCAATCAAAATGAAATTCACGTCTGTATACATAAGCCATACTTTACAAATTAAATAAGAGAATAAACATTCAAGTTGAGAATTTCATACCTTATTCAGCCCAATCTACAAAAACTACGCTCAGCAACCCCTATACCCAACTGAATCTCTCTCTCTCTCTCTATTTTATTTTAATTAACCAAGTATGTATTATAAAGGAAAATATCTCCCCTGTTATCTTTAATGAGTTAATATATATGTGTAATCATCTTAAGCCACCGTCTCTTCGATAGCTTCCATGCTAAGCTTCTTATTTTATTTTATTCTATCACTATCATTATATTATTACATTATTATTCTAATAACTATTATTATATTATTTGTGGTTGACAATTCATTTGCCAAGCATATGCACACAGTACACACATATATATTAACATATTAACATTAATGAACTTCTCATATATATATATATATATATATATATATATATATATATATATATATATATATATATATACACGCACGGCTAACATACATATTTATTAATATATATATATATTGCACACACATCACTTACATATATATATTATAATAACATTTCATTAACTTTTGCATTACTTATATATATATTGTATACCTACGGCTTAAGCTAATATATATATATATATATATAATACCTGTATATATATATAATTTAAATTTATTTTCTTTGCAAAATTCAACGAAATTTATATCATCATTAATCAACTACTTTATACTATGCACTCAAAAATTACTCGAGTCTTAATAAATTATAATAGGGGTCTCCCAACACTATTTATATAAGAGCATATAAATAATTCAATATTTAAAAGCAAAAGATATAATCATGCAAGGTCACAAGTAGCACATAAGCAATAAGAAATGCATATGATGCATGGAGTGTATTGGTCAATAGGTAATGAGGGCTCGGGTCTCACAGTAAGAAACCCTAAAATTGTTAACTGGCTAAACAGGCTGGCCAGGTTAATCGAGAGGCTGGCCCGTTTAGCCCGTGGACTAATAAGGCCAGGCCAAAAAGGCCCGAATTTAAACGGACCTCTGGTATCTCGGATCTAACCTTACATTTTTTAGAGCTAAACGGACCAGCCCATTTAACCCAGCCCGATTTAACATTACTAGTTATGAGCAACATTATTTTCAAGATTATTTCTTAAGTTATTGTGTTTCGTTTCGGTTTGTTCATTGGACATGTGTCAAATACACAGTTTGGTTTCATCCTAAACAAACACATTCATGACTGCATTGTTCTTGCATCTGAAGGATTTAATTGTTGTCGATTCAGTTCCTTTCTCCAATCTAGGGGTCTCTATTTTAAGGGTCGCCCAAAAAAAGTGGACCTAGGCGTGTTGTAGATAAAATGATGGGGTTTGCAGCTTGGAAAGGCCTCTCCCTTTCTATAGTCGGTCGTATCTGTTTAGTTAACTCTATTTTTCTTAGTTCTCTTATTTATTCTATGATGATTTATAAGTGGCCTATTGGCTTGCTGAACTCTTTGAACTCGACAATTTCAAATTTTGTGTGGACGGGTTCAATAAGTAAGTGGAAAGGGATGTGCGTGTTTTGGTCTAGGTGTTGTACCCCGAAGGAGGAAGGTGGCTGGAAATTTGATCCATCTTTGTTGTAAATAAATCTCGTTTGGCATGTCTGACATGGAATATTATCACCTCTGATGACCCAATCTATGCGGTGTGGCGAAGTAGATTTTTGACAAAGGATCTGCGTATTAAACACTCGATCGCGATCTCATCTATTTGGCCCAGTATGAAAGATTTATTGGCAACTTTTCTAGAGTCGACATGGGTGCCTGGTTGGCATCTCAAGTGCGATTTTAGCTTGATAACTGGCTAGGATACACTCTTGCTGATCGTTTGGGAATCCCGATGGAGTTGCGCGATCACTTCCAGTATGTCATTTCTGATTATTTCTTTGATAATATTTGGCACTTTAAAGCTAACTTTGTTGATAGTTTCGCTGATATTATACAGGATATTATCCGTACCCCATGACGGACAGAGTGGCTGACCTCCGCATATGGCCAATGAATGTGAAAGGTGATGTTACGGCAGCCATTGCATACCGATATTTTCGGAAAAAATTTCCACAAGTCAAATGGGGGAAGTGGATCTAGAGCCCTACAACCCCGGAAAGGAGATCAATTGTTCTTTAGAGGATCATCCATGGTCGTCTTCCTGTTGGCGAGCTACTGGATAGATCGGGCATGCTGATCCCGTCGGTATGTGGCTTGTGTCGTGCTGATGCAGAGTCTTTAGATCACCTTTTCCTCTTATGTCTTGTTTCACGTAGGTTGTGGAGGTGGATTGGTGAGTTGTTTGATATCAAATTGGTTGTAGATGCTTGGATTTTAGACTTCATTATACGGTGCATCAATTACAAGTTTAGTGGTCAATTGGGTGAGCTTTGGCATATTGTTTTTGTTTTGGCTATTTGGGGAATTTGGAATGCCAAGAACCTTTTCATCTTTGAAGAAAAATCGCCATCTTTGAAGGATTGCAAAGTTTGCTTTTATCCTTTGTAAGGAAAACGAACAAGCTTGTGAAAAAAACCATGTTTAACTCTCAGGAGGATTAATTGACTTTTGCCCATCTTGGTATTTCGGGCAAACCAAGTAAGGTGCCTAAGATATCTTCAGTTCGTTGGGTTCGGTCGCCGGTAGGATGGATTAAGGTAAATACAGACGGGAGTTCGGTTAGTTTGTCGGGAGGAATGCAAATTGGGGACATTTTTTGGAACTTCTTTGGTCATGCTTGTGGTGCATTCTCTCTTAGCAGGGGAGTTGGGTTTGCATTTGATGCCGAAATCATTGCAGCGATCTTTGCTATTGAAGTGGCGTCGAAGAGGCGGTGGACGCACCTTTGGCTCGAGTTTGACTCCTCCTATGTTGTGGCCCTTCTCCGGAGTCGTTCGTCTATTATTCCTTGGTACATACGCAATAGATGGATGAAAGTTGTTCACAAGTTGAAGGACTTTCAATTCTGTCACACATTTTTCGAGAAGGAAATTAGACGGCTGATAAGCTTACCAAGCTTACTGTTAATTACTAATGGTGGGATACGACGCCGGCTTACCTTGGGTCGTTCATTTCATAAGACCTTTCGGAGTTACCTTATTATAGATTTCATTGACTTTTTCTTTCTTCATGTATGCTTTTTTCGTATATGTTGTTTTCTTCTTTTCAACGATTCTTTGTGTTCGGCATTTTTTTCCCTTGGCATAACTTTTTTTCATTGGGTTTTGCTATATTAAGATTTTAACGATGCCGGCACACCGCTTATTCTTGTGGCTTGTGAACGATTATTTTCTCCTTTTTTATATATCTCTCTAGTTTAGGAAAAATAAAATTACAAAACTATTTTCATAAATTAAGATGAAGCCAGTGATTCGTATAGTGTACCCTCTGCAAAAAGTTAGAGATGAGCATTAATTATATATTTGAAATTAAAAATAGAAAACAAAAGATTTTTATTGAATTTATGCAACGGTGACTTGTATTTGATAACCAGGTGGTCAAAAGTTTTCATGCACATTGACACCTGTTTCCTTATCACTGAATTATATGTCATGGTTATTAACAATTCTTATTATTTAATTAATTTGTTTTGTTTTGTTCTTCAGCTAATCGCATATGTCGTCATACTACGACTTTTCAGACGCTCTCGATTTGAATACTTTATTTTTTTACTTATAATATCACAGTATAAAATATAGCTCTATAATACATATAAATTTATTCATAATAATATTATTTAAAAAATAGAGATAATATAATATACATATAAATTTATTCATAATAATATTATTTACAAAATAGAGATAAATATACTAATATAAAATAATTGTCTATAATACTCGTTCTGGTGCGATAATCTACAAACTATGATAAAGAGATAAATTTCAAATCAAATAATGTATTTGTTGGGTTCAAACTTGAGATTTTAATATAAACATCAATTTTATATGATGATGTTAATTTTTAATTGAATTTAATCAATCTCATTTTGTGAATATTTTTACATGCATGTAATCATATATTCAATATTACGTACACATAGTAAATTAGTAATAGTATGAATCTATTGTTAAAAAACTGTACACAAAACATGAATGGTACTTTTAGTTCTGAACTCACAACAGTTCAAGAAAGGCTACATACTCCCCCAATTGGTGTGAATATTTCAAAAAATTTCTATTCACTTTTCATCTCTTATAATTCATTTTCGTTCATCCCAGAATTCATATTTTATAAATCCCTTCCCACATATATTAGTTAATTATACCACTAATCAACGTATAGTACATAAAAACAGCATAAAATTAAAATGATTAATTGTAAAAAAAATCACAATATTTACTCAAATTATCATTTTAATCAATTTTTTTTATTAATTGATAAAATAACACAACCATATATATGTAATATTTCTTTTGACATCCATCGATTTTTTAACCAGCTTAATACATCACCTTTTTTTTTTAAATTGATTCTGGCCAAAAATCACGGTACATATAATATTATATTATTTTAACCAATAACAAAAACTTTGATTAAAATGACATTTTGGATAAATATGGTAAGTTTTTCAACTATGAAATCAATAAAAAGTTAACAGATTATTTAAGCAGTGATATGGATTCAACACAATCCTTCAAATTTAGGCATGGATGCTCTATTCCTGCTATCACTCTCACCACTGATCTTCATCTTCTTCTACACAATAACTCAGCATTTCCTTCACAAACTCCACAACCTTCCTCCCACCCCTTTCCCAATCCTTCCATTCATTGGCCACATTTACTTCTTCACAAAACCCAACCCATTCCACCGGGCCCTCTCCCAGCTTTCCCGGCTCCACGGCCCGATCCTCTTCCTCCGCCTCGGCTCCCGCCCCGCCCTCCTCGTCTCCTCCTCATCGGCGGCCCAAGAATGCCTCATCAAAAACGACATCGTATTCGCCAACCGACCAACTCTCCTCAACGGTAAACACTTCGGCTACAACTTCACCAGCCTCGCATGGGCCCCCTACGGCGACCATTGGAGGAATCTCCGCCGGGTTTCGGCCCTTGGACTCCTCTCGTCTCACAAACTCGAAATGATGTCCAGCATTCGGGCCGATGAGGCCCGAAACCTGGTACAGAAGCTCTTGAGAGATAATAATGGCGGTAAAATCGTGGACATGATGAAAACGCTGTTTTTCGAATACACGTACAATGTGGTGACGAGGATGATTGCAGAGAGATCGGGATCGGAAGGCTCGGAGGAGGCGGAGATGTTTCAGGAGATTGTGACGGAGATGTCGACGGTGACTCTGGAAGCTAACGTCGTGGATTTTTTGCCGTTTGTGGGACGTTGGTTTGGATTTAGAGATGTGGAGAGAAAGATGAGATCAGTGCAAGAAAAACGAGATAGATTTATGGAAAATGTGATAGAGAATCGTTCTAGAGTGAAGGAGGAAATTCATGGTAATGGGAAGAAGAAAAGGTTGATTAAAGTTCTATTGCATTTGCAAAGACAACAACCTCAATATTATACTCATGAAGCTATCAGAAACCTCCTCCTGGTAACAAATTCTACTTAAACAAGCACTATTATCATTAATTAATTACTAAAATTATGAAAATTTGAGGCCCGTTTTAGTTCTATTGCTAAACTTACAGAATTTATACCGTGGATGTTATGGAAATTCTAAGTAGAAATGACAGTTTAATTTGCTTAAAATTTCTTGTGTGGTTCTATGTTTGTTTTGAGTATCACATGAAAGAATTTAGAATTTTGGAATATATACTACTGTATTTTCTATATGGGCATTTAACTAGCCGGATTTTAATATTCATTCCTCAAAATAATACTATAATATATTCTATGTACCCTGTAATACATACTTTTTTTTTTTTCACTTTTCAATATAATAATACCTGTTGATGTGCCTACTCCATACAATCTCAAAACAAAAATGTATTTTTTATATTTCAACATTTTCCAACCCCAAGTCTAGAAAATTTTGATTGTCTTTCAACCTATTGTAAACCTTAAACAAACATACCTATTAGCAGTTGGAAAAAAAAAAAAAAACTATGTTTCAGGTTAAAAGTTAAGCTTGATCTTTTTCTTTTCTTTCTCTCCTAACACGGGCACATAATACAATGGGGTATAATTATTTTTGTTATCGATTTTGATCTCATAATTATCACGATTTTCAATTTAATTCTACAATTTAAAAAATGATTAGATTTTAGTCCAATTTCTTCTAATTGAAGCTTTCCGATGACCAAAAACTGACATGACAACACGTGTCAAATTCTTATTGATTGACACGTATCGCCGCATCACTTATGGGTTATCAGAAAATCATTTTCCGATGAAATTCGAATTTTCCTGTCAAAATTGGATGAAAATCAAATAAATTATTAAATTGTGAGATAAAATTGAAAATCGTGATATTTAAAGAACCAAAATAAAAAAAAAGTATAGTTGTGTGACCTAACCGAGTATGGAGTATAAATATAATTCATAAATGAGTTTTTTTTTTTTTTTTAAAGAGTGTCTCAATAATCGGGTACTGAAGAAAACAGGGAGCAATCAAATTTTACTTCATTGAATTTATCAAAAAGATGAAACTCAACTTTCTTAATTTGATTTTAAACACATTTACACATCGTGTTGTTATCTCCACACTCGACAGGTTTTAGTCCAAGGAGCATCACACACTTCATCAAACACACTGGAATGGGCCTTCTCACACCTCCTCCAAAATCCAGACATTCAAAGCAGGGCAAGATCCGACATCGACAACCTGGTTGGCAAAAACCGTCTCATGTCCGAATCCGACATCTCCAAGCTCCCATACCTCCTCTCCATAGTCACCGAGACTCTGCGAATGCACCCACCCGCGCCACTTCTAACACCTCACGTGTCGTCCCAGGAGTGCACCGTGGGTGGCTACCGTGTGCCACGTGGAACCATGCTATTGGTGAATGCATGGGAAATTCAAAATGATCCCCACACATGGAAGGACCCTGGAAAGTTCATGCCTGAGAGGTTCGAAGATGGGGTAAACGGGCTTGAATTCTTGCCGTTTGGGTTGGGGAGAAGGGCGTGTCCTGGTGAGAAACTGGCGAAGCATATGGTTGGGATGGCTTTGGGATGTTTGATACAGTGTTTTGAGTGGGAAAAGATTGGTGAAATTGGTATGAAAGAAGGTAAAGGGGTTATAACACCACGCATGCAGCCATTGAGAGCTAAGTGTGTTCCACGTCCCTTTCTTCATGATATTCTTTTTTGATTCTATTTTCTTGTTATAAGTACTATGTTTTTTCCAACTTATGTGATGCTTAATTACTTGTTTGTCACCAACTATTTGCTCATGATTATTAATGGTTCGTACTTTCATCTTTCATTGTGAAATTGCTTTTCATAGATTGAAGTGAAAACTCTCCCTTTCTACCCACTTGAGGTTAGAGTATTTTGATAAATCTATTCCAAAGGGGAAATAAAAGGGGTATCTTAATAAATATGAATAGAAAATTTATGTTTATCAAAAAAAAGACTCTTATTTTAATATTGCGGAAAAAATAATTCTTCTAACACCATGTCATGAATTTCATTTTATAAGAAAAGGGCGAATCAACCCAAGTTAAGTTAACACCCAATAAACATAGATTCAAAGTTAATGGTATGACAAATAATATTTTATATATATATCATGTATTACTTTTGTTTGAAAGTATTATATAATATACATAAAAGTAATATTTGATACGCACAAAGTTATACAGTATTACTTATCAAACCTTAAATGTAATATCTGATATATATATATATATATATATATATAGTATATGATACCAAAAAAAAAAAAGACAACCACAAAAATAGTCTAATAAAATAAAAAAAAATCTAAAATTATCAAAATTGTCATTTTTATCCTTAATGAAATAGGTCCAACTCCTAAAGAATCAAATTGTAAAGAGGAAAGAGGAGGGTACTTTTATCCAAATCATTTTTTTTTTCTAGAAAAATATGTTTCTTATAAACTTTACTGGAATAATTTTTTTTATTATCTTATGGGCTATTTTTATCCATTATCATTAAAAACTAAACTTTTTCTTTTCATATTTCTAAGTTTGGAATGCCCAAATTATTAATATTAATAATTAATAATAAAACTCTAACCCACGTCTCAAGATGAAAAAAAAAATTATTAATATTAATTTATACATGTTGGATGAAGAATAAATATTTGTAATAAAAAAAAAATTACGTTTTCTCAATTAAAATAAATGGTGTTAAAATTATATTTCAATTTTTAAAAAATGGTTACTTGTTGTAGTATATTAAAAGACTAAAAAATGATATTTTTTAAACATAAATGACTAAAAATCAAAAAGTCAAAGATAAAAGATGAAAAATCTAATAAGGTAAAGTTAGAGGGCAAAAAAACTTATTGACCCTAAAAAAAATCTTTAGCCAATAATTTTTTTAATATATAAATCATAATTTTCAATTAAATAGACTCTTCATTTGAAATTGGTTTTATTGCATGATATACTAAATTAAATTTTGTTATATATATAATTTTGTTTATTAATATTTTATATCATATATGGAATGTTCATAAAAAATATGTAATTCTTTTTTTTTAAATATATACTAATTTAAATTTAGTTATATTCTTTAACGTTCAATATATAATATCTTTCAAAGTCATTTTGGATTCTCTAGGAAAGAAAACAGAAAACAAAGAAGAAATCATTGATTATCAACATTTAATATATAATTTTTAATTTTTAAGAGAAAATATTATTCTCGAAAACCAAAAAAATGCCAAAAAAAAAAAAAAACAATCTTAAATGGAAATATGAGAATTTTCTAAGGTGTTAACGTCCACCTCATACTTCAAATATAAATTTTCAAATTTTCTATTTAAGTCATTTATAAAAATTTATGTTATTGTTTGTATCTAAATTTCTAACATTATCATATACTGTTATACAACAATTTAGATTAACATAAATTTAAAGTAAAAATATGTGAGTTTTTATTAATATAAATATTTTAGAAAAATATAACTCATGTTAAGATAAAATATCTCTACATTATGTTTTTAAAAACTTATATTATTGAATGTCATATAACAAATTGTGCAACATAACCGATATTTTTTTTTTTACGTAACCGATATAATAACGGTCTGGATATTTTTTCAATATTTATCGATTTCTCCGATATTTCCTCGATATTTCTGTAAAATTGAGATATCGATATTTTTATCAAAACCGATATTTTTCTCCTTACGTATGAGAAAAATACTAGTTAAATAAAATATAAATATAAAAAAAATATCATTTTTTTTTTATTTTTAAATCTTACTTTGCGAGGATCAATATAATATTGCAAGTTGCAGGGTTCTTATTTATTTAGGTTCGATCTGTCTTGACATCTACATGTAATTAAAATTAAAAATTAATTAGTATATCTAATTTTAAGTAATTGACAATTGGAGGATTTGCCTAGGATTCTCTATATGTAATATTTTGCTTCATCGTTTATTTTTGACATTTTTAATGCATATAAAGTATATAAAGGTAATATTAATAATATTAAGGCTTAACTATTTATAACTCTATGATCAAATAAACAAAAACAATTTCTCATGAAAAAATTAAAATTAACACACGACAATTAGTTTTTATTAAATTCCTAAATTGACCACCGTCCTCCACCTTCTTGTTCCAGGATATTCAAGCCTATATTTTTTGCTGCAAAACAAAATTCAATATTTTCTTTTTTTCCATATTTTAAATGAATAGCGTTATTGCGTGACATCTTCTTCCTCTGAGGTTATCCTCATCTTTTGGGTATCTAGTCATCACTAGATCATTCCACATGACTTGGTTAGCACAACCTTGGTAGGTGGTACTTGGTACAAGGAAATTTCTACAAGAATTTGTGAAATTTTATTTAAAATCTAAATTTTCTATGAAATTCACCATCTTCGACAATTAAATGTAGTTTGCAATTCAAGTTTAAGTAATAAATTATTTGTATAATAACAGTTGATGTATCATAATAACCAATAATTATGACATCTAGTGTTATCCTTTTTTTCCTTCAAAAATTTATGAGAGCTCATAATTGAGTGTTTATGACATAAACAAATAGTAATGGTGTCTTGTTCGGACAATAGGCAAAGGTTATCAAACTTACAAATTCAAATTTGTACATTTCTTGCAGGCTTCACATGAATGAATTTTCAACTTCCCTCATTTTTGCCATGTATGTTTCCAAGTTCCCACCTCCAAGTCTCCTTGCAACCCAACACCACCAATACAAATCATGTGAAAACACTATAACAATCCACTCTCCATCAGCATATACATTATTTTATCATCAAAACTGTTGTCAATATCCCTGCCCCGCAATAAACAAATCCAATGATATCTGATTAAAATTCCTCCTGTCCTCATGGAGCAAGTCAAAGGGACACGAAATCACATCGAAATGACCATAATACCCTCGGAAATTGTGACAGCTTGACAGGCCTTCTTCCAAGAAAGAGATGAAGCAGTTGTTGTGTGCAAGAACCTTAGCCGACCAGCAATTGCTGTCTGTGTATTGGTTGTCATCTGAAATCCTCAATCTTTTATAAAACCCCCATGTCCCTTCATCAAATTTCATCTCTTCTGTATCTTCCTCAAGATCCTACTTTTATCCATCATTTTCAAGATAAATGGCTAGTAAAAAGATGAATGAGTTTCAAGATATGTTGCCTTTTATGGCTGACAGGCTGGGTGGGGAAGGGCTGATCGGAGAGCTATGCAAAGGGTTTAGGGTGTTGATGGACAGGGAAAAAGGGCTCATCACATTTGAGAGTTTGAAGAAGAATTCAGCCCTTTTGGGGCTCCAAGATTTGAGAGAAGATGAGTTGCAGAGTATGATGATAGAAGGTGATCTCAATCGCGATGGCGCCCTCGATCAGATGGAGTTTTGTGTGCTTATGTTCAGATTGAGCCCTGAATTGATGCAGCAATCTGATGCCTTGCTTGAGGAGGCTCTGCTACAGGACTTCGCTGCTGCATGTTTTCATAGAAAGTGATCATGTTTTTGTTAATCATTTGATCATCCATACATTTGTTGTTGGTAAATGGTAATAAATTGAGGAAATACATGGAGTTTTTCGTATATATTTTGTTGATATGTTGTGTATAATACGACCTAAATATATAAATTGATGACGTCATTTCATACACGTGAAAATGTGTAATAGAACATTAGGTTGAAAAGAGGAAGGAAACTTAGAGATTAAGTTAAGCAGAGATTATAATAAAATTCAAAGAGAATATTAAATTGGATTCATCAGTTGCTAAACTTAAATCAATCAATGGCTACTGAAAAACAATGTTAGCATTTGAAGAAGCCCTTGAGAATCCCATAATCTGTGATTTGATCTTTTCTCTCAAAAGAGAATCTCTTGGCTTGGATACACTGGTGCAAAGAAACACTTCTTGAAGTACTTTTCCATGCTTCAGCAAAAACTTCACGAGACTAACGTCGTTAGCACATTCCGTAAATCCATGGATCTTCACCACTTTCAGATGATGAAGAAAGGACTTCAAGGATTGAATTTGTGATTCCCAATATCGTTCTTCCCCAGAGCTCGGTGATTGCCACAGATCCTTATTCCATTGTCTTCGTTCGGTATTCTGATCACTGATAATCTTGACAACCATGGTGTGAATTGTGGGAGAGCTCCTGAAAAGATTTGCTAGTCCAGGGTTATTATGCTTGTTGAAGCCAGTACTGAACTCCAAGGACTTCAGTTTATTGAAAGGACACAAGGAAACTCCTGCGAACCGATTGTGTTTTGATAGAATCTGTAGTCATCAAGAATCAAACATTGTATGTTATAGTAAAGCTAATCATGAGTTATTGCAAAGATTTAAAGATAAGTAGAACAAGGAAAGAACCTCAATGCACTGGCTTTCAAGTGTCAAAGAGTGGCAATGGGAAATTCCAGTGAGAAAATTCCGGACACTTATGATCTTAGCTGCAGTTAAATCCTCATGAAGAAGAAAGAAACCAACAAAGGCCTCATGCAAACAAGTTAAGTTGTGAAGAACAGATTCCTCAGTTACAGGATTGTGAGACCACAACAAAATCTCGAGCATTGGAGCTTCGATCTTCACTCGATTCCCAACGCTATGAGCATCGAAGCAGCTCGACACTCTCAATTTCCTGAGCTTATGAACGAAAACCTCCAGATTCTGAAGCTGAAAACAGTTCTGCAGGCTCAAATCCTCCAATGCAGGAGACTCAACTCTAAGATGCTTCAAACCAAAACACGCTTCTAGATGCAACTTTTTAAGCGAGGGAAAGGATGAATCGGTGAACAAATCTATCAGCAATGGCTGATCGTATAAAACCACGCGCGAAAACGACATCGTAGACAGTGATCGGAAACCGTCCTTCATGATCTGCAAAGGAGGCAATCTGAAACCAGGATGGCACGATTTCAACCTAAAAGCTCTCAATGTGCGACTGCTTATAACGCTACGAGGAAAATTCAAGTAATCGAGCGTGGAAACCTCGATATCGAGTTCCTGAACGTTGTTCCTAATCGCATGCCGAATCAAAGCCGACAGTCTGGTAAACGTCAAAAAAGCTCGCAATCGGAGGAGCCTAATGTCGGAATGCTTGTCGAGAAGGCTGAGAATCTGATCGGCGTAATCGGCGCCTCTGGCGACGTAGGAATGAACTCTCTTGCGCACATTGGAGCAGGTGGAAAAGACGTCGTTGGAGGCGTTGACAGTGGTGAAATCGAGATCGGGGAAAGAGTACCAGAGATCCTTCCAGCGCTTGGAGAGGACGCTGGTCTGCGCGATGGATTTGATGGGTAAAAAGGTGAAAACGTGATGAAGAATGTCGTTTGGGAGATCACTGATGCGATCTTCATGGTCGTCGTCATCATCGCGATCAATATTTGATAATGGTGGATCAATGAGGAGCTTTTTCTTCTTTGCAGATCTCGTTTCCATTCATGGATGTTTGGTGTTTGTTTTTTTTTGGTTGTTTGTGTGATATGAATATGAAGAATGTGTGCGACTTGTTAGGATTTGGAGTTTGAAGTTTTCAAAGAGCACGAGATCAGTGCAAGATTTGTTGCAATTTTAACTAATATTGTTTCATCTATCTTATTATTTTTAACCTGTATTTATCCATCCAGAATTGGTCTCATCATTCATTAGCAGTTCAATCCATTGGATTATAATTAAGGGTTCAACTTCAACTGGTTGAATAAACTTTTTTTTTCATATTCCATATAATATATACTAATATCCGGAGAAAATTAATACAACATCAAGTTAATGCATGCAGTATATATATGATTTTGGGTGAAGTACAATTAGGCAATTACATTGAGAAATGAAGAGAATTGTGGAATACACTACAAAGAAAAGAGATTTATGTATGTGGTATGTGACATTGTGGTGACAAATTTAAGGAGAAAATTTAACCATTCGATAAAAATGTGTATCAAACAGGTGGAACTTTTTTTTTCTTGAAAAGAATTTAAAATTAGAGTGGTTTTTTTGGTTAGGTTCTCGATTTTATGGGTTTCATTCTTTTTTCCGATTAAACTTTAAATCTAATTTTTTATTTGATGCATTTTGACCGGACTTGAAAGATCAGGAATTTTTATATTTTAATTATAAAATTGAAAATCTGATTTAATAAAATATTGTTTGAGTTCGTTTGATAGAGCTCTAAAATAAACTTAACAATATTCAATTTGACAAACTGTCATTAGCTAGATTTGTGAGTAACTTAGTAAAATTATTAATATTAATAGTTTCACATTTTAGTTTATACGAATTATTTTGATATTGTCACACTATTACTTATGATCAAATTTCGAAATGTGTAATTAGAGTAATTTGTTATAGTAGGGTAATAGATCATAATAAACCTGTGAAACGGTGGATTAGGGTTACCTGGTGTGTATGATGGAATGTTTTGGCTTTCACCCTAAATGGAGGTGATGGATAATGGAATGTGTCTCTACGGCTTCGGCGACAGTTTTGGTGAATGGCAGCCCATTAGGAGAGAATTTTCATAGATTATTTAAGGGTAAATGTCATATTTGGTACCCGAAATTAGGTTAGATTTCAGATCGGGTACCCCAAAGTCGGAGGTCATCAATTTAGTCCCTCAGTTATTTAAAATCCATCAATTTTAGTACTCACCGTTAAAAATCCATCCAAACTATAAGTGCCCTGAAACGATTTGGTGCGAAAATCAGACAAGCAGCCCTAATTTTTCCCCCAAATCTGTGCAGCTTCTTCTCTACTCAAAATTCGATCAAATCTGGGGTTGCATTGATCAATTGAACCCTAATTTCCTCAATTCTCATATTCAGGATCCTCAACCTTATTTACAATGTCCCAAAATAGCATTTTTTTGTCAAATTCAAGTTGGTGTTCTTCAAAGGGGCTTCAATCACAGTAGCATTGTAAATGTGGATTTGACTTGCCTTTAAAGACCTCTTGGTCGAAAGATAATCCAGGGAGGAGATATTGATGTTGCCCAAATTATGGGGTAAGATTTATTATCAGTGTTTTGAGCTTGAATGAAACTGAATTTCTGCATTTTTTTAGCCGAAACTGAATGTGATATTTTTGTATATGGCAATGCAAAAAGTAGGGTATTGTGGAGTGTTCAAATGGTTTGATGATGAAATGTGTGTTAGGTCCAAAAGCATCATCCCTGAATTGCTAAGAAAATGTGACAGGCTTGAGGATGAAATCAATGAAGGGAAGATACTGGAAAATAAACTAGCTGCAGAATTGAGAATGGCCAAGAGCAATGAAAGAAAGATGATGGATAAAATCAGTGCTTTGGAAAAAAAATTAGGGGCAGTGGAGAAGAAGTACAAGTTTGCAAAGAAATTTGTTGTAATTTTGATCATTGTTGTGTTTGTGGTTTATAATCTGTAGAGGAATATGATGATTGCATTGTAATGAAGTTTTTACATTTTAATGAAGTGTTTGCCAAATTGAACTTATTGAATTTGCATAACAAATCAATCAATCCAACATTTCATAACAAATCGCATACAATTCAACCATGTGCTAAATTGAAATAATACAAGTACAAACACACATAATAAAATTATAAGTTCTTGCACACTCTTTCACTTGGATTGAATTAAAATATAAGTACAAACACAATCAATGCAACTGATTCACAGCATCATTTCTTCATACTCCCACTCTCATCACCTTTTTGGGAAAATTTCATTTTTGGCCCTATAGGAATGGGCTCGGGCCGATTTTGGTTCAAATTCACTCTTTTTTGACCCTCCACAAATTTCCGTAAAAAATTTAACAGAGATACCACGTGGAAGGCACGTGCCCGTTAAGTCTTTGAATTTGTCGCGGGAACACAATGTCTTCTCCCTATTACAACAAGCCCTAATTCCCAAATCAGGTTAATTGCTAACCTAATCCCCAAATCATCCCCCAAATCTTCCCCAAATCTTCTCCAAATCTCAAAGCCTATTTCCCAAGCTGAAATCACTGAGAAGAGCTATGGTGAGGCGGAAATCGCAAGTGAATGCTCCCCTGTGGAAATCGATGGTTGGACAGATATGAATGGTTAGTTAGCAATTCAATTTTTTTGCATTTGGGGTTGGGTTTTTTCTTGTTCTTTGTGATTGGGGAATTCGCCACATTCGATTGTTGATTAGGCTATTCCCTTGATAAGGAGAGGGAAACTGTTGGCTGTTTATGATCCAAGAGTTGCACCTCCTAAGGATGCAATGGTGAGGAAGATGTTGGTGGTGGTGGTGGCGACATGCTTGAGGAATTGTAGGGAGAGAAGACCATCTATGAAGGAGGTGGTCAAGTGTTTGAGTGAGTTGAGTAAACTGGTTCCTCTTCATTCTTGGAATGGCTTAGCTAATCCTTGTTTGATGGTGGAGAATGTGGGTAGACCTGTTTAATCAATGGCTAAAGCTGGTGAAACTAGGAGCATTGATGATGGTGATGCTAAAGTTGGGAGAGTATAGAGAAAAACGGGACGATTGTACTCGGATTTGGGGGTTCGGTGTAATTTGATGGAGTTGATGGGCAGCCCTGATTGTGAGGCTAATGATGGTTTGGAAACAAAGATGGAATCAGCAAAAAGGGTGTCTAGTTTAAGATTAGAGATTCTTCAATTAGGTGATAGTCATAGGCCTAATGTACGGGCTATGGTTCTTGGTGGTGGTAGTGTCTAAATTAAGGCCAAATGCATCGATGAGAGAGAGCTCAGACATGGTTTCTGAAGATGATGAGATTAGGGAGCTGGCAATTACGAGGTAGTATGTGTGTCTGATTTGGTAATAAGAAATGCTCGTACGAGTAAGTGTATCTTGCTTCGATTCAAATCACATTGTTGTAGAGTGTATATTATAGATTTAGTGTGCATCACTGATGCACTAGTCATGTTTGAAGCTAATTAATGATGATTTTGATTGTAATAAGCTCATTCTTGTATTAAATCTTCAGTTTTTAGAGTGATAGGAAACAGGGAAAATAGCTGTTTTAAAGGCTGTAAAATAGTTGTTGAGGTAGTAAACTTTGTTTGTTTATTTGAAATCCTTGTCAGCAATCATTGATGTTTTAACTAATAATCTGTTTCTGTCAATTAGGTAAATGAACATGGATATAGCCCAATGTGTCCAATGTCAGATGAGTTAACTCAAGGAAGTGGTTATCCCAGCCCACCACCACACACTCAAGATGATGAATTGAATGTTCATGTAAGATTTTTAATTTTTACTCTTTAACATAATATCAAGATTATTAATAAGTAATTTTTATGCAGAAGGACACACATGTGGAGACAGTTAATATAGTCCATGCATCAGAGTCCCTCATGCAACAAACTTGTGCTAGGGTAAGTATCTGTGTTTATGTAACTTGTGCATGGTAAAATACATAAAAGTTCTTCAAGTTAATACATCATGTTTCTTAGGTTCCACCACCTAATCTCCCTGGAAGAGTGAATATCAGAGGACCACCACCAATAGTTCAGTTCAATCATTTCAATAAGGTTACACTAAGAATGATGTTACCTAGGCCTTCATCCTCAAAAGATGTTATTCCAGTTATTAAGTAAGGAGGTATGAAGTTCATCAATCTATCAAGTTTAGATAATCTGTTGACTAACAAGAGTAAGGATAAGGCTAAGGGCAAGGCTAAGGATAATTAGCTTCTGTATTGAACATACATTGATGTTTAGCTTCTGTATTGAACATACATTAATGTTTAGCTCCTTTCAGTTTAGCAAATGACAAGTAGGAAATTGGTGCATTTTATCGAGTGTATATTCATGATTTTATAATATTTTAGATAATTAAATGCACCGTTTCTACACCTATATGTGTTTTATGTCTCCGAATACTTCACGAATTATTTTCTTGATTATTTTAAGATGTTTTGAAGTATTTTGGAGTCGAGGAAAATGATCGTGGAATAAGGAGAAGTCAAATGGACCAATTCAATTTCAAAAGCCCACAAGAATTAAAGAGAAAAGAAGGAAGGAAGCCCAAATTGTGAAGAAATGAAGAATTGGGCCTGACCCAAGAAGGGCTCCAATTACAACTCAAAATTCATCAGCCGCATTGTGGTGACTTGATTTCCAAGAAAAAGAAGGCCATATTTGGGAAGATAATTGGAGGATATTTTTTGATACTATTCACAGAGGATGACTCACGTCCAAGGCAATTAAAGTTAGTGAGAGAGAACTTTTTAGGCTTTGATTAGATTAAAGAGAGAAATTAAATTAAAGTGCAAAACATAATTTCAATTTCTAGATTAATTTAATTTGATGATGGATTGCTCAACCTTTATTGTGGATTCGATTTCAAGAATGATAGGCTAATTCCTCAATTCCGGTTAGCAAGGAAGTTTGAACTCATATCTCCTTTATGTTTTAATTAATTTCGTATCCCCTTCTCGATATTTGATTGGATTTGATTATGTTATCTGTGCATAATGTTTTCGATTGTTGATGCTTAATTTGGATTGGCCACCTAAGTTAAGTATTTGATAATTGATTGCTAGAATCTTAAATCATGAATCCTAATTGTTGTGGTTTAATTTTCATAAGTGGTAAACTAGAGGTCGTGCATCTCTAGGGTAACATAATCCTAAATTATCGAATCGAGCTTGTGTATTCGGAGTCTAGTTCACCCTATCGTCTTGGTAATTAATGCATTTAATGAATTAAATCTGGAGAGCTTGTTCTGGGTTATTCAATTAAATAGGGTTAATTAGTGATCTTATCCTAATTTAACTAATCCTAAGAGACAATTCGGTTTAACAGAGCTTGTTGTTAGGCTAGGGGTGATAATTTCATGATAATTTGAGAGATGGGTGTACATTGATTACAACATAATTGAGATTGGGGGATAACCGAACTGTTAACCGGGATACCTTTTTAGATTGAATTCTTGATTAATTTATTTTCTCGTTTTTTAGTTAGTAGTAATTCTCTATCAAAACCCCCCATCCTTTCTGTTTCTGATTAGGGCATAGGTGAAACAATTAGTTCTGCATTCTCTGTGGGATCGACATCCGACTTGCCCTGACTACTAGTTGGTTAGGTTAAAAAAGATAATAATTAATTTTACCGCGTTGCGACGCGCGGTCAAATTTTGGCGCCGTTGCCGGGGAGTGTCTTGAATTTATTGTGTTATCTTGTTTTTTTTCTTATTTGTTTTATATATAAAAAAAATTTGAAAATTGAAAATTAAAAAAGAGATATAATCTGCTGTTCAGTTTGCGCCTCTGTTTTGCCCTGTTTCTGCTTTGTTTCTGCCTGTTTTGGTTCCCAGGTCTGCTTTGTTCTGTCGTACTTTTTACATTAGCAATTCCAGTGTGAATAGACTTTTCCAGTGTCAGAATCTGCAGATTTCTTGAACTGAGTTTCCTCACTTAAATTTTACGATTTTAGGTGGTGAATACGTACTCGATCCTAGGGAAATAAAGATTTCGAATTTTATCCTGAGATAACCCGACGAGATCGAGTCTTGAGGAGACAAGCCAAGCAAGTTTAGGAGTTCACACTACCTGTTTCCCAAACCGATTTTAGTGAATCTGAACACGAGAGGAAGCAATGGCACAGGAACAAACATTGAAGGAGCTAGCGAACCCTGCACTTACTCAGCAACCTCTTTGCATTACTTTCCCCGATCTTGATGAAGATACTAATTTTGAACTTAAATCTGGTTTAATTCATTTACTTCCTTCGTTTTATGGACGTGCAGGTGAGGACCCTCACAAGCACTTGAAGATGTTCTATGGTGTATGCTCGAGTATGAAGCCAAAAGCTGTGACGGAAGAACAAATCAGGCTTCGAGCATTTCTTTTCTCTCTAAAGGACTCAGCGCAAGATTGGTTGTATTATCTTCCCTCGAGTTCCATTAGGACATGGAGGGAAATGGAACGACTTTTCCTGGAGAAATACTTCCCTGCATCTCGAGCAGCAAACATTCAGAGAGAAATAACTGGAGCTCGACAAATGCATGGAGAGATGCTATATGAATATTGGGAACGTTTTAAGAAGTTGGAAGCAAGCTGCCCTCATCATCAGATTTCTGAACAACTTTTGATCCAGTACTTTTATGAGGGGCTGACCACCATGGACCGAAATATCATTGATGCAGCAAGTGGAGGGGCTCTAATGAATAAGACGCCTTCAGCAGCAAGAGCTCTTATCGCAGACATGGCTGCCACGTCCCAACAATTTGGCAGTCGGATTCTTCATTGCGACCTGTGAAAGAGGTAAGTGAATCTATTTTTGAGAATAAACTAAATGAATTAACCTCTATTGTTCGTCAAGTTGCTGCAGGTATGCCCCAAGTGAAACCTTGTCGCATTTGCAATACCACTGACCACACCACAGATTCATGCTAAATTTTGCTCGATGAATCGAGGCTCATGCTAATGTTGTGGGAAGTGGAAACTACCAAGAAGGGAACTCAAACTACCAAGGAAGGAAGTATGACCCTTATTCCAACACGTACAATCCGGGTTGGAGGGATCATCCAAATCTGAGGTGGGAAAATCAGCAAGGAAATCAGCAAGGGGAGAATAACAAGCCTCCACAACTTTTAAGAAATCCTAATCACCAAGGAGGGTATTCAAACCATCAAGGAGGAAATCCTAATTACCATGGGCAATCATCCGGACAAAACTCCAACACATCTTTGGAGGATATGATGAAGACATTGGCATCCAACACAATGCAACTCCAAAAGGACACTGCCCAATTTCAAAGAGACACTGCTCAATTCCAAAGGGACACCCAGTCAAGTATCAAAAATCTTGAGACGCAGGTAAGCCAATTGGCGACGGCAATGAGTCGTCTTGAAGCCCAAAATGGAGGTAAATTACCGTCTCAACCTGAGATAAACCCAAGGAATGTCAGTGCAGTAACCCTGAGAAGTGGAAAGCAGCTCGAAGAGCCTAAAAAGCCTGAGAAAAATCAGAAAAACGAAGAGAAAGACAAATCTGCTGAACAGATCGACACTGGATCTCCCAGTGTTAATCCATCATCCAGTGTGAAAACTTCAAAATCTACGCAGGTAAACTCTGATTTTTCTTCTCAAATTCATGCTAATATGATTCATTTTCCTTCCAGATTGGCGAGAGCAGCAAAGGAGGATCAAGAGAAACAGCTTCTAGATGTTTTTCGTAAGGTGGAGATCAATATTCCTTTGATCGATGCAATCAAACAAGTTCCACGCTATGCAAAATTCCTCAAAGACTTATGCACGAACAAAAGAAAACTCAAAGGTGATGAGAAAGTCATGATAGGAGAAAGTGTATCTGCAATATTCCAAAGGAAGCTTCCCCAAAAGCGAAAGGATCCAGGTATGTTTGTTATTCCATGCCGCATTGAGAATGTTAGAATCGAGCGTGCTATGCTAGATCTAGGAGCTTCAATTAATGTTATGCCACGCTCTATCTATGCATCTCTAGATCTAGGGCCATTGAAAGACACACGTGTTATCATTCAATTAGCTGATCGTAGTACTGCATACCCTGATGGGGTTATTGAGGATGTTCTTGTTGAAGTAAATGAGCTTATTTTCCCTACAGATTTTTATGTATTGGATATGAATGGTGACCCATCAATTTCACCACCTATTTTGTTAGGGAGGCCGTTTTTGAACACCTCCCAAACAAAAATAGATGTTCGTGAGGGAACCCTCACGATGGAATTTGATGGACAAATAATTAAATTCAATATTTTTGATGTCATGAAATATCCTGAAAATGAGAATGATGTTTTCGCTTTGAGCATTATTGACCCTCTTGTCGAGGAAGTTTTTGAGATGACTTTCAGGGACAATTTGGAACTTGTGGTGACTAAGGACTTGCGAGGAGACAAAGAGCAGATTGCTGAACATGGGAACATGGATTTACTTGAAATTGTGGCTGCATTCCAATCACTACCCTCTTTGCCACCCAAGTATGATTTACATTATATTAATTTACCTGAGTCTCACAAGAAAATTCTTCCATCTGTGTTGCAGGCACCAGAACTTGAATTGAAATCATTGCCAAATCATTTGAAGTATGCTTATCTAGGAGAGCAAGACTCATTGTCTGTAATAATTTCAACGAAATTGGGTTCCATTCAAGAAGAGGCTCTACTTCAAGTTCTTAAAAAGTAAAGGAGGCTATTGGATGGACAATCGCAGATATTAGGGGTATTAGTCCAGCTTTGTGCATGCACCGCATTCTTCTTGAAGACGATGCCAAACCATCTCGAGAGGCACAAAGACGATTAAACCCACCCATGATGGAGGTTGTCAAAAAGGAAGTGTTGAAACTTTTGGATGTAGGAATCATCTATTCAATTTCTGATAGCCGATGGGTAAGTTCTACGCAGGTTGTGCCTAAGAAATCTGGGGTCACAGTAGTTGAGAATAAAGATGGTGAGTTGGTCCCTACCCGAGTACAAACTGGATGGAGGGTTTGTATTGACTATCGTAAATTGAACTCCATTACTCGAAAGGACCACTTTCCCTTACTCTTTATTGGCCAAATGCTTGAACGCTTAGCTGGACACTCTCATTACTGTTTTTTAGATGGTTTTTCAGGATATTTTCAGATTGCCATAGCACCCGAGGATCAGGAAAAGACTACCTTCACCTGCCCATTCGGTACGTTTGCCTACCGAAGAATGCCATTTGGTCTTTGCAATGCCCCAGCTACTTTCCAACGGTGTATGGTAAGCATATTTTTTGAATATGTGGGTAATATAATTGAGGTTTTCATGGATGATTTTAGTGTTTATGGTGATTCATTTGAAAATTGTTTGAAGGGCCTAGAATTGATTTTAAAGCGATGTGTAGAAACTAACCTTGTTTTGAATTGGGAAAATGTCATTTTATGGTAGAACAATGTATAGTTTTGGGTCACATTGTTTCTCTAAAAGGCATAGAAGTTGATAAATCTAAGATAGATCTTATTTCGGCATTACCTTACCCCACGAATGTGCGGGAAGTGCGTTCTTTTCTTGGTCATGCAGGATTTTATCGAAGATTTATCAAGAACTTCTCCAAAATTTCAGCCCCAATGTGCAAGTTGCTGCAAAATGATGTGGATTTTCGGTTTGATGTTGAGTGCATGGCCGTTTTTGACAAGTTGAAGGAGCGATTGACAACAACACCAATTATCCAACCTCCGGATTGGGAATTGCCATTTGAAGTGATGTGTGATGCCTCGGACTACGCTGTTGGGGCTGTTCTCGGACAAAGAGTGGGGAAAGCTGCTCATGTGATTTATTATGCATCAAAGACTTTGAATTCGGCACAAGCTAACTACACCACCACCGAAAAAGAACTCTTAGCTGTAGTTTTTGCTTTGGAAAAATTTAGATCTTATTTGTTAGGCACTAAAGTGGTTGTATTTTCTGATTATGCAGCTCTAAAATTCCTCCTCACCAAAAAGGATGCGAAGCCTAGACTAATTCGATGGATCCTACTTCTCCAAGAGTTCGATCTCGAGATTAGAGACAAGAAGGGCTCTGAAAATTCAGTTGCAGACCATCTCAGTCGGCTGGTACATCCAGAAAGTGGACCCCCGCTCGCTGAAAGATTTCCAGACGAACAGCTGTTCGCCGTATCGTCACACTGGCATACACAGACGACACTGGAACAGCCAGTGTCGAATCCTGACTCTGAACCCTGGTATGCTGATATTGTAAATTTTCTTGTTGCTAAGGTTTACCCTACAGGCATGACGAAAGCTCGACGAGATAAACTGAGGAGTGACGCCAAATACTACGTCTAGAATGATCCATATGTGTGGAAGCATTGTTCGGACCAAATCATACGACGGTGTGTGCCGAATTCCGAGTTTCATTCCATACTTGAATTTTGCCATGCTCATGCATGTGGGGGACATTTCGGAGCGAAGCGTACCGCTCATAAGGTCTTGGAATGTGGATTTTTCTGGCCAACCCTCTTTCGTGATGCATTCGAATTTTGTAAGTCATGTGATAATTGCCAACGAACAGGTAACATTTCTCGACGAAATCAAATGCCCCAAAATCCTATAATGGTTTGTGAAATTTTTGATGTATGGGGAATGGATTTCATGGGTCCCTTTCCCTCTTCCTTTGGCAATTCATATATTTTGCTTGCAGTCGATTATATCTCCAAATGGGTTGAGGCCAGAGCTTCACGTACTAATGATTCCAAAGTTGTGGCTTCGTTTGTAAAATCTAATATCTTTTGCAGGTTTGGGATTCCAAGAGCAATCATCAGTGATCGGGGCACGCACTTTTGCAATCGTACGATCGAAGCTTTGTTGAAGAAGTACGCTGTCACCCACAAGATTTCCACAGCTTACCACCCCCAGACGAATGGCCTAGCAGAGACCTCCAATCGAGAGATCAAGTCGATTCTGGAGAAGATGGTCAAGCCGAATCGTAAGGATTGGAGCCTCAGGCTCGATGATGCACTTTGGGCGTATAGAACGGCGTACAAGACTCCAATTGGAATGTCTCCATACCGGCTTGTTTTTGGCAAAGCATGCCACCTCCCTGTGGAAATTGAGCATCGTGCTTTTTGGGCAATAAAGAAGTGCAATTTGGATTTTGATGAAGCCGGAATGCATAGGAAACTTTAGTTGAGGGAACTTGAGGAAATACGAAATGATGCATTCGAGAATGCGCTCATCTACAAGGAGAAAACAAAAGCCCTGCACGACACGCGTATCATGAGGAAACAGTTCGTAGTGGGGAATAAAGTTTTGCTTTACCACTCTCGGCTCAAGCTATTTCCCGATAAGCTTCGTTCTCGTTGGTTAGGACCTTTTATTATAACTGATATATTTCCTCATGGTGCAGTGGTGATCCAAAGCTCTCGAACGGGAAAAATATTTAAAGTTAATGGGCACCAGCTTAAGCCGTATTTTGAAGGTTTTCGCGACATTGAGATTGAGAGAACTTCGCTTGAGGACCCACCGTCGCGCAAATAAGGGAGTTTCGTCGAGCCAACGACGTTAAACAAAAGCGCTTCGTAGGAGGCAACCCATTTTATTTATTTCGTTCTTGTTGCTTTTGTTTCATGTTTTTCTTTTAAAATAAAAAAAAAAAAAATAAAAAAAGAACAAAATTGACAGGTCTTAATTTTTTTATTATCTCCAGTGGTCGGCAAATGGGAATTACATGCCTTGGACGTGAGTCATCCTCTGTGAATAGTGTCCAAAAATATCCTCCAATTATCTTCCCAAATATGGCCTTCTTTTTCTTGGAAATCAAGTCACCACAATGCGGCTGATGAATTTTGAGTTGTAATTGGAGCCCTTCTTGGGCCAGGCCCAATTCTTCATTTCTTCACAATTTGGGCTTCTTTCCTTCTTTTCTCTTTAATTATTGTGGGCTTTTGAAATTGAATTGGCCCATTTGACTTCTTCTTATTCCACGATCATTTTCCTCGACTCCAAAATACTTCAAAACATCTTAAAATAATCAAGAAAATAATTCGTGAAGTATTCGGAGACATAAAACACATATAGGTGTCGAAACGGTGCATTTAATTATCTAAAATATTATAAAATCATGAATATACACTCGATAAAATGCACATCTTACATGAATATTACATGCCTTGGGGGTCAGTTTGGTTATAAATTGAAAGCTGAGGAATTTAAATTGCACATCTTAACTATTTTGGGGTCTAATTGGTATTTTCAGGGCATTGGGGATTGAATTGCACTATCCTAATTTTTTTCCCCCAAATTTCTTGCCCTAATTTCACTTACCTTACGTGCAGCCCCTCTCCTCCTTCAACAAAGAATTGCAGCAACAAAGCCAGAAAATTCCAAAATTCCAGCAACCCACTTCAGCCCAAATCGCCGCCCTCGACTGCCCTCCACCGTCGTGCTCACCGCCGCGTCCAGTAACCATTTCGCCACCACCTATAACAACCATTTCATCGCTACAGTAACTCCACCGATGCTCGATTTGCTGGGTTGGAGGGGCAATTATAGAATCGGCGACGTGCTCGTTTGTCCCGTTGATGACCCGGTGAATTCTCTTCCTCACTACCTCTTTTATTTTTGTTTCCTTGCATGCTTGTTCTTGTGTTTGCTCTACTTCTTGATGGTATTGTAATTGCTTGAGGACAAGCACCGATTCACGTGTGGGGAGGCGGATGATTTGTATGTTCTATGTAGTGAGGCAGAAGATTCCATATATTGCATATAGTTTGCATTTAGGATCATATAGTTGAGAAGAAAAGAGAGCTTGCAATGACGATTCGAGTGAATTTTATTTTCGTATTTGGGATTCGATGTGTGTTGGAAATTTGTTGGTGAGCATTGTTTTCTGTTGGTTAAAATTGCTAGATGTTGTCTCGAGAAATTGTTGTTGGGAAGGATAGTATTGGTTTGAGAATTAATCCATGACTTTGAGTTGATTTGTTTTGCTTATTTGTGTCTTGAGATATGCTTTTTAATTCTTTGATGGAAGTAGTCTAGATTGAAAATTGTAAAAGATTGATCATTTTGATAAAACCCCCTCGGTTGGAAAAAATATTGATGTGATGGAGAAAAAGGCGTTGAGTTGAAAAAAAATTGAGAAGTGAAAAGATGATGGGGTGTGGAATCAAGTGTCTGCTCTTAGGGGTCCCGTGTAAAAAAAAAATCAAATAAAATGCACGGTAGGACTAACCTAAGAGTGGTGTGGAGCTGCCAACTTCATCCAAGAAAAAATATATATATATATCTCGCAAAAAAAGAAAAAGAGAGGAAGAAATATCTTTGGAGAAAAGAAATGGGGTTAATCATGATATGTGAAGTCTTAACGAATTTTTATCTAGATGAAGGATATCGAAAAAGGAATTGGAGTGTATTGATTGATGTAGGTGGTGGAACGAATTGATGATTTGTCTGTGATTATTTGATTTTCGATACCCTGCCTAATTTTATGATTTCTCAAGATAGTACATTTAGTCCAACGTGCTTTATGCCTTATTTCTGACATGAGTCGAATTTCTATGAATGTTGGTGAGGATTTGAGCAAGCGATTATGATCTCTTATTTTGATTTCCTATGTGCTTTAATTTTTTTTGTTGCTTGAGGACAAGCAATAGTTTAAGTGTAGGGAGATTTGACAAGTAGGAAATTGGTGCATTTTATCGAGTGTATATTCATGATTTTATAATATTTTAGATAATTAAATGCACCATTTCTACACCTATATGTGTTTTATGTCTTCGAATACTTCACGAATTATTTTCTTGATTATTTTAAGATGTTTTGAAGTATTTTGGAGTCGAGGAAAATGATCGTGGAATAAGGAGAAGTCAAATGGACCAATTCAATTTCAAAAGCCCACAAGAAAGAGAAAAGAAGGAAGGAAGCCCAAATTGTGAAGAAATGAAGAATTGGGCCTGACCCAAGAAGGGCTCCAATTACAACTCAAAATTCATCAGCCGCATTGTGGTGACTTGATTTCCAAGAAAAAGAAGGCCATATTTGGGAAGATAATTGGAGGATATTTTTGGATACTATTCACAGAGGATGACTCACGTCCAAGGCAATTAAAGTTAGTGAGAGAGAACTTTTTAGGCTTTGATTCGATTAGAGAGAGAAATTAGATTAGAGTGCAAAACATAATTTTAATTTCTAGATTAATTTAATTTGATGATGGATTGCTCAATCTTTATTGTGGATTCGATTTCAAGAATGATCGGCTAATTCCTCAATTCCGGTTAGCAGGGAAGTTTGAACCCATATCTCCTTTATGTTTTAATTAATTTCGTATCCCCTTCTCGATATTTGATTGGATTTGATTATGTTATCTGTGCATAATGTTTTCGATTGTTGATGCTTAATTTGGATTGGCCACCTAAGTTAAGTATTTGATAATTGATTGCTAGAATCTTAAATCATGAATCCTAATTGTTGTGGTTTAATTTTCATAAGTGGTAAACTAGAGGTCGTGCATCTCTAGGGTAACATAATCCTAAATTATCGAATCGAGCTTGTGTATTCGGAGTCTAGTTCACCCTATCGTCTTGGTAATTAATGCATTTAATGAATTAAATCTGGAGAGCTTGTTCTGGGTTATTCAATTAAATAGGGTTAATTAGTGATCTTATCCTAATTTAACTAATCCTAAGAGACAATTCGGTTTAACAGAGCTTGTTGTTAGGCTAGGGGTGATAATTTCATGATAATTTGAGAGATGGGTGTACATTGATTACAACATAATTGAGATTGGGGGATAACCGAACTGTTAACCGGGATGCCTTTTTAGATTGAATTCTTGATTAATTTATTTTCTCGTTTTTTAGTTAGTAGTAATTCTCTATCAAAACCCCCCCATCCTTTCCGTTTCTGATTAGGGCATAGGTGACATAATTAGTTCTGCATTCTCTGTGGGATCGACATCCGACTTGCCCTGACTACTAGTTGGTTAGGTTAAGAAAGATAATAATTAATTTTACCGCGTTGCGACGCACGGTCAGCAAACTTGTGCTCGAGATTAGTTGTAGGCATGGTGGGTTTGCTTGGTTCGTCAATCCATTCGAAAAAACTGCATCTTTTCCTAGTCAAGGAGTCTGGGCAATTTTGGAATCGGCATCCTTCACTACCAGGTTGTCCGGAGACTCGAACCTTGGCAAACTTGCCACAGTCGCACCGTTTCGTCGCTGAAACGTATGAATGGCTGGAGGAAGACATCTTTTTTCCTTCAACTTTATCTTTCTTCTTTTATGCTCTAGATTTATGTAGATATGTATGGAAATGCTTTTTCAGTTGTTTTAAAGGCTGTAAACTAGCTGTTGTTTCGAAAAAAATTGGGAAAATTGTAATTAAACTGGTTTTCACGTTAAAAATGAAATCTGACAGACAGGGCTAACTTTGATCAACTGAACTAACGGACAGGGCTAACTTTGATTAAATTTGGGCCACTTTCGTACCTCAGGGTCAAAATCGGCCCGAGCCCATTCCTACAAGGCCAAAAATGAAATTTTCCCTCACCTTTTTTCTTCCCAAATGCACCATCCTTTGAGGATTCTCCCATCTTCCTCTTGTAAGCCATTTGATTCAAATTGGAAAGTATAACGTAGTTGACACCATCTTTCACAAGCACTGGACTGCTCATACCCGTTGATTGGAGAACCTATCAACATGCCATATACATGAGTATACTTAGAAACATCATCTCATTATCAAATTCACATAGAAATGTCAAAAAAGAACTCACATTCATATTCTGAGTTCCATCATGGGTTCCTTGGATGTTTGTTGACATCTTGGTCTTGGACTTCTTTGATTTCTTGTTAGCAGCCTTTAACATTGCAGGAAATATATAATTAGGGATATCTTGCTAGTAAATGACATTATATGATAGAAATTAATTACATACAACATTCTGAGGTGTTTCTTCATTTGTAGGCTGGATAGAACTGTGATCCTGTTGAGATAATTGCTGCATAGAGAAATCATTTACATGTGGAGTTGAACAATTTACAGTTTCATCAACCTGCTCTGCTGACATCCCCTCTTCTGGTCTGCAAACCTATTAAGAATGTAAGAATAAAACTGTAAACTGACAACAATGTAAAGTACAAGGTTAGAATGAAAGTGTGGAATAAGTTAGGTGATCATACCTTTAACTTTGGTACTCATGCAGTGGGTTAGCTATTTCCTTGAGTTTCAGCCAGTAATTCTGGTTGGGATGAAGTCAATGGCACCTTTACAGGCTGCTGCTCCCTAGAAACTCCTTAATCCATTTGATCAATTTGTTTCCTCTTGCAAGTCCTCTTATTGTACCCTTTACCCCCACAGATTCTACAACAAGTTGTCTTTTGAACTCTCTTCAATCTTGTTTCACTGGCATCAGATGTGGGTAGCTCATTTGGATTTCTTCTCCTCACCTTCTTAGGTCTACCTGGTTTGCACTCAATCTTAGGTGGTAAAGGTGGAGGCAAGTTGTTCTTGGGCCAGAATTGAGGACCACATATCCCTATGATGGGGTTCTCATATGCCTTTTTATATGTCTCAACCTTGTAACAGTCATGTACATAACTTTCTGGGTCCTCATCCTTGCACCAAATTACAGAAACTGCATGTGTGTAGGGTATTCCTATCAAGTCCCATCTTTTGCAGCTACAACACCTTTGTGCTAAGTCCACAACATGCTGGTCATGTGGCCCCAAAATCTGATAATACCAGTCATCTAACTTTATTGGGATGCATTCACCTGCTTTCTTCAAGTTTTTTTGTAGTAATACCTTGATTTTTGGATAGATGCCCTCACTCTTCTATTTGTTGGTCTCATTTCTATTCACTCGCAGCCTTATCATGAGAATGTTCCTCACAGTTTCTAACATAGTGAGCATTAGTTTGTCTCTTGCTGAAAGGATGAGAGAGTTGAAGCTCTCACACATATTGTTGGTCAAAAAATCATATCTTGGAAATGAGTTGAAATAGGACCTTGACCACTGGTGTGCTGGCTTAGCCACTAGCCAATCATAAGCTTCTTTTGTCTAATTTCTTTAATTTTTACATTCTAGTGGCAAACTTCTCTACCATTGTTGCTCTTGTTGCTGCCCAGAATACTCTCTTTAGTGCCACCTATTCACTAATTTCTTTTAGCTACGCCCGCAAGTGTACGGTGTAAATTGTAGAAGTGGTGAGTAAGGTCGATCCCACAGAGACTATCTATCTAGGCACTAATTAACTACTCAAATCCGATTCTCAAATTTATCTAGGAAAATCAAATCTCATCAATTGCAGATTAATTCAACAAAATCAATGATTACGTAAATAAATTAGTTCGAAGATAACAGAAATCTGAAACAGGTTCTAGGACATGCTTTCATCTAATTAAAAATCCATCAAGATTCGAATCAGATTACTAACAAATCCTAGAAACCCTAGAAAATTAGCTAGTCATGATCATCCACAAACTCACAGACAAGATTGAAAATATCATATCCACTAAACTAACAAGAGAAGAAAGATTAAAATCTTAGTGACGATGATCTTGCGCTTCCTTCGGTTCTTGAATTCTTGTTCTTCTCTCTCCGTGCTTCTTTTATATGCCTCTTTTAGCCAATAATCCCCTTTTTTTTCTTCATGGAGTCTTTTATATCAATTAAAGAATGAAGATACGCCAAAATAACAAAATTTATTGCGCGCCCGAGCACGATCGTACTACACGGCACGGTCGTACCCCATCCTCCAAACTCAAGCACGGTCTGGCCGTGCTATTCAGCACGGTCGTACCCCATGGCACTGGTCGTGCCCCATTGGCCAGCCTTGATTTTTCATGCGAAACTTACACTTTTCCTCATTAAAATTATGAAACTAAGCATAAACTCATCAAATGCATCTTATACACGAATAATCTCAATAAACACCGTAAAAATAGGTGAAAATTGGCACTTATCACCATCCCCAAAAAGTCATCCTTTTCTTTTCATGTTGCTGTATAAATGCTGGACACAGAACCTATTGTCAGCATTGGGCACCACCTTCTCAAAGGCTGGAATTAGGCCATTTTGCTTATCACTCATAAATGTCCATGCATAATGGTTATGAAAACCAATATCTCCATCCAAAAGCTCTAGAAACCAGACCCATGACTCCCTTGTTTCACTTTCAACAATTGCATATGTTATTGGAAACATACAGTTGTTTGGATCAATCCCCATAGCAGTCAAAAGTTGGCCTTGCCGAGGCCCCTTCAAGAAACAACCATCTAAACCGATTACCTTCCTACAAGCGTGAAACCCTTTCTTACATGCTTCAAAGCATATGTATAATCTGTGGAACTGGAATGTTTGAACACTTTCATCCTTTAACAGTTTTAATACCACAGTGGAACCTGGATTAGACCTAAGTAGCTCATCACAGTAGTCCCTAAGCCTACTGAATTGCTCTTTCAAATTACCCTACAACATTTCCCTATCCTTTTTTTTAGCCTCTATATGCTTGTTGCTTGGAAATTACAACTTTCAATTTAGAGCACACCTCAGTCCTGAACTCACTGGTACCTAGCTTAGGGTTTTTTTTTAAAACTTATCCACAAAGTATTTCTCTATCCATGAGGAGGTAATACTGGGGTTCTTGTAAGTCCACAAACACTTTGTATGTTTAGGTCTATATACTTAATTTACCAAGAGCTTGTGTCTTTGTTCATAGGTGAAGCATAAACATTGCCTACATTTGATTAACAACCTACTATTGTCATTCTTGTTAATAATGAAAGGCATCCACTTCCTAAAACAAAATGTCTCAACACACTCTTTTACTTCTTTTTTGCTTGAAAAAATTAGACCAACCTTTAGTCCTGGATTTCTACCCTCAGTAACAGGGTTAAACTTGGCAAATTTTGGCATATCATTCCCATCACTACCCTGAACACTCTCTATTGAGTCACTACCATTGGCAGCCACCTCAACATCTTCCTCAATCATAGCCCTAACTTCATCACTCACAAACTGATTTTCCATTTTCCTACAACTACCCTCAAGACCCCCAAACACATTCTCCTCATATGACCTATCATCCTCTTCCATTTCATAATCACTGTCTAACAACACATCTTCATGATCATCAAAAGTATTATTATCATCACTCAACCTATCATCATCATACAACTCATTTTGTTTTGTAGGGTGATAGTCATGCATTAGTTCATCTAAGAAGGAAATGTCAACATGATCATCAACCTCAGTGTCTACAGGATTAGGTTAAGCAATTTGATTAGGTTCAACAGTTGGAGGTGAATCTAAGTGTTCTATGTAGCAAATAACCTCCTTATTCTTAGGGATATAATACTCTATCACAAACAAAGTTGCATCAGTTTGCAGGATTCTTCTATCATCCAACCTAACCCCAACCTGATGCCACCACAGAACTTTGATAGGATCATAACCTAACTCGATTGCAAACTCATTCAATTCAAGCAATCCTAACTGATCAGCATCTACATGATCAAAATAATCAACAACACCCCCTTCATATTCCCTAGGCTGACTAGTAGCCATATGCTTCATCCTACCACCATGATGCACTTTCATAGTAAACATAGTAGGTTCATCTGCAGTAGTACATACAACATTGTAAATTTTACTTCATGACCACAGAAACAACAATACATTATTAACATTAAGGCAAAACACATACATTAAGCAATCAATTGGCCACATTTTTGCAAATTGCAAAAATTGAATATTATAGCACAACCCATAAATTATAGCAATCTACATCAGTCGTATTTTGCAAAAAAATTACAACTTACCGTAATGTGGTATGCTATTTAATCCAATGGAGCTTCTTCTTGCCATGAGAAGCCCGATTGTTTGAGCCTACTGAAGTGGGGGTCGACTATTCAAGGGTTAGGAGGTCGTGAGCTTTCAATGATGGTCGATTTCTTGTCGATTTGGCCTAGGTTTGGTGAATCTGAGGAAAAGTAGTGAAAAGGAAGATGCAAATTAGGGCTGTGTAGTTTTGGGGGACAAATTAGGGCTGCCCGTCTGATTTTCACACCAAATCGTTTCAAGGCAGTTATCCTCCGTTAGTTTGGACAAATTTTTAACGATGGATACTAAAGTTGATGGATTTTAAATAATTGAGGGACTAAATTGATGACCTCCAACTTTGGAGTACCCAATCTGAAATCTAGCCTAGTTTTGGGTACCAAATATGACATTTACCCATTATTTAATCTTAATTTAGATATAGAGGGGAAGGTGAGGAATTTTGGATATTAGAAATTGAGACTATCGGCTAATGGAAAATACTTGACAAAAGAGACATATTCATTTCTTCTTAATGTTGATCGTCTTACAACAATTAATGAAGAAACCATTTAGAGCTTTAAGCTTATTTGGAAGAATGCTGCCCCTTCAAAGGTGATTTCATATGCTTGGAGATTGCTATGAGAATGTCTTCTTATCAAGTCTAATTTGTGTAGGAGAGGTATGCTCAAATCGAGGGATGATCTTTGTTGCATTTTTTGTGGCCACAACAAGGAGACTGAAAAACATATCTTTTTCGAATGTCCTATAGCCTATGGGATCTAGATGGACTGTTTTGCATGGCTCCAGACTCCAACAATAATACACTAGGCTACGATCATTAATTTACTTAGCTTAGGGCGGCTGCTTGGAGGTAATTACTATTCAACTTGTATTTGGCTCGGAGTTGTGTGACTTATTTGGAGATGGAAAAATGCGATTATATTTAGCAATGAGGAGTTTATAGTATCAAAATTTATTGACGAGCTCAAGAGGCGATTTTGGAGTTGATTCGTTATTAAATTGGCTAAATGTTGTCATTTTCGTATCAAGATTGGTTAGCCAATCCTAGAGGCTATCTTGGAAACTAATTTGCCTCTACCTCTTTTTCTTCCTTCGATTGTAATTTTATTGTAATTTTTGGGTACTCATACTCTTTTTTTTTTCTTGTTTAGTAAAATTATTTTGACTAATAAAAAAATCATAATAAACATATTATATATAATGTATTTAATTTAATTTTCAATAAATCAATGAACAGTTAAATTTTATAATGTATATTTATTAAGTTTGTTCAACTCAATTAAATTATGCAAACTCGTGACTGATGAATATAATTGGTAAATTAGTTTGAACTTAACTTGTTAATAAATGAATCAAAATCAAGTTATCATATCATCGATTCGGGTAAAGTGAATACAACTCTAATTTTAGGGGTAATTACAAAAGAAATGCAAGATAAAAAAAATTCTTGCAACCAATTCATTTTCTAACACAATTTAATGTATGAACTTTAAATTTATTATAATTTAATTGACAGTTCAACTTTTCATTGTGATTTTTATGATGTGATGATCATAACTTAAGATTCGTTTCACATTAAACATGCCACCATGATACAATGAGATTAATTGTCCAAAAACAAAAAACCTATAACTTTTAATTTTCATAATTTCTTCATATTCATTTGAAAATTACCTCATTGTCAACAAATCTGGTCATGCATTGAATTTCAAAAATTGAGCCATGAACTAAATTACGATTTCTTAAAACACATAATAAAATTGCAAAAAGTGGTAAAGAAAAGCTGCAATTAAACCTAGCTTGTGTAGTGTTAAAAGAAACGGTGTATCACTGCTTTTTGTTTAGGAAAGAAAAAACATTTTATGTGATATTTTAATGGATCTCTTTAGGTTTATTTATATATATATATAGATATATAGACTTATATTCTTGAGTATAATTCATGATTTTATTTTATTACAACACGTGAGAATTGTTTTCTTTTCTAGAACCAAGATAGGAATGTAACATACCATAAATAAAATAATAATAATATAATATTCTATTTTAAAGCAACATATTATAGCACGTGACACACGCAGACTTGATTCCAACGTCAAAGACAAAGATTAAACCCTTTCTCGTGCCCTAATCCCCAACCGGAATTGCATTATCTCACTTTCCCTCCCCTCGCTCTCCAATATCAGTAATTTTCTTCATTTTCTTTCACCTTCCACAAAATTCAAAACTGGATTTCTTCTTTCAAAAAGAACAGCAATTTTATACACGATTTTGCTGCAGTTTTGCAAAATTGAAGGCAATTAGGCTGATGATTCTTCGCTTTACTGTATTTTGCGGAAGGGCAAGCTAATGGGCAGCATCGAACCATTCAACCGGTATTGCAGAAATTACTGTAATTGAGGTTTCTTTTCTTTTGCTTCGATGTTATTACCAAGTGTTTGTTGACATGCTTTGTGTTTTTCTTGTATCACGTAAACGATAGTTTGGTTAAACTGGCGGCAAGGGCTTTTTATGATGACATAACCACGAAAGGCGATAGCCAGCCCAAAACGGGAAGGAGCGACAACAGAGGAATTGCCGTGGTCGTACTCGATGCTCTTACAAGGTAATTTCTGATGCCATTATGTTTTAATTTCTTTGGCAACTTTGAAGTTCTTACCTTACTTTTCTTCGGGATTTTCTATGCGGTTGTGTTTGATTGAGTTCATTATGGATTTGCCGAATTTTAAATTACATGGGGAAAAGGAAAGATATTGATAGAGTGAAATAGTGAAAGTAAATCTGTGGTTCAGTATCAAGATTAAATTTTTAACTCAGACAAGAAAGATTACTTGATGTAACTAGTTGCATGTTTAGGGAGATAAAAATAATTATTGTTATTTTTTGGTTATGCAATTGAAAGAATGTAAGCACAGAAACTTAATATATATGGCAACTTTGTGTGATTACTGTCCAGACGTCAGTGGGTAAGGGAAGAAGATTTGGCTAAAGACTTGAAGCTGCACACAAAGCAACTACGTCGAACTCTCAGGTTCTTTGAAGAAGAAAAGCTAGTCACTCGAGATCACAGGAAGGAGGTGAGCTTTCCCTGCATTATGTCCTAAATCTCTCCGGTGCATCATTACCATTATTTTCTAGTCATTTTTGTGTCCTACACCTATGATTGCTCAATCTCACGCATTAGTTTTCTTTTTTGAATTTTCCATGTCGTTCGTCTTGGTGTGCTGAATGATTTTTCCCGGTAAATGCAATTCTAGGTTTGCCATTCTTCATGGATTTTAAGAATTTAAGGAGTTTGTACATGTATGTAAAAGTACGCACCCAAATGAGTTATTTGTGTGAATGCAGTTGTACCACAAGCTCTCATATTGCATGGTTAACATTTGTGTGTATGCGAGTTAGACCATGCATGCATCTTCGGGAATAGCTACAACATGTGTGAGGTGAGAACTACCTTAGCCAAGGTTGAAAACATTGGTATCTATTGAAATGTTGGTATTCTGTTTTTATCGTAATATTTAGTGCATATATTTATATTTGTAATAATTTATAAATAAGATGAAATTTTTTATCGAACTTTGGAAATCTAACATTAAATTGTAAGGAATGCCGTAATGATATTTTTGTTGAAAACTTTGACTTAAAATCTCAACAAGATGATAAGTTCATGGAGAACGTCTAGATAATAAATTATGTAAAAATTCAATGGCGTTTATGAGCTCAGATCAATACCATAAGTACAAAAATGATGTCCTAGGAGGTTCAAATCATGCATCAGTTTGTATTTCTGTTCCTAACAAACACATTGATGATAAACTATATAAATATTCTCTCTCTCTCTCTGTAATTTTAAATCATGCTTCATCTTGTTTATTGGTATCATGCAATGAAATACTCCCATTCTATTTATTTATTCCATTTTTTAGCAAGTCAATTAAAAAAGAAAAAATAAAATTAAAGAAATGAATTTACTATACTCAATACAAACGGGTTTGTTATGGATATGATTTTCCATCACTAGGTGACCCATTCACTAGTTAGTAATAGGCTTCATTGGCGATTCTCCTTGATTACGGTACTTTGTTTCAGTATTTCATTATATTTATTATTGCTAATCTCTTGCAGACTGCAAAGGGTGCAAAAATATACAATGCTGCAGTTGCTGCGATTGGTGATGTTCAACAAACTGGAAGAGAAGGCGACGAAAAACAAAAGATGCATACGCACTCATATTGTTGTCTAGATTATGCACAGGTTTTAGCTCCCCAGATCACCACAACTATATAATATGTTGTTGTACACTGATGATTGATGTTGTGTGATCATGTTTAGTATAAAATGCAATTTTACCTTTTTTGGTGGTGATAACATTTGTAAGTCAAAGTAGACAAAATTGCTTGCCCTGGGATAACTGCCAACTTAGCTAGTGTAAGTAGAATGTGCATGTCAGTTATGAAGAAGATTTTGTGACATGAGGAAGATTAGTTGTTGACATTTCGTAGTGAAGAAACAAGGAACTGAGACCAGGAGGAGTGAATGAGAAGAAAAGTGTAGGAATGATGGTTGAACAAAGATAGGGAGGAGGTCTGATACAAAAACACTGCTCAACTTAGCAGAACACATTAGACAGGAGGACATATATATTGAGGTTGAGATATGCGGATTCTTCTCTTGTACTCTACTATTTGCTAAATTGCTTGTCAAGTTTTAGTGATACCTAGTAAGCTCCAGCTGTTCAAGATTGGACATCTTAAAGTAGAACACAATATTTTTGGGAAAAAGTTCAGTCTTTAGGAAGTTTCTGTCTATTACATTTGTGGAAGTTTATTAGGTTGATAAGTATCTAAAACCGATCATCAGTTCAATATCTAGTTGATGATGAGTGATGATTTTTCTCTAGACTAATATGTTCGCCGTGATTTAATCCTATTATTAAAACAGTATGTTGAACCTATCTGCTCCATCTGAAATGAATCATCCAATTTATCAAATTTGCTTGCAGATATATGATGTGGTGAGATATAGGTTACATCGAATGAAGAAAAAGCTGAAGGATGAACTGGAGAGCAAGAACACAGTTCAGGAGTATATATGCCCTAATTGCACTAAAAGGTTTTTCCTAATGGCAGTTGTTTTTTCTTTTGTACTGGACCTTTTGTACTTGTGGCCTCTCATTGTCTTTAATAGATTTTGAGACCTTATTTTAAATGAACTTCAGATATACTGCTCTCGATGCACTCCAGTTGATCTCCCCATATGATGAGTACTTCCACTGTGAAAGCTGCAATGGGGTACTTGTTGCTGAAAGTGATAAGTTGGGTGCACAAGAATTGGGTGATGGAGATGATAATGCAAGAAGGCGTCGCCATGAAAAAATAAAAGACATGCTGACAAAAATGGAGGTTGGCCCTCTTTATGATTTATCACAGTCCTTAGGCTGGTTTGAATCTCTAATATTTTAATTTTCTAAAGAAAATGAGAACCTACCCATCTCTCTTTGTGCTAAAACCCTTTTACATTACAGACGGATAAACTAATGGCTAATATAATAATAATGTTTACTCCATTTGCTAAAAAAAATGTTATTAATTAATTATGTCTTGTCTCTTTTCTATTTATAAAAAATAAATATGTTTTGTCCCGAATAGAAATTGGACCATGCTATTGCATGCACAGTGGGTCTTTAGATTTCATATCGTCTCCCACGAGATTGACAGAATTAAGAATCGGCTTACACCCTTTCAAGTATAAATCAGAACGTCCACACCATGTGAAATATCCCGGCCTTAACTTCTGCTGGGGACTAAACATTTCATTTGTTGTTTAATAGCAGAGGGTCTAAAATGTAATTATTAACTTTTTTCCTTTTTAACTATGGGACTAAACGTAATTAATAACTTAACCTTTAGATTTTATCCTTTGTCTACCATTCATTCTGTAAGATTCCCATTCCATTATCGTCTGTTCTTTTTTACTTTCTCTTTTAATGTATAATGCATGTATATATGCTTTCAATTTGATGAAACAAGACATTCCTCTATAATGTCACCTGAACAATAGTTTAAGGTACAACATATTACTGATCAATCTCTATTAACTAACTTTTTGCACATAATGTTATCCTCCATGACTTTTACGTCTATTATATTTTAAAATTTGTTTTAGTTTAATCTTCTGTACACCTGGCTGAGTATTTCCTCTCACGGAGTATGAATGCTAGGTTATTGCTCAAATATGTTTGTATAGTGCTGAAGGTGCTATTGGTCTGCCTGTGTTGATATAAATTATTTCACCTGTGTACAAAACCATGTAATGGTGGATTTGCTACAACTAGTAATGGTTTGGTTGTATCTATAAGGAAATTGTAAGTTCTACCTTAATGGTTTGATGTCGACAAGGTATTGGTTCAATCACTTCCATGCAACTGATTGTAGCTGAGGGTCCTTGGAGCAACTTGTGATCACTAAATTGACATGTTTTTTTCACCTGAATGCTACTTTCTTTGAAACTTAAGCTCTTGAGTTTATCAACAACCTGAAGCCACTTATCCTAGGTATATGTTTGTACTCATCAGTTTGTGTGTTTCTTTTTGTTTTTTGTTTTTTTGTTTTGTTTTTTTTTTTTTTTTTTTTTTTTACGACTAATTGCTGTATACTTCCATTTCTAAAAGTTCCTCAAGTACAATAATATTAAATATATTTTTTGGGGGTGGGTGGTTAACTGCAACGTGATTTGCTCTTTCTCTGCTTGGCTATCATCTTGAAGGGTTCATTAATCTTCACCAAATATATACATATTTTTAACAGATTGGCAGTACATGGACTTGATGCTGCCAATATGGACTTCAAATATGGTAATTTGAACATTTAACAGATATCCAAAGATTTGCGAACCCATTGAGATCATCTGTTAATCTCTTAACAAGTCGTAATAAATTTTGCTCCTTCTGGACTTGTGTCTTTTAAGTGAACAATGGAAGTTTGCTTGAGAACAGGTGCAGCTCAAACCACTTATTGACCAACTTGCAAGAGTTAAGGATTTGCCTGTTCCTGAATTTGGAAGTCTTCAAGCTTGGGAAGTTAGAGCACATGCTGCTGGTCGTTCTTCTAATGGAGACTTTAATGCCAATGATCCTTCCAGATCTTCTCATGGCCTTGGATTTGGTGGAACTCCTATGCCTTATGTTGGAGAGACAAAGGTTGCCCTCTTACTTCTTTCCATTTCCTTGAAAGACTTGTTTTCTGTCACTCTTGCATTGTCACAGAGGAAAGGTTAAAAAAATATTGATCACTGGCCAGAGTAAGGAACATGTAACCATCGCTTCCTGTTATGTCAGGCATGGCAATTTCTGTGGGCTACTTTAATCCTTCATCATGTTGTTCTATATAAGATAGTACTTGCTCAATCACTATAGCCTGCACAGTTGTTTGGGTTTTAATCAAGTTTATTTTAGTCTTACGAATAGGTTATGCTCTTAATTAGAAACAATAAATGAAGCATGACTGGTTTGGAAGGATCTCATGCTTGAAACTAAATCAGTATTGTTTACATCAAGCTGTCCTCACTTTTCCCTGAATGACCAAGCATTATTACTTGATCTCCATTATGAGTGTTGCCTTCGTGCTCTTACCAATAAGAGTGACTTAGAATTATCCTCCAACAGACTTAATCATATTGCACTGATGGTTGGACTGTAAATTTGGTTTGTTATTATCTGTTTGACTGTTAGAATCAACTTACTCAATAGGCGTTTCAATATCTCTGAAAACATACATCTTGCGATTGCCAGGTTGAAGTTGCCTTTTCGGGTATAGACGAAAAAGGAGAAAATATTAAATCACTAAATGCAAATACACCTGCAAAAGTTTTGCCTCCATGGATGATAAAGGAAGGAATGAATCTCACCAAAGAGCAACGTGGAGAAACCAAAACTGAGATAAAGACAGATGGTACTTCAACGGCTCCCCTTTCAGATGACAAAAAGTTCGCAATTATGAATGACAATGAAAAAAATATACAGGTTTGTCCATTCCTGAAACTTGTCCTTTTTAATTTTTTTGCCATATATCTTATGTATAGTGATTTTACCTTCAGTGTAGAACTTGTTTTGTTAGATCCCTTTAGTCTATCATAATTTTTCTTTATAATTTTTGTTTGTAGGATGAGTATGTTAAAGCTTATTATGCTGCTCTACTTATGCGCCAACGTGAACAAGAAGAAACAACAAAGAGACAGGAGTCAGATTATGCTACAATCTCTGATGATGCTTATAACACATACACTGAGAGGCAAGTTGGAGTTAAGTCAAAACGTGAAGATGATTATGAAGGAGATGACGTTGAATGGGAGGAAGCCCCACCTACAGGTAATTTCTTAAGCTAAAGCACGGTAATTAAATACGATGGAGAATTCCCCTTACTTTTCTCTGAGAATTCTTAAATGTACTCGTGTAATCCAAACCATTTTAATTGGAACTGGATGACCCATGTATAGGTAGTGCTTGAGATTTGACCAGACATAGAAACTGAGCTATGTTTGTCTTGTTATTTTGGTTTTCTTTGATAACCTCAGGTATCAAAACTGAACGTTATAAAGTTAACGACTTGAATGAAGAAGCTGCAGCTTCTGAAGATGAGGAGGATGACATAGACTGGGAGGAAGGATGAATTTCCAACTGTAATTATTAACTATCTAGCTTTGCAGGCTTCTGATGTAGCATTTAATCTAATCGACTCCTAATGTGGATATACTTACTGTAGAATGTAGATCTGTCTCATGTACGAGTAGTAAGTAGGAGTTCCTGCAGTTGTAGTTGAATGTATTGTGTGTGTATTCCAATTGCATTGTTCATATATAAGAGGACATGATGCGTTTAAGTATTCAGAAAGATCATGTAATTCACATTGATGCTAGTAATTTTAAAGAAATGTGTTGTTTATGTTTGGGACTAGGCTCAAAGCTTGAAGCTGAGGTGGAGACGTGCTTTGACATTTGTATTTTATACACACCCCAAAACTTACCAAACACCTCATATTTTGATAACTGAATGGTATACAAAAAAACATATTTTTGGGGTGTGTTTAGTATATTTGGGGTGTGTATAGACTTGATTCATTTGCTTTCCTCAAGAATGGGGTTCTCAATTCGAGGTGGTGCTATTAGCCAGTTTGCAATTAGATGTATCAATCTTACTAAAATGCAATCATTTTCTAGGGGAAACAAACCAAGTTCTTTGAATCAAATGCGGTCTTATACAAAAAATAAATCCAAGTGACTATTTTTCAAAGATTATCATCTCTTTTGCAAAATTGGAAATGTTTTTGGATTCAAAATGCTTTCAAGTTTTTCTTGATTTAGAACTCTATTTTTATCTGAGAACACTAGGTTCCAATAACCTTTTTCTTTTTAATTTGAGTTTTGTACGCTCATTGTTTAAATTATGTTGCGTCTTTTGATTTATAAAAATTGAGCTCTTGCAATTTCATTGGTCTTAATACAAGTCACCAAGTTCATCAACCAAATCTTAATGATGAAATTTTACAAATAAAAGCATAAAGAACTCGGTCCAAACAAAATATTAAAATCTAGGGACCTAAAAAAGGGCAATGACTTTTATCAATTTTGGACCCGGTGGATGAAAGATAGTTAATTATAAATACAATGTGGAAAATATAAAAATGATCAATTCAGAGCTTGAAAGATAAACCATTAATTGAAGACTCACCAAATTTAAAAAATTGTTTTAACATTTAACAATTCTTGATTATCTAAAGATATTTCTAAATTGAACTTCACTAATAGTACTTTGCTTTTCTACATACTTGATCATGGTATTTACGCACTTGAATAGAAAATGAAATGGTACAAAAGTCAACAAACAAGAATACAGACATCATCTACAATTTTCTCATCTCGTCTTAATGAGGCTACCGAATTGAAGCAGCAAAGGAAGAGGGAAAACTGAGAAGAGAATCAGGCAATGAATCTACAGCTCCTCGTTGTCTCCAAAATTGTGACTAGCTTAGTTACATACATTACATGTCCTTCACCAAAAACTTCCAGTATCTCGAACATGAGGGATTCATATGGATTGCTCGTAGAATCCATCTCAGAGAACTGTCACCATAATGTACGCTGGAAGATGACATGGACCCATCTTTCGGTTGTCTATAAAGCAAATGCATTTGAAACAACAGCTCAGCAGGTCGCTTTTCTGCACGTAACAAGTACAATGGTAAAAGCTTGATACTCAGCCAAAAGGTAACAATTAATGTAGAAACACCAGAAATTCAGTTATTAACAATGCAACTTCAATGTTGTAATGCTATAAACTAATGCACAGAGAGAGAGAGAGAGAGAGAGTTAAAATCAATAGCAAAGTATTCATTTCTCATCATAATGAGAACACCATGATGGTATGATCTATGATATATGACCACAATATATAATCACTCACATTTACCGGCTGAAATGATCCATGAGCTTATTTATTTCATATAATAATTATCCATGATCTATTTAGTTCTCACGGTATCTTTAGCTAGAGACAAAAGATTCATATGAGAAAACACAAAGAAACACTAAACAGACCCATGCTTGAGCTTCAAAGATAAGCGTGCATGAACAGCCATTTGACCCATCAAAATCTGCATTAAATCCCCCTTACAAACTAATGGGATGGAATGCATGTATCCCAATTTATGCTGAGTCAGTGCTCTACTCAGCCCTATATTCGGAGCAAGAAATTGTTCGTCTAACTAGACCATGAATTACAAATGCTGGAAAAGCTCTATTGCTATTTTGCTCGACAATCCACATCGATGTAATGAAAGCAAAGGAGCTACGACAATGACGGAACGGCCTGAAAAATCGACCTGCTTACCAAGGAGAGGATAATCTATTTATTTGAAAAATAGTACAGTTACAACTCAGGTAATTTGTTCAAAAGATGGGTTCGCCGTACAGGCACAAGAAAAGAAGTCAAAGAACAACCTCAAGTATATTTTTTATACCAAGTAATCTGTCAATTATAAACTATCACATACAGGATGAAAAGAGAGACAAAAAATAATAATAATAATAACAAAAACTCAATGGAGAGCAATATTATCTAGATTGTACATGCAAAGGGAGATTGAATTAAGTTATTTAGAGGAACAAACCTGGAGACCAAGAAAACCATTCATCATTAACATTGATCTCCCACTTTGCTTTTGAGCCAAGGCTTGCTTCTGCTTGTGCTAGCAACAGTGAGAGGACTGGTAAGGGATCCAGAGAAATGTTTTTTGCTTTCTTGAGACTTCTTATGGCACGTAATATGTATTGTGATTCACCCTTCTGTCTAGCAAGCACCATACAGATGGCACCTGAATTCAAATAAAGACAATCCTTCTTAGTACCACCAGGCTAATGATACAAGAAATTAGCACATTTTCTCTCAGTTAAGAGTTGATGATTCACATTAAAATTATGTAAGCTGTAGTATAAAGACTCTTTTTGTGAAAAACAACCTATAGTTGTTCAAAGCCTCCATATCTTAAACCAGAACAAATAGTGTTAATCAGTAATTTGAAAAGCTTCACAGAACTGCTTATACTACTTATTCTCTAGGAAAAAAAATACTGCATATGACAAATTCATGAGATGGTACCGTGACATAGAAAGAGACAACTCTCGGCATCAGATAGAGAACATGCTTGTGAAAAAGACTCTTCTGCAGCAACAAAATCTCCAGACCAAATGGCAATCAAACCCTGCACCATATTGAACAGAGCTATCCACATATTCCATGACAGCTTGATATCTTTAGAGCAATCTTCAAAGCTCAAGGATAATATGGTAGAATCATCTTGTAGGCCATATCTAGATTCAAGAAACTTCAAACAAATCCAACCAATATGAAAGTTAGTTCTAAGCTCCAAGCAACATCTGTATTCTTTGATAAGGCTGGCGGTGTCATCTTCAGTCGCATATGCACGACAGAGTAGTAAATGGGCAAAAAAGAGGTAGCTGTTATGAACAGAAGAGCCTAAAGCACTTCTCACAAGTCTGAAGCATTCACTATTATTGCCTTCTTGTAGATTAACCTCGGCAGCACAGAGTCGAAGCTGGAAATTTTGGTATTGCCATGATGCATCTTTGATTGAATGAAACTGATTAGACAGAGCCACAGCTGTTAACCGTTTTATGGCAGAGCAAACATGTTGAGGAAATCTTTCTTCACGAGCCTTTTGGAAACAGACTAATGTAAGCAAATACCGCGCACTAAAGTTCCAAGGCTCTTGATGCAAAAACCTGCAAATAAGTGTCAAAATTTTCAAACCAGACAGCTTGCAAGGCAAAAGCAACCTTATCTGGAACACTAAAGAATAATGACGCTACAAAAACTCATCGATGAAAAAGAAATATACTTTTGCAGCTGCTGCATGGCTCTGGATCCAGAATGACATTGACGTCTACAGGTGGGGAATGGGAACTTCTCATTACATCTTCCGATGGCATAACAAGCAACATTTCCAGCACCAAGGATCTCATATGAAGATTTTATGACTTCGTCCTTTTGTTGGTCAGACAAGTCTAAGAAAGAGCATCTAGTTGCAAGACAAATATCTCTCCATTCTTTGCTTGATAATAAGAGATTACTAAGAAGATTTCTGTTACAAACAAAGTAAGTCAGATGAACCTTACAGCACGATTATAGAATATGGACATAAATCTTTTGAATGTCTGGGAAAAATTCCAGCAGTACTGCGCAGGCAATGAAGAATAGCAATGGAGGTCACAATTAAGACAAATCAACAGAATCCACACCATTTCAGAAGAATTAATTTGGAGCTTGACAAAGTGGATAAGATGATAAAAACTTGAAACAAATAGGTTCATAACTGTTGATTAGAAAAAAGAATATTGACACATTTGAAACTACAGATGGTCAAAATGATGGGGTAAAGGAAGATGTGGGCACAGCATCCACAGCACACCAAAATAAAGGGGAAAACAGAAAGAAAAGAATCAAAAGAACAAACAAAAATAAATAAGAAAAAAATATATTTTTTTGTGCACATTCAGAAAATAGACAACTGAAGACTCCATAAAAAAAAAAAAAGACCATTCGTGTAGTCGAACCAAAGAGGATGGGCATGTCTATGTGAGGTTGAGATGAGTAGGGTAAAATATCCTTCAACCTTACCAGAATTTCAACAAAATTATAAGTGATCTTGTTCCTAAAGAAATAAGTCTACTCAGTGCTAATTCATTAAGATAGCCAACTCTTCTGTTATTCGTAAATAATAGATGTTAAGCAGATCCATGGAAATTAAATTCCAACATCCACTGAAGCTTAGCAGTTATTCCAAATTAGCAGAAAGATAATATACCTCAAAGTTATAATATAGCTTACAGTTGTAAAAGCTCAGTACATGTGTGTGTGGGTTATTTTAATAAACAATGAAGTGTGGGCTGGCAATGCATTTACCTTAACACACTGCTGTTGGGGAACATGTGAAGTGCTTTTCTCAGGTGACCTACACCCTTCTGAATTCCTAGGGAGTCTTTATATCCGTGCTTCAGCTGGGAATACCCAATGCATGAATTACTATAGCTATTAACAAAAACAAGCATTAATTGGAAACATACAAACTGAGGAACTTACAAGTTTACCAAGTGTAACTAAAATGTGCATTGCTATAATCTCTTCATGAGATGTAACAAAGGAACGACTGCTAGAAACAATAGGCTCCAGTTGATTTTTTTCATCCAGAAAATGAATAGCAGAAACAACAAAACTGATTTTTGAACTGCAAAACAGTTGCTTGGGCATTTTCAAAATGCTTGTGATCGCTGATTCCTCGCCAGAAATGTTGTAAAGCAACCTACAGATGAAACTAACGGAAGCAGCAGCAAGATTTTCTTCCATGGATAAAATGCTCGAAGCAAGTGATCTTGTTACAGAGAGAGCCAAATCATTCCTGCCCAGTTTCCACAAACATAGAGCATATATCTGCAGAACCTCAGAATTGAGCTGTCCTAGAAAATTAAGATAGCATATTAGTGGCACATAATCACTACCAAGTTTCAGAATCTTTCCAATTCACAGTCCATTATGAACCTTTTATAGCCATATAACAGTGATAATCAATTTAAAAATCTATTGTTTCCTTCATGTTTTAGGAATCTGTTACCCAAAAAAAATAAAAAGGAAAAAGTACTGGATAAAAAAATAACTTCATCCACAACTCACACCTTTTTGCCTTAGATATTCACACTCTTCAATTGCATCGCTTGCATTTCCTGCCTAAACCCAAAAAGAAAATAGAAAATAAAAAACAAAAAATAAGCATCTCATAATAAACATCAGAAAGGGTTTCCAGAATACTTGCCCAAAGAAACTTAAAATACCAAATAGATTACCATGCAGAGTGATCTTGCCAAATTGATCGATATATCTGTTAGATGAGATTCTGATGATTCTTCTGCAAAAGATTTTAGAGCATATCGCGCCAGCCTGTAGGAGGTAACAGCACTTTCATAATCAGACCTTGATTCACACACTAGACCATTCATATTGTGAGATTCAGGATAATGTGGAACACGCAGCAATGCCTGTTGGATGGCTCCAAAAACCTACAATAGCCATCACGAGATAAGGTTATTTACACTTTCAACATTTTTGAGTAAAATAATCTGCGCATTACATAAACTTCCTGCAAAGAGATGGTTTTGCCTAGTACCTCCGAGGATGACAAGTAACTAGAATGCAACGCAAGCTTTGCAAGACCAACCTGGAATTCTGCAAGCTAATCACCATAAAAGATGTGAGTGCACTTCTCGACATGCATAATCATTATTTTCTTACACTTTCAGTAGGGAAAGGCAATGTCTGCCAAAAAGATACTCACATAAATAGTACTCCATCTCAAAATAAATGTAGTTTAAGGTTGTTTCACAGAGATTAAGAAGCATTTAATGGGTAATAATTGTGTATAAAATGATTATATTACCCATCATTTAATAGTCATAATTAATTATTACACTGAATATAAGTCTAGCAATAAAAAAATAAGATAAGAGGCAAAGTAGGAAAAATTATCATTAAATTCAATTTTATAAAGCAACAATTAGTTTGAAACAAAGGGCGTAAGATGATGAGAAGATACCAGTATATACCTATAATGTAAGGTTATAAATTATTATCAATGATATCTTGCTTTTATAGGGAACACCTAAAACAGGAATGGTAGAGCATATTATACCGGAAATATCTGTACGGCACGTAAACAGCAGTCGTATGCTTCATTCTGGTCAAATTGTCTGGAACAAGAAAGCGAAAATAAATTACTTTGAATGAAATAAATTGCTATAGGCAATTTTATAAATATATACACTCCCCAAGAGTATCTACACTTACCTAGCTTCAGCATCTGCTGACATGCCCGCCCATGGCAATGCAAGTGAAGGTTCTATACTTCTAGCACGATCAAAGGCTTGTTGGGCCAATTTCTTTTCACCTCCCCATCTATAGAGCTGTGGAATGCAAAATTGAGATCTGTATGAGGATGTAAAGGAGTCTAGGACACATGTGCAGAAAACGAAGAGAAATAAAATAAAGATAGTGAGTGGACCAAGTTATTAGAATATGCTATCAACGAGTTCGATTTTGTAAAGGGTTTCGTTGTGAAAACAAATGTTGGTAGTCATTGATTTTCAGTGCAGAATCACATGTCCTGTAAACTTGGTCCAATCAAAGTCTTTTGGTGCTCACTTCAATGAAAATATACTGAATGATCCTAGAATAGAAGTCAGCACCAGTTGTCTATTACATTTCCCAAGTGTAGCTCTCTTCTAAGCCACAGAACATGAAATTTTTTCTTTCTCCCACTCTACCTTCTTCTGATTACAGGACGGAGTAATTCAGGTAAATGATCTGCATAGATCAAGAACTTTGAAAATCCTAGAATATGACAAAGTCGTTGCATTGAAATGGCAACCTCAATCCTAGACTCACTCAAAAACTGGCAAACATGCAGAAAAAGATTCTGTGAAATAAATATTTTTTTATAAGAAACAAAGTAGTCATATTAATTAGATATATGTATAAATAATAGAGGTACATTGGGATGAGTAATACCCATCTGAACAATCACAACAAACTACAAAAAAAGCAATAGCAAAATCTCATAAAAGCAGGATACCAAATTAGAAATATATACTCAAGAAATTGAGTAAAAATGACTAAAATCCCTGTCCCAATGCCAAATCAACATGTAATTGCATAAATCCGTGAATCTATATGAGGATCGCGAACATAATAAGAATCATATATACGTTCTTGGACATGGAAACACAGTTCAAGATTCTGGACGTCTTAACCTCTCTAAATTTTCCTTCCTGAATTTCAGAATGTGCTGTTACTCCCAGCGAAGTAAATACATAAGCTTTCCCATCCTTTACTATTATAAAAAATCATCACAAGCATTCAGCTCATGTTTCTTGCATAGAATATTAATTACCTTCCCGAGGTACGCCCATGCAACAGCTAGAGATACATCCAACTGTAAGCCACGTATCAAAGCATGTTGCTTTAGTGCAGTATAATCTGTTAAACATCCCAATGCTACCCAAAATTCATCGTTGTAGCCCTCGAGTAGTATACCGCCGAAGCACATCTTTTCAGCAATAGACCTGGTTTTTTTATGGTACAGTAAGACAATAATAATATACACACATGAACCCATTTGATGAAAACAAATAATTATCAAACATTCAGCTCCTCTTGAGGAGACTAATTAAATGACAAACAGAGATCTAATGAAAACAAATAATTACCAAACATTCAGCTCCTCTTTAGGAGACTCCTTAAATGACAAACAGAGATCTGATGCTATAGCAACATCAACATATATATTAGCTAGCCAAGGGGCTAAGTGCAGAGCACGCTGATAGGAGCAACAGGCATTTCTAGCAGCAAGAAAGCAGGTTCTTTTCCATGTACTTATGGAAGAGTTGAAAGATATTTCATCATCTTGCCTAGGCCTGGATTCCTCCTTCCATGGGCAGCATCTGGCATACATAAGCTAAGAGAAAAGAACAAATAAAACATCCTCGAAATTTCATAATATAAACTATACAGAAAGTGAATATATCAAGCAGAGGATACATGGATCGGTTACTAGAATATATTAAACAGAAACCTTTATATTAAATACCTGAATATCTCCAAGTAGTTTCCAGGAACATGAAAAGTTACGAGCTAAAGATGTACCACGCATTGCCACTTCAGATGCTTCCTGTGTTCAGCTTGAATTATATGTCAACAAGCTTAATAATCATTTGAATCGCAGAAGAAAGACAAGCTTTATTTAAGACATTAACCTCTAAGAGCGAGGCTCCCCATTTAAAGGCACCCAAATTCACACATTCCTTTGCCAAACCAAGAAGCGCAGAAGCAAGCCCATAATGTGCCGATGCATTGTGAGGGGAAATTTTCAAAGTTTGTTGAAATTGCTCGATCCCCTTCATAGAAAGAGAGGAATGAGAAAACGATTAGATTGTGAGAACATTAACAACAGAATACTTCTGAATTGTCCTTCTCAACTTCTGAACCCGACAAAAAAGTATTCAAGCACTTTAACAGTGTGTTTGATGCAGGGGGATGACTCATTCCAATAAAGGTCATTTAGGTAGAGAATGATCGCCTGGATGGTCTTTCCTATTTACTGCTTGGTTAAGGGCATAGAATAAAGTAAACTTCTCCTTCTGCCGCATATGCGGGAAAGTATATATGATAATGGCCCTTCACAAGTCTCACTCTAACGGACTCTAGAATCATTAATACTATTTCATATTATCTCAAATGCAAAAAATAACAAGGTGAACCTGGGATCTTTTGTGCTTTTCTCACTCTGTCCTTAGTGTTGGTGATGGAAGGCTTCAAGCAAATCAATTGATGTTTGGACTTCATTTTTATTTAAATGTTCAGGCAATTCTAATTTGTAAAGTCAAGACTGAAAGCATGAAATGCACGAGTGCTGAAAGTGCGGTTTATTTAATATCATTTAATGCTTTCAGGTTTTCGCAAAAACTTTGCCAGTATATTTTTGGAATTCAGTTACAGAAAATCGATGACCTCTTCACCAACATATCCAGAGTTTGCACTCACTATGGGAAAGAGGCCATTCTAATTCGAGATGAGGGAAAGAGACAGAATTCGAACATGGAACTAAGCTCTTCATCTACTGGAGTAGCAGGTGTATAATTATATTATCTGGTTCTACAAATTTTATTTTTTAAAAATCAATACCGACTTTCTTTGAGCATGTATACATATATTGATATTTTCCTTGAAGAGCAAGCTGGAACGAACTTAGCCCACCAATCAGACAAAGTTGTATAATAATCAGAACACAGCATTTTTCTAGCTTAGTGAATATGGCAAACTAGTCCTTCTGCAACCTAATCTATAACCTTGGGATTGTTCAATTTGGTTCAAAAAATCATACACATCTTGTCAGGGGCCATTTCTTGATTGACCATGTCACTTGAGCAGATAACTTTTTCCTTGATGAGAAAAAAATATTCTAGCGCTTCATAAACTACAGACAGAAAACACAATCATATCATTGAATATAAGACTTCATGGGGTCAGGCCCATCAAGATATAGTAAATGTGGGGTCAAATCACCGCAGTGATTTCTTTCCATTTGCTGCATTCAGTAACAACCCATTTTCACGCCAATCAACATACTCATCCTGCTATCCACCCTGCTACCAACCCAGGCCCAATATACCTCAGCCATCAAACACAAACCTTATCAAAAGATTACCTTCTTCCGAATCTCAATCACCCAAGAATAGCATCAGGACCCATTTTCCGTATTATTTCCAATTTATTTTAGAATTTTGTTTGTGAAAGGAAAGCCAATCTAGGGACAAGTATAAGATCTGGAATGAGCATGCAAAATCATGAATTTCATTATTCTCTTCCCTTTCCTAAAAATTACTTTCATGAGCCAGAAGAAAAGAGTCATTATATTAAACCTTGATTAAGAAGGCACAATTCTCAGGAAAATACAAAATTGAACCAAGACTACTGACATTGTTTGAACTATAAATTTTAATGGCGGGGTTTAATGGATGAATGACTTTTCTAAAAGGATTTGGCACTTAGATCCATGACCAAAATCTCACAGAGGAAAACAGATCTTACTCTAATAGTGTAGCATAATAAATATAATACATAAAGATCCAGGATTGACATGCTAATCCACTCAATCTTACAGGAAAAAAAATTCAACAACCAAACAGTTTACTCTCCATCACCAATATATGCTCATCACACAGCCTATTATTGCAGAGAATAAAAGCTACATCCTGCACCATTTCCTTTAGGGATGTTCGCAAATAGTGTTCATTTCCAAAGTTAATCTCTCTTATTGCATGATGCAACCAACATTGATCCTAAACCTACACTTTTGGGGAAAGTCAAGATGTCCATTGGTCATTTTAAAATGTGAATCAAAGTCGAATAATAATTACAGATAGTTACAAGTATAGGATCTATAAGAAATACTTATAGCTTAACCACCCACCAAATGATACTGCAAAATATCAGGATAATTTATCCCACACAAGATTTTTGGCAGATGAAATTCTGTTCTGGAAAACAAGAAGAATAATGTGAATGGACATATACTACGAGGGCATACAGAGTTAGAGAACAGTGCCTTACATTTCTAAAAGAACCGAGCATCAAAGAAATGTTTCCACTTTCAATCAACGCAAAAACCCTGGAATCATCCAACTCAATAGCTCTGCCATAAGACTGTTTCAGAACATAACTGGGCATTAGCATTAAGTACCACAAGTCCATAATGTCATATGGCTTATCCACATTTTAAGATGGAAATAATCTAGTAATATAGAGAACATTTTGCTCCAAACACTTCGAAACAAATTAATAAACAAATCAGTAAATTAAATTTTGATGTTACCGCAGAAAGCAATTTACTTAAAGAGTAAACAAGAAATCTTAGAATCGAAAATCATATCATATTCAGCTGCATGAAGATAAGCTGAACAGATTTTGTTATTCAATGTGTGATGTGACTATGTATTCTATCCTATCACAGTGAAGGGACAGAGAGAGAAATGACACTGCAAGGGCTCACCGTAGAAGGATGGTTTTCCTAAAGAGCACCAATATGCCTACAAAAGAAAAAAGAATGCCAGAGAGAGAGAGAGAGAGAGAGAGTCACCTTAAGTGCAGCAGTAAACATGCCCATTCGTCCATAAGCAAGACCTAAAGTCTACATAAGCACATCAAAGACAGAAGGCCGAGAACTAATGACTGTCACTATCAGAAAGTTCAGAACTTTGAGGAAAAGGTAAATAGGAACAAAATCATGACAAGTAAGGACCTCCCACAAGTCAGCGGATGTTGGAAACCCACGAATAGCATGCTGGAGGCTCTGTATGGCTTCGGGCCATTTCTTTTGATGAGCCTGAAGGAAAGCACCAAGTTGACCTCCACACAAACAAACAAAAAAAGAGAGGGAGAGAAACAGAACAAGAGCCTAACACGAAAATACATGCAGAAAATGCAAAACCTGAAGGTATCCCAATCGACGAAATGCCCAAAAGGCCCTGGCAGACTTCTCAGAAGCTTCTCGGCAAACAGCAACCATCAAGCTTTCTTTGCCTCCCTCATCCAATAAATCACAAAGCGCTTCCTGCAATTAAAAGATTTGAAGTGGTTGATGAACACTTCAAACCCTAAAATTTCCCATCATCCAATAATAATTTCTATGGCTCTGCGAGTATTGCATGACAACAAACAACTTTAACATGTTTCATTTTCAATTTGGCAAACTCTTACATCATGATTCTTCTAGTAACATGGGATGGAATTAGCCTATTAAATTCAAATTCTGGAGTTGACATGGGAGACTCTGCTGCTTCACAGACTATATACCATAGCATTCATATATCATAAACTGAAGTAATAAACCAACACCTCAAAACTCAGAACAGCCTGATTCAGTGCTAAATTGCCAAGATTACATTGCCATCTACAATGTCTAATTAAATTTATCACGCCGAGTACGTTATTAAAAGACCATTTTGAAATACAATAACCAAAACAGAACATGTTTCCTGAGAAACTCAATCAACATATATCATCAAAAAATCAATACCCCCGCATCAGAATCATCAGGATTGAGGGAAACGGCTCTCTGATAGCACTTGAGAGCTCGCTGAGGCTCTGGCGAAACACGAGCATAATAATGACCCAAATATCTGAATGCAGCGCCGTTCTGAGGGTTCAGCTTTACTGCCAACATCAAATGCTCCACCGCTTTATCCCTTAATTCTTGCCTTTTTTCCCCTTTTTCCCATAACAACGCACCCTGAAATTCCATTCCCATAAGTGAACGGGATACTCTCTCTAAACACACACACCCAAAATTTTAAATAAAAAATAATTGACTGAAGTATGAGGAGAAGCATTACCAGATTGAAATGGACAGAGGGGTCAACTGGATTGGAATTCGCTGATTCTTGCAACTGCTTTATGACAGCAAAATCATCTTCTCTTTCGATGGCCTGCATAATCCGGTTACACTCACTGAAACATGTTTATTATAAACAGAGATAAATAGAATCGGGGAGTAAGAGAATACCATTGTTTCAGTAAACCGAGTTCCCGAAAATGCTTTCGGAGAAGATGAGTGCTCCGGTGAAGTGTTCTTTTGAGCTAGCCCATTTAACACTCTCTCTCTAAAATTTTGTACTTGGGCCTTTTGTTCTAAGCCCGTTAACATTTTATACTTGGGCCTATTAACATTTATTTGGTCCCAACTTTAATAGAGCTCAGTCCATCATCAAAAGCCCACAAAATGAGAACCAATATATAATCCCAAAGGTCAAAAAGGCCCAAAAAAAAAAACACACACACAACATTTGGGCCCTTTTACTTTTATATTTACACGTCCATCCCTGTCAAAAGTAAGCTGATTTACATACGAGATACGACTAAGCTAATAAGGGGGAAAGTCCAAATTAAATATAAGAGAACAAAAGTTCAAGCATAGAAAATACAATAAAAATAATTATTTTCCATAAAAGAAAAATGACAAAGTAGATTGGTTGAAAGTAAACATGAGTTATGGTTATAAGTGGAAACATTAACTATTCATACCTCAATGAGCTCGATTTGTGAGCTCTTATCGTAATCTTTATAAAACTTGATTAGTATATATATGAGCCAACTCGTATGTAATCTAGAGAATTAACTGTTAGATTAATAAGCTAAAAGTTTGAAATTCAGATATTATATTTCATATCTTTTTTACTTACATTATATATACAAAGAAGTCAATTTCAACTATTAATACCTTTTACCGTACTTCATTTTTAATATGAATACTTATTTTGAGTATTATAAGTTGTTTTTTAGGTTTAGTTATGGATGATAATAGATATGATATACATCTGGTACCCTACTAATAAATAAATATTTGTATGTCTCAAATCCAATGAGTACAACATGACCACCTAAATTCGATTAACCCTTTTTTTAATGTTTATAGTATTTTTCAAATATATTATATATAACACATTAACATAATATATTTACATATATAGATATTATGGTGAAAATATATAATTAGTTCAGGTAGCGGATATCCAATAATATTTATTTATACTCCATTTGAATTCTTAATAAGTATTTAATTTTTTTCTCAAACTTGTTTATAACAATTCGAATATATCTCATTAGGGTATCCGTGCGGATCAAATACCAAACTATGTAAGATTATCATAAACATACGTAAGTACATTTGCTTTTACTTCGTTAATCATTTTTTTATTTTATCGAAAAATAATAAACGTATGAATATTCAAATTCTTTCTGACTAGTTTAGGACTTATGCATTACCTTAATATTTTTTACCTACTTGAATTAAATGCTAACGGATGCTGCACAATTCAAGGTCAAAGGGCAAAGCCTACTTCAATATTTATTTATTTATTTATTTTCAATTAATACCAACACCTAACTCGGCCTTAAAATGTTTCCAAATTTGTTGCTGTATTTGTCCTTGAAATCGGGGGCGCAAATTTCACCTACATGTGATGACTACCATCACACCTTATAGAATGTTGTTATATGTGTATGTTGTATTTAAAATGATGGAAAACAATATATTTATAACTTCAAAAGTGCACATATGACAACATTTTAAGGTGTGATGACAATATTATTGTTGGACCCCCAATTCGAGTAAAAGTTAAATCCATTATTTGGTCGGATCACCGAGATGGCCTTTAAGAGTTCGATTCGAATAACTCAGTATATAACTAGGCAACCCGATCAGAGAAGGAGACCTAGGCGGCAACTAGTTGACCCGGCTAGTATCAATTTCATGACAGATCTAAAGGGGCATTGTCAATTCGGTCAGGATGTGCTATGGATTACCCCAGAAAATAGGCGATAATCAAGTGAGTAGTGGGCATGATCTCCACTACTCGTTCTCTTCCTAGGCTATAAATAGTATAATTTTCAACTTGTAAAGGATTTGAACATTTTTGTATTCAAGCACGAAAAAACTAATTTTTTTAAGATAAATTACATAAGATTCTGGTCGATCACATAAAATCGACTAGGATCAGCCGACCAAATTTGTTCAAGTAGGTTTTGGCCATAGTGTTCTCTGCATATTTTTACTCCATTTTTAATCATATTTGCTTCATTTTAATCCGAATTCACTTAATTTGAGTGTTAGATTACAAATTAATCACTTTACAAATTCCGACGTCAACAACCATCATATGAATTTGCAAGAGAAATAAAGAAAAACAATTTGTTTTGTAATGTAATTATTTAAAAAATATAAGTATGTATGTTTAGGGATTTGACGTAGAACCTAATATATTGGGTTCAATTGTTAGTTCTACGAGAGCATTCAATTGAAGTTAGATCTATAAAAAATCAAGATACTTATGTATTCAATATGATTACCAAAAAATGGAACACCTTTGAAATCGTAGTAGCTTTCAAACAAATAAAGATTAGAAAAACTCTTTAACTATATATAATCTCCTAAAATCAATCTTAATCACTATCATCTATTATCTAATAAAGAATCAAATCGAAGCCAAAACATGTGTATGTGATTCTAATCTACTCACTATTCACATTTTCAAACAATAAAAAACTAATTCAAAGGCTCTGTATGCGTTCTTCTGGTAACCCGAATATAGCAATAAACCGCCGCAAAAATGGCGGTGACGAGGCCGCCGATGATGACTCCCCCGCCGGCCACAGACTTGTCCGACGAGTGGTGTTTCCCCATTTTCCTGCTCTCCCACTCCGCCGGAGCTTCCGCGGCCGCTTCTCCGCCGTCGTCGCCGGCTTTTTCTGCAGACAAAGGCGCCTCCTTTTCCGACGGTGGATCCGCTATGCTTTTCGCCGGCTCTGCATTCTGGAGCAAACTGCGATGCCTGAAGGTAACCGGGTTGGTCGGAGATCCATCGGCCCGCGTCCGAAGAAGAAAGAAAAATGCAGAGAGTGTGAAGAAAGCCAAGAAGAATATCCTGCCCATGATGTGTTCGACGAAACGTCTGAACGATTTGGATTTTGGAGGATCTGTTTACTGTTTATTGTTTGAGTACACGAATGAGATTTTAAGCCTGCTCTTTAACTAAGCTCTGAATCAGAGACCATTTATTTATAGCAAGAGCAACCCCACCCCACCCCACCCCTGACCCTACGCTACCCAGCTCCCACCCGGGTGGAAAGAAAATATGGTCCAAAGAAGTTTTTCACTTTTTCTATTGAAAATTGTGTGGCTTGAAATTCAATGGAAGCTTCATATTTCACCTGACGCGCTGCTGCCTAGGGGCAGAGTCGTCATTTCAACACAATCTTGCAGTTTTTGCAACTATAAAAAAATTACACTCATTTCGCAATTTTTCCCACAAAAATAACACAACTTTCTAATTAGAATTCATTAAAATGAATAAATAATAATTGTTTCCACAGTTTTTTTTTTTTTTGATGTGTAGGCCGACTCCTGTGTGCGGCCTATCAAGTAATTCATTTGCCAGTTCGATTCAATAAATAGAAATACTTTAATTTAATTAGTGCATGAAAATGTGAAGATAAATTCGTTATAATTTTATATATGGAGTTTCATTATATAAAATTCAAACTCATTTTCATAAATCAATTTATTTATTTGCGGTTTTTGTGATTATAAGTTGTGAATTGATCAATCTAATAAAATTAAATTCATGAAATAATCTAATAAAAGTTTTATTCTTAAATAATATATATTATTGGTGGGCAAGTCAATTATGTCACAAGCTAGTATAAAATGGTAACTTAGGCTCGTAAGAAGTAATGCAAATATGTTTGTTTACACTAAATTGATTATTAAACTACTCAAACCCCATTACTTGGACCTGGTTTGGATATTTAAATAGTATTAATCAAAAGGAAATTTTCATATCAAAAAATTTATTTTTCTTTCTTTTTCTTTACTTGGTCTTTTCTTGTTTTCTTTCTTTTTCTTTACTTCGTCTTTTCTTTTTTTCTTTCTTTCTCTCTGGGTGGGTGGAGGTATAAAATTAATCAATAACAAAATTACAATTATAAAAGTTGAAATACGAAATTGAAAAGAAATAAATCAAATTTCTGAAGGTATTTTGTGGTGGTTGGACATATTCAAAGGTAGAATCTTGATTTGGATTTGGAGAAAATTGAGAGGCTTGATAATAGTTTGGATAATCTTCTAAGAGGGGAAAAAATTGAGAGTTAAGAATTGATTGAAAACTTGAATAATTTTGAGAATTTGGATAATTTTGGGAATTGGAAAATAATTAGGATGGTTTGGATCCATGATAGAAATTGAGAGATGAATGATAAAAAATATAAGAGAAAATAGAGAATTTAAAATGTGTTTCAAAATATGTCAATATTGATGTATATTTATAGAGAATTAAAAAATACGAATTTTAATATATATATATATATATATATATATTAAATGCATATTATCCATAATATTTACAATATACATTTTATCCATATAAAATCTAGTTGAACCAATAAAAAAAATAATGACATGAGTCATCCCTTGATTGGTCAACCTAAATTGAGTGATTGGTTGAGATTCCAACCACAAGGATTTAATTTTCATTTTTTTTTACTTTTTTTTTTTTAATCTGGTCAATGAAACCAACCTCAAACCTAATCGATCATGCACATCTGGTAACTTATACGGAATGCAACTTAGAAAAATATCATCTCCAAATTAATTAGTTACAAACACGAAACTTGCTTATTAAAATAAAAACCAAGGTTGTTGCCAAATAAGGACAAAGTTTCTTACTGTTGTGACTTTAATTTGAATTTTTATTCATCATTTTTCAAATGCATGTTCGTGATAATGTAGTGACAAAATAACTCTATTTTTAGTACAACCAGAATAAATAAAAATGTGGTAGTTTGCTAGTGCTACGGTGCAGTTAAACTGGTCCAACTGGATCCAGCCTTAACTAAGGTCTATTTTTGTAAATAAAAGTACAAAAAATTAATTAGACATAAATACGAATTAGTGGTTTCCATCTGTACTTACGTCGTAGATTTACAACGTAAACCCTTCATCAGTTGTCAATAATATGCAGTAAATGTATTGGTTGGATAATGACATTATTGGAAGTATATGAAGCTACAGACAGCTGGAATATCATAACCCTATTAATTCATTTATTATCACTCTAACCACCTAAATTTTGGAGTTCCATCTAAATTTGACACTCACTAAATTTTTTTTTTTTTTTTTCTTTCTAAGATTGCTTTGCGAGCTGTCTGAATTATTTATTACGTGGTGTTTTAAGTGTATATTTGATTATTTCAATACACTCGTAGTAAGATATTATAATTATAATAAATATATGTGTGTGTATTGAATGTATTAATAAAATAAAATTTGGGTTGAAGGTTAGAATTTACTTCAATTTACCAATATGAATTTGTAAGTATGGTAAAATCGACATTCATTTGTGCATGAGAGCAAGTGTAGATTGTAATATTTAAATGGCAAATTAAAAGTATGTTAGATTATATGTTAAATATCAATTTGGATTTATTTTTTAGATTAATTAGATAGGATTCTAAATTAAATAGTCAAATTAATAATACTTTAACATATATCTTATTGAGTAGATCTTGTGTTGGACCGTCTCAAGAATCTCATTCTATGAGATGGGTCGGGTCAGGTCGAATATAATAATTAAGTAATACTTTTGTGTGTATTAGGTAATATTTTTCTATATTTCAGGTAATACTTTATATTATATTATTTAGTATATATGTAAAATACAAAAGTATTACATAATATATAGAAAAATATTACATAATATACACAAAAGTAATACATGTTGCTCGAGGAGAAGAGAGCACCTGAAAGCCCTAGGACCCACGTGTTTTTTAAGACCCGACTCGACCAAATTCGGGTCATATATCCTATAATACAAAAGTATTACCCAATACACATAAAAGTATTACATATTTTCTTATAGTCTGACTCAACTAAAAACAAAAGTATTACCTGATATACATAAAAGTATTACATGATACGCATAAAAGTATTACATATTTTTCGTATGGTCCAATTCAACTCAAAACACATCTTATAATACAAAATATTACCTAATATATATATATGGAAAAGTATTACGTAATACACGGAAAAGTATTACATAATTTCTTATGTTCAACCCAACCCAACCCATCTCATAACATGAGATCCATGAGACGGTCTCTTCCAAAACTTTGTCTATTTTATTTATGGCAAAACGCCCCCAATCTACCACTATCTATATAAATAGAATCATTTTTTATCATTTGATATAAATTATTTACCTTTTTTTATCATAAATGGACTTTAAAGTCAAATAAATTCACCAACTCATATACCAAAACAGTATAATGAAGTGATCGTTGACTGATATGTCAGCCTATCACATGACTAACTCATTCTATTAATATAACAATACATCCCCAAATACTCCTAAATATAACAAAACATCTCATTCTACCCATTTTTCATAGAAAATTACTATGATATCCTTGTTGACTTTTATTATTTACCAAAAACCCAAGAACGCCATTAGCCATTTTTTGTTTTTCCACACTTATACCTATTAGATCCGGATAAGCCTTTTGATCAATATTGTTGGTCCCAAGTGGTGTCCGAGGTTCAGAGGGGGGGTGAATGAACCTTGGTCGATTTTTCAAATCTTTAAACAGACCTTTCTGCTCTGCAAGTTACTTGAACTTGCAGCATCAGATAGTTACTGCTTGCAATACTAGAATACAGTCCTGCACGCCGTAACCTGGAGTTTTATACGCAGCGGAAATATTTACTTTTAAACACAAGGCTGTTTTTCTCAAAATGCTTCTTTCAAAATGTTTTAATGCTAAAAGATAAATAAGATGCAGAAGATAAACACACAGATAATTAAAGCAATAAACACTTATGGCTTATAGTGGTTCGAAGGTGGTGTAATACTTCTACGTCCACTCTACTGCTCCTTGAGCAGGAACTTCATTAAGCAAGATTGATTTACAGGACTCTCCTAACAATCTATCAACTTACAAAGTTAACCACCTACTGAAGTCCAGCGTACACACAGCAACTGCAAACTTCAAAGGCTAACCCACACAGGGTTCCACACTCCCACACAGGGAAGCTGCCTAACTCTAGACAACTAAACAAACAACAAGGATCTCTCCTATCAACTGCTTGACACCACTAAAACAACCTAAGCACACAGCAACAAGGTTAGAAAGATAAAAGGTGTTTCTTCAACTGTTGCTTCGAAGTGAGCTTCTGAATCATTGAGGATACTTTCAGCTTGAACTTCCTTCACTTCGGGTGGTTGAGTGACTGATACTGATTGTAGGCTTGAATGCTTGAATCTTGTAAGTTTTGAATTTTTCACAAATGATTTTCAGGTCTCAATAATAGTTATCAGCTTCAGTGCTCCTCAACCTCTATTTATACTTGTAGGAGAAGATGTCCGTTGAAGGAGACATCCCTCTTTTGAATTTGAAGCAGTCTGATCAAAGGCATGGTTCGCATTTAATGCGACTTGACTTTCTCTTTCGGAGCATTTAATGTGGCAGTTGCGGCTCGCAGCTTTCTGCAGCGCGTCAGTCCATATGGCATCTTCTGATTGGCTCCGTGTCTGTGCCTTTGACCTTTTCTTGAACGGCTCTATTTATTTTTGCTTGAACTCTGTTCCTCGTACTGCATTTATCTTTCCTAGGATTTGCAGGATACTTCGTTTTGTAGTTGGCGCTGTATGACTTATCTGTACTGTAAGCTTTGCGCTGTATCCTCGATCTTCGTGCAGCTGATACCTTCTTGCAGTGCTGTGGTAGCTTAGACCTGGTTGCAGTATCTACTGGCAGTGCTGCTGTAACTTCTTTCTAGCAGTATTCCTGTATCATTTTCTTGCAGCGATGTTGCACGTCGTTCCTTCTTACTTTGCTGTATAGAAGATCTATCTTATTAAAGCATTGCTGTATCTTTCTTCTACCAGCTATGCTGTATCCATTCTTCTTGCAGCGATGTTGTAACCTGCCTTGTTGCAGCGATATCTTTTCTTGAAGACTTAGATGCAGTTTTATCCTTGTTTAACCTCCATTTTCAGCACTTATCATAAGACTCAATCCTAGTCTATTTATTCACTTAAATAATGTGAAAAATGGGGTATTCAAAACTTCCTATTACATATTTGGTTTGTCTCATCAAAATCTAAACAGTGAAATCCTAACAAATATCAAGCCCAACATGCTTTCGTAAATAAAATAACACTGAGTTTAAATCATACATCGCCTTCGTCTCTTAAATTCTCCTGGATCTCGGTTCAGATTTTACGGATCAAAGATCCAACCACTCACCCGCAATCTATGGTTCTAAATCGATCCTCTTGAGAACCCAGATCGCAACTCTTCTCAACGGCCACATGCCTTTAAGGGGATCACAGGGAGACTCACTGTTGGATGAATTTCACTCAAAAATATAAAATTTTGGACAGTATGTTGGAAAGCAAAAGCTTTGTTTATTGAAGAATATAATCTAAACTATTTTAGAATAATTATTTTCTCCGTCATTGGAGGAGAAACTTGATTTAACCTATCATGGCTAATACTCGAGAAGGGGAAACCCCCATGAACAGAAAAGCTTGAAAGCTAAACTATTACAACTAGAGAGAAGATTTCTTGAAAAGTTATGGTAGAGAGAAGTGTTGTGGATTTTCGATGATTTTTCTAACTTGATCTGGTAGAAACCAGACTTACAATCAAATTTCGAAAACACTTTTGATCCCTGAATGCAATCAATTAAGTGTTCTCTACTTGGAATGTAATAACCATCAAATTCAATAATCTTATTGATACCTTGATAGTTAATTACTAACCTTGTTTTTTCTCTCTTTATTTCACCATGGTTTCTTACCAAAAACGCAGGGTTACTATAAGGAGAAATATCTGCTTCGATTAGATTGAGATCGATATGGTCTTTAATAATCTTTTGCATATCCTTTCGATCTTCAATGTTCATTTGAATCGGCTTATATCGAACCAACTCGTATCGGTATTGTTCTTTTACCTTTAGGTTTCTTCGATCTAATTTTTGTCCCACCAGGCTAAAGGATTCTCATTGAAATTCCTTTGTATCAATCTTTTAACATTTTTAAAGGAAAGTAAACTTTCCTTATTAATGTCAATCTGAGGTGATCCTTCTTACAAGGCATTTTTTAGAAGCTGAATCGCTTCTTCATGTGCCTCCTCCAATCCCTCTTGTAGAGCTTCTCCAAATTTCTTCTTATCCTGCATTTTAGGATGAGTTAACTTGGCATCATTATCACTACGTTTGCTGCGAAAATTAATAGGCATTATCCTATTAAATGCTTTCTCTCACCTCAAAACCTGTATCAAATTACCACAGTTAGTAGTAAAGGTTAACAAGTTCTTATGATTATCCTGCTCATATTTTGCAAATGTTTTGATAAAATTATTACCCAACAAAATATCAGCACCTGTGTCATGAATATAGATAGGAGACATTCTTACTTTATAACAAGGGGTATCGAATGCGCCTTCGATCATTATTCTTGATTCTCGAATACCCTTATTGAGTATTAGGATCTTTTGGGAGAAATCCCTTCCTGCAATAAGAGGTAATTTTTTCACTGTTTCGCTGGGAAAAACTCCTAGCTTTACTATGCAAATGTCTGAACCTGAGTCAATATAAGCTGCAAAATATTTTGTCTTATATTGATCATATAATATCCCAACAGATATATATATATATATATGAAAAAATACTTATCATTCAGAATCATCTGGATCTTCTTAATATTTTTTCATATTTTTCCAGGATTCCAACATGTTTATCCTTGAGCTTCTTATATTATGCTCATAGGCTAGCTCTTGTAATCTTATCACATCTTGTATTTGATGAGTTTGACCATTTTCTCGCATATTCCTAAGGTCTAACAACTCATCTTTCTCTTTTTTGAGATCTTCGATCTCGTCTATACGCAAACCTGACATATAAATTGATTTTATTCTACCCTAATCGTATGTCCATCAAGGTCGAACTCTATCCATTTTTCTTTTCTTCCCCAAGGTTTGTGATCCTTAAGGAAATTTAGACCAAGGATCATAACACCCTCAATTATACCTGCACTTCATGTAACAGATACTTCATAACCTGCTATATTTAGCAAGCCTTCATATCTATTAATACTCAATTGCTGTAAATGATATATCTCATTACAAGGAAACAAATTATCAGCTTCAAATATATCAAAAACAATATGGATTTCTTTCCAACCTTCAGGGCAATTCATTTTAACATTTCTTACCCTAATCTGTTGTGGATTAAAATTCTCATATAATTCTTTTCATTTTAGGCTTAAAATCCTATCATCAGAAAAGGACATCCTGTTACTAATCTCAAAATCAAACCTTGATGATTTATTTAAAATGGGATGATCTTTAATTAGTATATTAACACCACATGTCCTAGAAATCTGGATTGGGTCTAATGTTATAACCTTGGCAAATTCCTTGAAAATTTTAGAAATTTCTATATACTCTTTCCTAAGAAACATATCTGAATGATGTGTATTAGAAAGTGCATATGCAATTCTATACGTGATAGAATATGATCTATTACCCGTTTTCATTAAATCAATTCTTTTAAAGTTCTGATGAAGGGTTAAGACTTTACTGAAATCTTGGTCAGCTGGGTTATATGCAATCCTGGGATGGATATTAAACATGTGTTTGCCTGCATACAGATTACCTACCATTGTACCAAGACAACTATCTCGCAAATTATTGATTCTTCTATCCATTACAGATAAATGTAATTCAGAATCAATATCTTCTTTAAAGGTAGCTTTAATTACTACTTCAATGATTCCAACATGAATCCATTTCATAGTAATTGTTTTTTCTTCTTTAATATGACTCAGTGCCTCAAGAATTTCTTCTTTTGGGATAAGCTGCATATCAACTTTATTATCGGTTAATTTCATAGGAATTGAAAACTCACCTGAGTTCACCCGGTAGATTATGTGTGCTTGTGCTGTTCCAACCTGATCTGGTTACAGATTCGATTAATACTTCCAATCCTAAATCCATCATATGGATTCAAGGTTGAATCTTATCGCATGATTCTTTCCATCATCTTGTTGGAGATGGTCATTCTTGAAACGAATCCTGATAGACTTTTCGAGGTTTAGAGTCCATCTTCCTGTTCGCCGTGGCTACTCGTCTGATTGTGTAGATGATCCATAGGATCCTTCTGAATCAGATTCGATCTCTTTTTCATAGATGCTTTCATCTGAAGAGATGTCCTCGAACTTGTAAATCGGCACCAAATTACCGTAGTAGACTGCATCAAGGATGTTGTCTGTTGGCTCGAACCGGTGCACTCTCTATTGTTTCTGTGGGCAATCGGGTGAAATATGTCCTCTCGCACCACACGTCCAGCAGTTGCAATCTTTGAAACTTTCATTTGTACAAGTATGAGCTCGTTTGAAAGTTCTTCTTCTGTTTGTTCCTCCTGTTGGCTTCCTTGTGGATCTAGATCCTTGTACAAGAAACCTGGAATAACCAGACTTCTGACCAAATTTGTAATATCTAGCCTTTGATTTGGACCATCATAATCTTCCTTGCTTCGAAGGCCTTCTGTATGATCCTTCGGATTTCGATCAAAACCTCCTTTGGAAGTGTTTCTTTCATTTTTCGTGTCTTTCGCGACTTGGTTCTCCAATAATACTTGGAAAATCATTGTCGAAACAAAAATGAGTTTTTTTTACCAACCCTCTTAGTTTCTTCTTGTTCTTTTGTAGTGTCGCTTGATGACACCATTCTCTTAGACTGTCCTTTAAAAAGGACATCCTTCTGGCCACTGAATCAACCCTTCCTGGAGGTACCTTATATGTTTGTATAAGAATTTCTCTCCAAGGGCTATATATTTTTGCAAAGAACATTTCTGTTGCAACATTCAATAGTATCTGAGTTCGGAAGTAGTATTTACGGAACTAGTATATATACTCATCTGCATGACATATACTTCTTAACTCGAGAGCATACAAAGCCTGTGTATATGCCCGATCTTTTTCTTCTTTTCTTTCGTCAAAGTATCCATCGGCGATGAAGCATACTTTGAGCCATTGACCGAATTTCTCGATAATACCATAGATATTATCTCCCGATCCAATCACTTCTTTGATATGGGCCTCCGTCTTGTCCCATGCTTTCTTGGCTGAACCTTGCAAACTATTTTCAATAAGTTTACCAAAGTGTTCTTGGTCAATGTCCAATGCTGACGAAACAACCTTTAAGACTGTCATCCATTCATCGATCAAAGTTTCCATATTTCTAAAATTGATGATGTCAGTTATGAGCATTAACCGGAATGGATGTGTAGGTTCTAGCATCCTTTTTGTCTAAGCGCTGTTAGATGCTGCTTTATTCCATTCTGGTCGTCTTTTTTGTCTAGCCGTAGTTGTACTGTAGTCGACATGATCATATTTTCATGATTCTTGTGGCTGTTGGGGAACGGGTGTTTCAGCACTCTTACTCCCTTCTTCCTGTTTAGGAATATGATCATTCATTTTGAGATTAACCAGATCCACAATCCCTAGGTAACCTTCTTTTTAGATCTGTAATTTCTTTTTTCAGATCCGAAACTTCTTATTGGATCTCGAATAGAGATCGACACATCTTCTCCATTTATCCACCATAGTATATGATGGTCTTTTGGACTTCCCTAAGGTCTTGTGTGACCTTAGATGTGTCGGGAACAATTATGTTCCAATCTTTGTTGAATGTCATTTAATGAAATCCTGCACTTGTTATATCTCGAAAGTTTTTCGAATACATTTTTCTTAATTTTCTCTTCCCGTTAGGCACAAGAAAATAATATTGCACTAATAATTTAAATTTATATCTTCAATAAAATTTGGTTCTGATACCATTTTTGAACATCGGATCTCAATAAATATAAATCATTGAAAAACTCTATTAATTTTGTTTCCAAATAATAATCACCCAGTATAATTTTGACCTTGTTATACCTTTTAGACCAGATCACAAGTATAAATACGAGTGTTTTTTAGGACACGAGAAAGGTTTCCAACCTATATACCAAGATAATTATATCTGGTTTCAAAAGACTCATTAGCAAATTGGTTTGGAAATAATAAATTTAGAGTGACAATAACAATTTTCAAAATTAAACAATGATTATCAATGGGATGTCAAAGGATTTTTTGATCTTTTTACCAAAAATGTTTATTTTAGGTTATATATTATATTTGTGAGTATTTTGGGTTTAAGTTTTATAAAAATGAGTATTTTGAACCTTTACCTCTAATACTATATTACTCATTTATTTACCTGACACAAAAATTGTATTTTTTTTAAATATCTTAAATGAAAATTTCTGACATACCTTGCACTAATTTTTTCCACGAAATGTCTTCCATAAAGAATTTACTCTTATTATATTCGTGCTTCCTAGGAATTTTAAACGAAAATCAACAACAACAAAAATCGTGGAATTGTTTAAACAAATATCAATAAAAAAGAATTATTACATGAATTTTTGTTACAAAAGCTAGCAACAGAAAAAGGATTGTCACAAGAAATTATTACACGAATTGTTTTTACTTTTTAATTGTTTACACGAAAATTCGTGTAAGAAGACATTATTACTCTTTACCCAATTGTTTATTTCATGTGTGTTCAATTGTTTATTTCATATAAGACATTTTCAATTGTTTATTTTGTGTAAGGCATAAGAAGACAATTTTGTCTATATTTTTCGTGGAATGCTTTAAAAATTATACACAATTTTTTTTATTAATTATCATGTGACCCTATGATATAATAGGAACCTCTTTCTACCCCTTAACAGGCGTGCCCAAACGGTTCGAAAAATCGGAACTGGGACGGTTCGAATCAGCGGGACGGTTCGAACCGGCGATCAACGGTTCCAGAATCGTTGACCGCGGTTTCGTTTCTGAATCGGAACCGTGAACCATCGAAGTAAGGTTCGGTTTCGGTTCGGCCTCTCCAAAAACCGTTAACCGGCAGTTTGTGCAAATTTTTTTTTTTTTGGATTTTCAAAAGAGACACGTGTATGCTCCGGATCGCTTGACCGTTGATGATTTGCAAACCGGCGGTTCGAATCGTTGAAATTTTTTTTAAAAAATTTCAGGCCAATCGGGCACAGTCGTGCTATACGGCACGATCGTTCCCGACCGTGTCCCACTAAGAAAAATTAAGTCTGGTCAATGGGGTACGGTCGTGCTACACGGTACGGTCGTACCCGACCGTGCTCCTTTGGGCAGACTTGATTTCAAAAAAAAAAAAACCGAGAAACCGGCGGTTTGAATCGTCGGTTCCGGTTAACCGCCGGTTTCCAAACCGAAACCGAACCCCCCACGATTCGGTTCCGATTTGATGTCCACGGTTTGAAAAACCGCCGATTCCGAACCGGCAAACCAGAACCGAAACCGGCGGAGCAACTCTACCCCTTAATATAGTTTTAAGCAATTTTACCACAAATACACCATAATGGAAATTTTACCCTCACTTTTAATGATATTCGACCCAAATTAGGAAAATAAATAAAAGACAAAAGTTGATTTGTGGTAATCAATTTTCGTGTAAACCACAGAAAGCATTTTCAATGGCCCAAATTTTCGTGTAATGACCTCAATAAGCATTACAATATGTTTTGTGTGGAGTGGCCTAAATAAGAGTTACAACATTCCAAAATTCTTGTGAGGACAAAATTCATTCAAAATTGGTACCCATTATTCAAGTTTATCAATTCATGTAAATTGTAAATTCGTGTAGATAGTAATATGATTATTCAGGTTAATTTATTTTCGTGTAAGATTTATTTTGTGTCAATGCTTTTGGAAATTTTTGTGTCAAAGCTTTTGGAAATATTTTTCGTGTAATACCTTTTATGTATCTGAATTTTTGTGTAATTCCTTATACTTTTTTTATTTTTCGTGTAACTCATAATTTTCATTTTTATGTAAAGTTTATTTCACATTTTTTGTATAACCTTTATTTTAATTAATTTTTATGTTATTTTATGAAATTATATGGTTACACGAAAATAAATTAAAATTTGTGTAACCCTATAAAATTATAGGATTAACGAAAAATATGTAAGTCAATAAATGCGCAGTGATTTCTGACTTTAATTTTATCAATTTTCATGATTTGTGGAAAAAAAGATATAAAACTATTTTTGGGAACTGAAATGTGACAATTTGAAGTTCGTGTAAGACATTTAAAATTCCTAGAAAGCACAAATAAATAAAGATAAATTTTTTGGGACGTGCTAAATGGGCAGATTCTGCCATGGCAGAAAGTGAAAAAAATTAAATAAAAATGTTATTAATATTATTAAATGACTATTCTAACCCTAATATAATTTGGCTCCATAATAATGGAGATGGCGCCTGTTTTCTACTCATTCCCGCTAAATACAATACAGCTATTAAAATAATAGCTAAATTTAATTAACTTGCTCTTTATTTTAATTATTATTTGCATACTTTAATTAAGTTGTTATTTATTTAATTATTATTTACATCTTCAATTAAGTTGATCTTTATTTAATTATTATTTGCATACTTGTTGCTTCTCCAATAACTCCTAGAATAATTATGAAATTTTGATTAAAAAAATTATAAAAATCTTTTATAACAATTTTGAAATTCAGATATGGGTTAACAAAAAAAATTATGGAAAAACTTTTAAAATAAGAATAATTATGAAATTTTGATAAGAAAAATTATAAAAATCTTTTAGAACAATTTTGAAATTCAGATATGGGTTAACAAAAAAAATTATGGAAAAACTTTTAAAATAAGAATAGATATGGATTAACAAAAATATTATAATATTTAACAGAAAGATCTGCTCGTAACACTTTTATTTTTTATCTTAATGAAAATCTCTATTTATTTAAAAAAAATGGAAAGATTATAAAAAAAAATTTATGGTTAACATAAATATTATAGAAAACTTTTAGAGTGGAGAAAAAATATGAGTTAATATAGTTGAAATGAAAGGTTTATTTATAAGATAAAAAAATCAAATTGAATAGAAATATTAAATATAAATATAAAAATAAGTTTTTAAAAAGAAAATATACAGTGTACAAGTTCTAAAAAAAGTTAAATATTAATATATAGATTAATTTCATTAATATGGACCAATTCTTAAAAATTTAAATATGAATATGATTCATGTCATTAATATTCTAAAAAATATAAATATTGATATGATTAATGTCTTTAATATCGATAAGTTCTAAAAAAATTAAATATTAATATATAGATATTTCAATATATATATGATTTATGTCGTTAATATCGATAAATTATAAAAAAGTTAAATATTGAGTCGTTAATATCGACAAGTTCTAAAAAAATAGTTATATACTGATATGATTGATGTCGTTAATATCGACAAGTTCTATAAAAGTTAAATATTAATATATAGATATATCAACGATATAGAACTTGTCAATATTAACGACTCAATATTTAACTTTTTTATAACTTGTCGATATTAACGATATAAATCATATATAATATTGAAATATCTATATATTAATATTTAACTTTTTTAGAACTTATCGATATTAACGACATTAATCATATTGATATATTAACGACGTCAATCATATCAATATTTAACTTTTTTAGAACTAGTCCATATTATTGAAATCAATCTATATATTAATATTTAACTTTTTTTTAGAACTTGTCTATATTTTCATTTGACCATATATATCCTTTTTAATTAAGTTGATCTTTATTTTAATTTATTTTAATTAAATTGGTATTTATTTAATTATTATTTACATCTTCAATTAAGTTGGTCTTTATTTAATTATTATTTGCATACCTTTCAAAGTGTTGCTTCTTAAATAACTTTTAGAATAATTATGAAATTTTGATAAGAAAAATTATGAAAAAAAATATTTAAAATATTATAAAAAAACTTTTAAAACAATTTTAAAATTCAGATATGGTTAACAATTTTAGGGTTAACATAAATAGACGAGAAAAATGAGATAATATAGTTGAAATGAAAATTTTATTTATAAGGTAAAAAAATCAAATTGAATAGAAATATTAAAAATAAGTTTTTAAAAAGGAAATATATGGTGAAATGGTTTCAGTAAGCCCATAAAATTATTATTTATTTTAATAAAAGAATACTGTAATTTAAAAATATTTTTAAGTTAATTAATAATTTTAAAATATTTATCAATTCGAATCTTTGTCTTATCAACAAATATTTCTAAGATAATTAATAATTTAAAAAAATATTTGTAAGTTAATTAATAATTTTAAAATATTTATCAATTCGAATCTTTTCCTTATCAAACAAATATTTATAAAATAATCAATAGTTTTAAAATATTTATGAAGTCTAGGGGTGGAGATCGGACGGATCCAATCGGAAATAGGGTGTTTCGAAAAAATTCCAAAAAATTTCGAAAATGAAAAACCAATTCCAATTTCCATCCAAAAATTTTCGAAAATGTGAAATCCAATCCGATTTCGGAAATTTTGGAATTTTTCGGAAATTTTCAGAATTTTTTTCAGAAATCTTCGAAAATTTTTTCGGAATTTTCGAAAATTAAAAAATTTAGAAATTCAGAAATTTTCGAAATTAATTAGTTGCTCTATTAGCTATATAGCCTTTTCTAATATCCTAGTATTGAAAATAAATGAATTCATATACATGTTTCATATTTTAGCAAATTACCATAATATATAGTATATATTATAAAATAATGTTAAACAACTACAGCATAAACTATAGTATATAGTATAAAATAAAACTATAGTATAAACTATACTATATACATATAGTATATAATATACAGTATAAACTATAGGATATAAAATAAAATAAAACTATAGTATAAACTATACTATATGTAATAAAGTATATAATATATAGTATATAGTATACAGTATAAACTATAATATATAGAATAAAATAAAATTATAGTATAAACTATACTATATGTAATAAAGTATATAATATACAGTATATAGTATATAATATGTAGTACATAATATAATATAATTAAAAAACTACAGTATAAACTATAATATATAATATATATTATAAAATAATACTAAACAACTATAGATACTACAGTATAAACTATAGATTATAGTATATAATATATTTATATACTATCATATAGTATAAAATATATAAAATATATTATATAGTATATAGTATTATAAAGTATATTATAATATGTATATTTATATTTACAAATAGTATAAAGTATATAAAATATATTAAATAGTATATAGTATTATTAAATTTTGAAAATAAATCGGAAATCGGATTGGAATTTCGGATCGGATCGAAAATCGGAATTTCCGAAAATTGAATTTCGGAAATATTTCGGATCGGATTTCGGAATTTCCAAAAAATTCAAAACTAATTCCGATTTCCATCCGAAAATTTTCGAAAAAATCGGAATTTGTATTTTCGGATTTCGGATTAAAAATATTCATTCCAAAATCGGAAAATTTCGAATCGGATTAGGCGGATATCGGAAATTTCCGTTCCAATCTCCACCCCTAATCAAGTCAAATCTTCTTCTTCATAATTCAAAAATATTTGTAAGTTAATCAATAATTTTAAAATATTTATCAACTCGAATCTTCACACATTAAACAAATATTTGTAAGATAATTAATAATTTAAAATATTTTTCAGGTCAAATCTTCTTCATCATCAAATAAATATTTGTACAATAATCAATAATTTTAAAATATTTATCAAGTCAAATTTTATATCTCCTCAAATAGGTGTCTTAATTTTTTTTATGTAATTTATGACAATAAATTATGAATTAGTGGAGAAAATATTGTTTCATTAATGAGTGGAGAGAGAAATATTGTTTTGGTTTGAAATTTGAAAATTTGATTGTATATATTTTCATTAAGGATATAATTGTCATTTAACATACTATTTTAAATTTCAATTAATGCTTTCTGCTTTTCTGCCTGGACAGAATCTGCCCACATAGAATTACCGAAATTTTTTATGGAAGATATTTTTGGAAAACAAAATTCCTATAATGCATTACATAAATTTGTGTGTAAGATATTTGAAAAAAAAAAAAGTAACTTTTGTGCAATCCTATAAAGGAGTAATATAGTGTTATTCATTTTAAATAGAGGAGTTAGTCATGGGATGAGCTAACATATCAGTTAACCATCACTTTATTATATTGTTGGCATATGAATTGGTTTTTTTTTTTTTTTAAGTACATTTGTGATAAAAAGAATAAATAGTTGATATATTTTGTGGCATATTGAGCCTTTTGCTCTATATTTTATTGGTCAATTAGAAACGCCTCAATTAGAAACCATCATTTTGTCTAGATCTTACAAATATCATTAGATATTTATCGAATTTTATCTAATTAATTTGATAATTATCACAATGTTGGACGATATTATCTTACAAATATCGTTTGATAATTATCACAAGATCATGTTGGATGAAATCAAATGATGGATGGTCAATGAAATGGCACTGTTCCACTTTCAATATTTATAAAATTTTCACCACAATACAAACGAGAAGAGAAATCAAGAAGTGGGTGAAATTCTCTCTGGCATTCGAGGAAGTATTCAAAGATATGGTGTAATTATGTGAGATCGCACAAATCTAATAATATGGGGTCATTAAAGTTAACATTGAAATTTCAATTGAACTTTTTCTAAGAAATTCTCTATTAACATTTAATTAGAGTGAAGACATAAAATCTTTAAATTGAATATCTCATGAGATGGAATATTGACTCTAATATCTCATGACATGAAATATTGATGCTTCACATAATTAACTCATTTGGATGAGTTAATTATGGGAAGAATCAATGAGTTAGATGGATTCTTCCCAACTTATATTAAGGCAGGCTCGTACATCTCTAAGAAATTATCATTTGAAAATTTCTAACAAAGAAGAGTTAGTTATGGTAAGTACAATAAGAAATGATGATTTGAAAATGTTTCCTACGGTATTATATTATGTTTAGGTTAGAAATTTTTGCAAAATATATATTTTCATTTGTATAACGTTTGCAATAACATCTCAAATATGTAATTACACATGATTTCTTCATTCATGTATATATTTATATTACACAACCCTATTCAAACTCCAATTGATCTAATCATCATTGTAAAATATTATTTCATTCGTATAATTTTACAATAACATCTCCTATATTTAATTTCATTACATATGTCTATCATTTTGTATAATGGCTAGACAAGTTTATCTTTGCAAAATATTATTTCATTCATATAACTTTTGCGATAACATCTTATATATTCTATTAGGAAATTAATATTTAGATTTTAATGAAATAAAATACAAGTATAATGGGAATGTAGAGTACCACATTTTTCACAATTTTTAAGTAAATCTAGATTAGTTTTTGAGTTAATAAAGTAGATCAAGTTACAGATGTTGTAAACTGAAGAATAGAATTGTTGTAAATAAAATTGTTACGCAAAATTGGAGTAAAGTTATAGTAATGAAGTTATAAGTTAAGTTATAGCAAAACCAACGTGGTTGCAAGACTACATTTAGTGCTCTAAAGGAAAGAAGAGATAGGGTGCTTTGAAGACAAGAGACTTCAACAAGAATGCAGTATAAGGAAGATCATTTGCAGTCCAAGGATCAATCACTTCGACGAGATTAAACTAACCAGTAGAGACATGTTGAAGGATGCAGTATGCAAAGCCAGTAATTAGCAGACATGTGGCCTAACACACTGCGTAAATCTGCAACCTAGTACAACCGCATTAAAAATCATGTAATGCAACCTCAAACTTCATTTAATGTGAGCTCTACACTAAGAAGAGGATTCAAATTCTAAGTATTGTGCTTCTCGTCAACAGGCATAAGACTTATTCTATAAATAGAGGAAAAGTCGACTGATGCATATATTGAAACTACAAACAATCAAAGTTAAAGTTTACAAGTTCTAAGAGTTATAGCTCTTAGACAACTACTGTAACCTATAGTTTATGCAGCGGAAACTTAAAATTTTATGGATAATCTATTTTATAACCTTTTCAAGTATGAGATTTTAAATAGAAAATAAAATTTTATTTTGAATTGAGAACTCAATCTAATTTTCAAGTTTTAAATTGAGAAAAAATGTAAAATTGAGCATTTTATTGAGAAATTTTAAAATTTAGGTCCAAAATTGAAAATTAATCTATAAATTGGGTTTTGTTATGAAATTTATTTATTTATTTATTTTGCCTATATAAAAATTATTTTATTATTTTATTATAGGAGGAATGAAGTATCTATCAAATGAAAAGAAAACTTGCAAGTTGCAATCTTGATGAAGAGAGTAGGTCAACATTGACATTAACAACACTCGTCACACCTAACATATAATGTCTTAATTGACATGGCATGATTCGCCTACATGGAATCTCATTAATGTAGTTGGCAAGAAGGTGACCTCAATTGCCTATAATTAGGGTATTAGTATTTAGGGGATGCATTTGATTTTGTGGTATTAGTTTGGTTTGATTTACTAATTTCAAAGATTTTTTATTTTGATTTTTTCGAAATCAACCAACTGAATTGTACTAGAAAGAAAAGCAATAGATTTTGTATGAGATCACCTCACATATTTCATTTTATAAAATAGGCCGATTACACCAAATCAACACGAGACAGCGTCGTTGATCGACCTGTCATTAACCCAAAAATATTACATGATAATATGATGCAGATTAAAAAAATTATATAATGAGAATAAAAGATTTTGATTAAATTACAATTTCTCAAATTAATAATTGATTTGAAATCATGAAACTAAAAGTATTATCTATTACGAATAAAAATATTATCTTATACAAACAAAAGTATTACATAGTAGTAGCATTTATCAAATTATACTTTTTCAATGTATCACATGATGTACACGAAAGTATTATATGATTAGAATAAAGATATTACCTGTGAAATTACAATTTCTCAAATCAATCATTGATTTATAATCTTTGGAAGCAAAATATTAAATGATACGTAAAAATATTATATGATATGTATAAAAGTATTACTTGATACATACAAAAGTATTACATTGTATTACTAGTCAAAATATAATTTTTCAAAATTATTACATTATACACATAAAAATATTATATAATACAAAAGTATTACTTTTGATTTTGTTGATTGAGAGTTTACCGTGTAGACCATTGACTAGGGCCCATATTAATCGGGTCATTGATAGAGTCAAATTCATTCCACTATATAGAATTAGATTTCATGAGGCGGTCATACGCAAGACTTTACAAAAAAAAAAAATCAAATCAAACTGAGTGATTTGATTTCGTATGTATGTCGATTTTGGTTGATTTACTAAAATAAAGATCTTCACATTTCAATTTATTAAACCAATCGATTACTCACCTCTAATTAAAAGTGCAATATTTAGTATATTTGGAAATGAAAAGTAACATATAATTTGGGGTAGGATTGTTACTTTATCCACTGTGATTAATGTGTATATTATTAATGTGTTAAAAATCTAAAATAATCATTAAATATAAATCACAATATTTAGAGATATGTAATCTTTACACATCACTATTGATCATTTTAAAACATGCAGAAACATTATTTTAATTTGAGGACATTGCTTGCTAAAATTATGAAATAAACTAGTCATATGAATGATTGAAGATAATCTATGTTTAAGAAAAAAAAAATACCATAATTAAAAAAATCATAAAATACTTTCAGCGAATATAATTTAATAAGTTCGAGTCTAATTACCTAGAAACCAAATTCTTTATATGAATAATAATGATAAAGTTTGAAAAGAAATGTCAAACACGAGATCAATGGTGCATGTGCTACACAAGTCAAAGACATTCATGTGAATTGTGAAGCATGCATAAAGGGTCAACCTACGAAAGCAAGTCAAAAGAGGAAATTCCTTTAATCCAACCAATCATATGCAAATCATTCGTATATTAAATATTTATATATATGTAAACCATATCTTTAGATTACAACATTGATACACATTTTCTTTTGTAAAAACTAAAAACTCTTTTAAAAATTAAAAAAAAATGTTTCCAATATCGACTCGTTCAGTGTATATTGGTAAATTCCAGTGATGAATATATACATAACTCGTTTCATCTGCTTAGCTAAATTAACAAAATATGATCATAGAAAGAAAAAGAATCATTTGCGTAAATAAAAAAGGTACTTAAGTATAAAGGTAATAGAATAAAGACCGTTTTGTAAATCAAATGTTTTCTCTTTTTTTTTTCTTTTTAATTCTTATTCAATTTAATAAGATATTGATAAATATCAGCTATTTCATTAAACTAAATTAAGATGTCGTATCCTAACTTATTAAATTTATTTAAAAATAATAATTAGTAAGAAAATGGAATATAATTGAAGTAATGAGATGTGGAATGGACAAATTATGTGGGAGGGTGTGAAGCGCGTTGGTGATGGTGATGACAGACCACCATCCACCGCTCATACAGCTTTGCATTTATTTATTATTTATATAATATTGGAATATAAAATAATTAATAGTTCACACTTCACTGCATTTACTATTTTCCTGTTTATTTTTGCTTTTCACAAAATGGGCCCATTGATACGTTGGACCAAGTCGAGTCTATGTAGTCAAATATGTAGAATCTGTCCCCACAATATTGTTTTTTCTTTTTCACAACAATTTTAGAAAGATTCAACAAAAATACTTTGAAAAGCATAGAATAAGTTAGGGATATAAATGAGGTAATACAAATTGTGAACTATTCGGTATCGACTTAAAAACATCGAATTCGACTTGATTTTGTTCAAACTCTTGAATCTCGAGTTCGAGCATATTAATACTTAGCTCGACAAGCTCGTGAGTACAACAAAGTATATGTTAAATTTATATTTTTATCCTTAATAATTTAATTTTTTATTTTAAATTTTCTCAATTTCTTTATAAATATTTTAGATAGCGAGTCAAGCCGAACTCAAACTTATCAAGTTATTTATGGAGTCGAGCTCAAGCCTAACAGTACTCGACTCGATTCGTCTACTTTCCTAGAATAAACTGATAAAATCCTCTATTCCACTTAAATGTTCATCCGATATTTAATATCAATTACATATTAAGTATAAAAATGATATTATTAATTAATATATATGATGTGTTAAAAATAATTAAATACAAAATGATATATAAAATTGGAATAGAGGATCCATTTTGATTAATTAAGTGTATATATTTTATAAGTTGGTGTAATCGACTCTTCCATCAACTAAGTTGAACATTTTTTTTCAAAGCGATAACATATATAAATCAGTTTTTAATATAACTTGCGTCGTTGTTTTGCAGCTAGCATTATAAGAAAAGTGATCTTTAATGACAATAAATTTCATCATTAATTGTCAAATTACTATCAATAAATACATGTAATGATAGGAGTTTCCATAAAAGAACAATTAGATACTATATTAGGTGGAATTGAAAAAATTGAAAAAGCACGTATTGTGTTATGTATGTGATTACTTACGATATGATTGGTATAATAGAATGAGGTGAGTATTTGAATCGTTATTCTTATCTTCATTTTATTTTTTTGATTGGTATATTTTATCATTTCTTTAAAAATTGTTATTACTATTAATGTGGAATGCTCATTTCTTCCTACCCTCATGGTATTATGTATTCTTACTTATAAATGAATGGACTATATATATTAATTTTGATTATTTTTTCATTATTTATTTTAGTTTTTTTTATAAGTTGACTTCCCAAAGTTAAATTATTATATAAAATTGTGTAATAATATAAAATTATTTAGAAATACTATAATATATAAAATTAATATAAAATAAATAAAAATAAAATATCAAATAAATAATAAAATTAAGTATATATATAGAATAAAAATAAGTAGTAAATGTAAAAAATTTAAAAACATAGAGATAATATAAATATAATAGTAATACAAATAAGTTTACTCTAGTATAAGATTTATCTAATTATATATATATATATATATATAAGATAAATGAATATTGGGATAAATAATAGCTTGTATAAAAATCTATAAATAAATCATAACTAACTAAAATATTTTTTAGATAATATAAAATATTATTTTAATAACATAAAATCAGATAAAAGAATTAATAAAAATTATTATAAAATATAATATAATTAACTACTATAAAAATATGTATATAATAAAAAATTAATATACTAATAATAAAATTTAAAATAAAATATTTATATATGATATACCTTAATATTATTGCAATGATTAATTTTCCGTAATTTTTTTAATTAATTAAATATACTATATTATTTAAACTTGAGTGATAAATGGAACAAGAATATTAAAATAAAATTACATTAACGATAGTTTGGTTAAATAAAAATTGATTTAATATTTTATTTGTAGGTATCAATTATGAAATATAATTATAATAATTATTTCATTCATTTCCTATTTTTTTGTGATATCAATTATAGGAATAAATATTTTTATACCATTCATTTTATTCCCACCTAATTTCATTCCACCATACCAATCACATCCTTAGCATTTTATAAATGAGATAAATTTCATAACAAGACCCAATTTATAGATTAGTTCTCAATTTTGGATCCGATTTTTAAAGTTTCTCAATAAGGGGCTCGATTTAACATTTTTTTTCTCAATTCAAGACTTGAAATTTAGATTGAGTTCTCAATTTAAGACAATTTCATTTTTTTTTATTTATAATTTATTTATATTTTAATATGTATTTATAGTTTAGATAAATTAAGACAAGTTCGTGCAATTTTGGAATGATCTTCATCCGACTTGTATTAAGTTATATATATATATATATATATAATAAATGCAATTAAAAAAATTAAGATTCTTTTATTTTCTTAATTTTATGAATAAATATAGAAATTGATTTTAGTATTAATTAGTTTAATATAAATTATATTTTATGAATTAAATTAATTATAATTTCTTTCTTTCTTTTTTTCATATAAATTAAAATAAGTCGGATGAAAATTGTTCTTAAAACGCACTAACTTAACTTAATTTTTCCAAAATATGAATACATATTGAAATATTAATAAATCTATAAATATAAATGAAAAAGAAAATGAAAGTTTGTCTTGAATTGAGAATTCAATCTAAATTTCAAGTCTTGAATTGAGAAAAAATGTTAAATTGAGCCCCTTATTGAGAAACTTTAAAATTCAAATCTAAAATTGAGAATTAATCTATAAATTGATGTTATTATAAAATTTATCCTTATAGATATTGCAAAATTTAGAAGTGATTTTTGTCCTTGTTATTGTTTGAATTGTGTAGTTTTTTCCACTGATATCATAATTATTAGAACTTTAAAATGGTTTTTTTTGTTTGCTTTCGTGAAAACACAATGATAGAAGAAATTAATAAGATGGAAGACCCTACTAATTAAATAAAGATGGATTTAGTAAAGAACTATTGCTCAATAGCTTAACAAATTCACATAAATATAATGAACTGATTTTGTGTCAAGCATGTTAAACTTATTTACAAAATAATACCTTTTGAAGTATTTAAACTGCCCTTGTTTCAATTATAGCCTAATATTTCATATTTTGTTTTATCAATAGATTTTTTTAAAACTGAATTATCAATATTGGTGTTACATATAATATTAAGTAAAAATAAAGCATTACCAAAACACACATGGCCTAGCGTAGACAAGGCACTTAAAGACGGATAAATTATGAGTATACCTGATTTTTTATTATAATTATGTTTTATTTGCTGTTTCAAAGTACAATCATATGTATATAAATAACATTATTAATTAAAGTGTGTTATTATTATAAATATAAGGAGGATAATGTCAAAATATATTTGGTGATCGAAGTATTTGGTCCAATGAAAGAAGACTGTCATGCATTTCAGTAGTCTTTTTGCTCGCATTATGGGCTATCCAAAGAATTGGGCCAACTGAAAAATATATTGGGCTACGTATTAAATTAGAAGACAAATTCTCCTAAAAAATTTCTAGAAAATCAAACCCATATGAGATCGTAGAGACAAACCATAAGTTATGGGTTTTAAGTATATAAGTAGGGGTGTAAATAAATCAAATTATTTGTGAAATTTTTTGAAGATCGAATCGATAAAAATTCATTTGAATTTTTTTATTATGATTCGTGAAAGAAAAAAAAAACAAATAATACAAACATGACGTCACTTCGCTTGTGAGGTCATAAACAAGTTCATTAGAACACTCGGAAACTAAGGGGTGTATTGGTTTAGGATTTCACAAAATTTTAAAAGATTTTTTTTTTGTAAAAAAATCCGCTGGTATTCAATCAGGATTTTATGTCACTTAAAAACAATTTACTGGTATTCAATCTGGATTTTCAAGATTTTTTAAAAAGTCCATTCAAATCCATTGGTATTCATGCAAGACTTTTTACTATTTAAAAATAATTCATTGGTATTCAAAAATATAAGGATTTTACAGGATTGTTGTCTTAGATGGATTTTGAAGGACTTTTTAGTGGTATCTATAAATACCAACAATCTCATCCAAACTTATCAGATTTTAGAGAACTCTTGAAGATCTATAAATACCAATTGTCTTTATACTGCAATTCTATGGAAAAAAAATTCAATCCAATACTACAAACCTATTGTTTGATTATTTTAATATATTTTTATTAGTAATGAAAACAATGTATATCGAACAAAATTTCGAGTGCTACTATAATTATTGAAGATATTATTAATTATTGATTGAATATTTATTAAATCAAAAAAATATTATTTTTCAATTGGAATAATATCTATAATATAGACCTTCAAATTCACTTTTAATTTAAAGACTTTTATTTTTTTTAAATCGAAAATTTAGTTTTCTTAGAAAACTGTTTTCTAGTTTTTTGATTATTTTAATATATTTTTATTAGTAATGAAAACAATGTATATGAAACAAAATTTCGAGTGCTACTATAATTATTGAGGATATTACTGATTATTGATTGAATATTTGTTAAATCAACAAAATTTATTGAGGATATTTATTAAATCAACAATGTTTATTGAGTTTTAATATATTTTTATTAGTAATGAAAATAATATATAACGAACAAAATTTCGAGTGCTACTATAATTATTGAAGATATTATTGATTATTGATTGAATATTTACTAAATCAACAAAATTTATTGAGTTTTAATATATTTTTATTAGTAATGAAAGATTGAGGATATTATTTATTGATTGAATATTTATTAAATCAAAAAAACTTGATTTTTCAATTGGAATAATATCTATAATATAGACCTTCAAATTCACTTTTAATTTAAAGACTTTTAATTTTCTTGCTACTATAATTATTGAAGATATTATTGAAAACTATAACTTTGAGCCTATTATTCAAACCCAAGAGCAAGAGCGACAAGACGTTAATGCTTGAAGAACTAGTATAGCTATGAATATGTGGATGAATCCTTAGTATAGCTATGAATATGTGGATGAACTAGTATAGCTATGAATATGTGGATGAATCCTTAGTATAGCTATGAATATGTGAATGAAAATAGGAGGACATGATATTATGGAGATTTATTATTATTATTATTATTATTTTTTTTTTTTTTTTTGTCTTTTGACTCTTTTTAAATTCGAATGTATGAAAAAAATCTTGAACTCTTATCATATTTCATAAATCCATGAAGTTCTGCAAAGTCCACAAAATCCTACATAATCCATTAAAATCCTGATTAAAAAGTCTTTACAGAATCTTGCAAAATTTTAAAAGTTATTAAAATCCTGTAAAATCTTTTAAATCCGCATGACTTTTTTCAACTTAAAAAGTCATTTAAAATCTTAATTCAATACACCCCTATAAGTATTATATTATTGTTTGATATTTTGATTTATAATATTTATATTTTTATTTATGATAAATATATAAATATCTAATTTTAGATATTTTTTATAATTAAATTATAAATTTTATATTATATATTATATATTTTTTAAGAATATATAATTTATTTAATAAGTTCTTGAATAATATGATTATTAATTATATTTATTAAGTTCGTTAAGATTCGGTTCAACTCGTGAATCCTGAATGTATTCGGTAAATGAAGCTCGAGTTTGTTCTATAAACAAAACAAATCCTTGAAATACTCCGATTCATCTTGATTCGATTACATCCCTAAATGTGGAAAAGAGAAGTTAGACCTATGTTGATATGGAGAAATTTTAATTAAAAAAAATAATTTAACCAAATAAATTAGATTCCAAATTAGAAAATATACCGTTGCGTTTGAATTGAGAATTTTGAGAAGGATTGGTAATTTACAGTAGTAGATCAATCAATGATGTTGGGATTTAATATGATGAATTTGAAAATTATTAGTTTTGATATAATTTTAAACGATTTATGTTGAAATACATCCATTTCAATATTTGTATTTAAGATCATTCAATCCAAACACCCATTCAAATTTAAAATAGAAACCTATTGATGTTAAATGCTATGCAAAAAATAAAATGTTTTTTTAATTAACTGGTATAGATTGAAGATAGTCCTTGTAGGTTAAATCAGGTTAAATGTAATATTGTGTGATCAAATTTTTAATTTGCAATCAATAATATTTTTTTTCTCTGATTGCAGAATTCTCTTCCTCCTCATTTTTTGTAATTTTCTGAGGTGTTTTGGTTTCTTCCAGCTGCTTCCCACTCCCTAAAGTTATTGCACTGACATTCCTTGAATTTATTTCTGGTTGAGATAGTAATTTTCTTTCATTCTGGGCCTCAAGATGATTCACAACCGTTGCTAGTTGGCTCACTTGTGTCTCAAGATTTATGATGCTCAACTGGGTATTCTTTTGGAATTGAGCAGTGTCCTTTTGGAATTGCATTGTATGTGAAACCAATGTCTTCATCATATCCTCCAATGATTTTAACGATTGCTTCTGTTCTCTCGACTGATGTGGTAGACTATCATTCTCTTCAAACTGTGCTCTTCGTTGACTTTCCCTACTTGGATATGGTTCCGTCTGTGGAACACCTGCAACAAGTTTTCGAACAAAAGAGGTTAATTCAGTTAATCTATCCTCGATGGTAGAGCTATTTACCTCATTTGCGGATTGTAGTGAAAAATCACGGGTGTCAAATTGTTGCGAGGCAGCAGCCATGCTCGTGATAAGGAGTCTTGCTGCTGATGGTGTTTTGTCCAACAATGACCCTCCACTAGCCGCATCAATATGGTATCGGTCCATCGAGGACAGTCCTTCATAGAAATATAGAATCATAGGTTGATCAGTGAGTTGGAACTGTGGACAACTTGCTTCCAACTTCGTGAAACGCTCGCAATACTCATGTAATGTCTCCCCATGCTTTTGTCGAATCCCAAGTAACTCCCTTCGAATATTGGCCACTCGAGATGCAGGGAAGTACCTGGCCAAGAAGAGACTTTCCATTTCAGTCCATGTATTTATAGAGCCCGAAGGAAGGTAGTATAACCAATCTTTAGCAGAGTCCTTCAAAGAGAAAGGAAATGCTCTCAATTTGATGTGCTCTTCCGTTACAGCCTTCAGTTTCATGCTTGAGCAGTGTGGAATTGTTTCAAAAATTTATATGGATTCTCATCTGCAAAACCATGAAACAAAGGTAATAAGAGTATAAATTCATATTCAAGCTCAAAAGTTGTATTAGCATCAATATTAGAATAATCAATGCAAAACGATTGATAAATAGATGCAGTATAAGCACACTCCTTCAATGTTTGATTTGCATCCATTTCTCCCTTTTATTCCAATCCTCAGTCTGCACAGATTGACACTGGATGACTCGAGTCACACTGGGTCTGCCAATGTGAAAAACAGAACCGATCAGAACAGACTCACCAGAAAAATAGAGTAGAATAAGGCTGAGCAATAGGCGAAGTAAAGCAGAGCCACGCAAAAATAGAGCAGAAATCTCGAACAGCAATTTTTTTTTCAATTTTTTAATTTTTTTTTTGTTGTTTTTTTTTTAATAAACAAGAAAAGACACAAGGTGACACAATAAATTCAAACCACTCCCCGGCAACGGCGCCAAAATTTGACCGCGCTGTCGTGACGCGATGAAATTAATTAATTTCCTTCCTAACCTTACTAACTAGTAGCTAGGGTAAGTTGGAGTCGATCCCACGAGGAATGGAGAATAAACTATATCACCTATGTTCAATTCAATAAAACAGAAAAGGTTTGGGGGGTTTATCGAGAATCACTATTAACTATGAAGCCAGAAAACGAATTAAACAAGAAATCAATATAAAAAGGCATCCCGGTTAACAGTTCAGTTATCCCTCAATTTCAATTATACTTTAATCAATGTAACACCCCTCTCTCAGATTATCATGAAATTATCACCCCTAGTCTAACAACAAGCTCTGTTAAACCGAATCGTCTCTTAAGATTAGTTAAATTAGGATAAGATCACTAATTAACCCTATTTAATTGAATAACCCAGAACAAGCTCTCTAGATTTAATTCATTAAATGTATTAGTTACCAAGACGATAGGGTGAACTAGACTCCGAATACACGAGTTCGATTCGATAATTTAGGATTATGCTACCCTAGAGATGCACGACCTCTAGTTTACCACTTAATGAAAATTAAATCACAACAATTAGGATTCATGATTTAAGATTCTAGCAATCAATTATCAACACTTAACCTAGGTGATCAGTCTAAATCAAGTATCAAATAATGGAAAATGATATGCACAGATAACATAATCAATTCCAATCAAATATCGAGAAGGGGAAACAGAATTAATTAAAACATAAAAGAAATATGGGTTCGAACATCCCTGCTAACCGGAGTTGAAAGATTAGTCTAGCATCCTTGAAATCGAATCCACAAAAGCAATTGAAAACTCCATCATCAAATTAAATTAGAAAAGTAAGATATGAATTTCTCTCTCTAACTTTCTCTCTCTAATCTAGTCAAAGGCCTCCAATCACTCATCCTCTCTCCTCCTCCTGCCTTGGACGTGAGTAATCCTCCACCAAGATATGCCATTTCTTTCCAAATATAAGCTTGTCTCTATTTCTTCCCCTCCAAGTCATGACCTGCGGCTGAACAAATTAGTGAGGTTGGAGCCCTTTTTGGGCTTTGGCCCATTTCTTAATTTTTTTCCTTTAAAATTGAGCTTCATCTCTTATTCTTTTTCTCTTCTCATGAATTCTTTTGGGCCTTGTAATTTAAATCGGCCCATTTGACTTCTCCTTATTCCACGATCATTTTCCTCGACTCCAAAATACTTCAAAACATCCTAAAATAATCAAGAAAATAATTCGTGAAGTATTCGAAGACATAAAACACATATATGTATAAAAACGGTGCATTTAATTATCTAAAATATTATAAAATCACGAATATACCCTCGATAAAATACACCAATTTCCTACTTGTCACTAAATGACAACAATCAAAAACTTTTAGATAGTTTAGAGAGAGATATAAAAAAACTTGTTATATATATATATATATATTCTATGATGAAATAAAGTAGAATTGGTGGTCCTCACCATTCTGATTCTTAAACTGGACCCAACTTAAATTCTTTGTATAGTGGTCCGGATTTAGAACGAAACAGTCCATTTTAAATATTTATAAATTAAATGTACATACATTTTAAGCCCATCAATTTAAAATGAGGGAAGAATCATCTTTATTGTATCAAATTTACACATACTTCAAATTTCAACCCATCTTAGTATCTTAAGCACTTTTTCAGCCTTAAAAAAAATCATAAATCGAGAAGAATTAACCAATTGCCACCGATTCAACTAGTTCAATTGTCATGTTGTGTTATGCTCAAAATCAATTAATAACTATAAATTTTAATAGAATCAAATGTCTACTAAAAACAATAACTTTTAGTAAACAATGTACTAATGTTTTCCTTTCCTTTTATTGTTCTATTTCCTTTCTCTTTCCCTCTTTTGTTTGCCCTCCCCTCTAAAATCCCATACCATTTCTTCCTATTTTTCCTTCCATAGTTTTAATATTTCTCTATTTAACATTATATTGCAATAAAAAGGATTTTTGGGCCACCACAAAAATATAATAAAAACTAAATAATAATAGCAAATATACATTTCGTAGCTACATATGACGACAATAAAACAGCCACCTAATAATACATTCACTATAAAACATTTTTTTCTTGTATTTTAGCTTTTTTTCATATCACTAAATGAGTTACTATCATCATACACACAATTGAGTCCAGATGTTGCTGCATTTGGCTCCTATTCTACACCATTTTAACAAAACATATTTTTCAAATATGAAATGACATTAAAAAATATCATATTTGCGAACGGTTGATTTTAATTCGAAATGAGCATAACATGAGTAGACATGTGAAATGTCTGGTACCAACTCACTCCAACCCGACTGATCGAACAAAACCAGGATTTGGAGCTTTCATCACAAAGAACAATTGTTATTATCATAAGATCCAAAAAAAATATTTAATTCGTTTCAACTATTATAATATTTGATTTAATTTCGATCATACTTCTATAAGTCATTAAAAAAAATGCATGGGGGTAACTAATTGGGTTTTAAGTAACAAGGTGACATGGATAAATTACTAATGTTCTTTTAGTTGGATAAATATAAATTCATTCAAAAAAAAATTTGTTGCACAAAATATAAATTCATATGAGAAATCTACTTAAAATTTTAAAAAATTTAAAATATTAATTACTCATTTTGAAGGAACTACGCTCTTAATTATGCTTTTTTTTCTTTTTTCTTTTTCTAGAATAATTTCTAAAGCAAAATGACTGTTGCATGTTTGATGGATGGGATTCTTGAGAATTCCAAGGTGAGGTACAGGTAATGCTTCATAATTCACAACCCATTAATCTTAATCATAGATTCCACCTTTCATCCTACTAAATTAATAATTACATTAAGCATAGTATCTATTATTGATTTTGAATATAAATACTCAACAGACATCATACATAATATCTTCATCAAATTTTAATATCATGATGTTCTCTAATTTTTGTTATGTTTTAATTTCATACTATATTTTGTACTATATGTAGTATGGTGTATATTATACAATATGTGTTTTTATGTTGAAATGAAATAAGCGATAAATTAAAAAAATTAGAAATAATAATCCTAGCTATATAAGATATTAATTGCTTTTGGAATGCATAATTTTACATGTAATAATATATTAGAATCTTAATTTTAAATATTATGCTTTAATCATAGTGTTCTTTATTGTGGTCCACTATAAGTTCAATGATGGAAGAGAACCACCAATCGTTTCTGAATTCTAATTCTATACATACATATGTATATATATATATATATATGTGGTGTTATTACCATTTACCTTATTGAAATGGAATCGGGGATCCACTTCTTATTCTATATTTAATCGACAATCGAGAAAACCCTTTTAAACATGCAATTATTGGTGGATTTGGGTTCACAATAATTGTTCTTTTCATAAATGATGACTACATAATATACACACTAGCTTAGGCGTAATATATTTATCACCGTCGTTAGCTATATGTTTGCATTGAGTGAGGTTGAAATTCATTTATTTTAATTTTAAATGTTAAATTATTATATCCAAATACAAGTTAAGTGAAATTGTATTTGTCATGTACTATATTTTGTAAAATAGAGCCTTACCAATTTATCACTAAATTTGTTATTATAAACTTCAAATCTTTCCTCACACCATTCCAATTCAAATAAATTCAAGGATTATTTGGATATGTGGATTTGAAGATAAATTTAAAATACATAATAGTAAATTCATTTGTGGTATTTTGATATATATAAAGTTGATCATTCAGTTTGAATTTTTTTTTAGTTATAACTTATAGGTTGATTTTGAATCTGCTCCAATTTTAATGGAGCTAAAATTCATTCATTTCAAATTCAGCTATTTAAATAATTTTTCGTTTTATTTATTTGCGGATGTTTTTTTTTTTTTGGAATTTATCTAATGAGTCCACAAAATATGTGACAGATTTGAATCAAACCAAGCTTAGATTATAATTATTTGACAACTTATACTCTCTCTCCATATATATATATATATATATATATATGTGCATTAATTCTCAATATCATTAAAACCCAATTGCTTTCAACAAGTCAAATTCCACAAATATATATTTGATGTGCATACTACTATTTTATTGATGTTTCCATCATCATTACTAGATAAGTAGATATAGAAGTTCCTCCCATTTGCAGACCCTACTTTAGTGTAACGTGTGCTTCTTCACACTGCCTTTTTTAAATAAATAAATAAAATTTTATGTTTATTTTAGAATGAACATATATTTGTATTATAAGCATGCTATATAAAACACAAAATTAATTGTATGCAATGTGCAGTAAAAAATCCAATCGGGGTGGGGTGGGGTAGAGTGGGTGGATGGTTGAGCATTACTATCCATATATTGTTTTCCATACTCAATTTTATGAACCATTCATATTCATCCATTGTTGGATAGATAAGTTATAAATGTTAAGTTTTAATAATAAAATTATTGAATTATTTGTGATATCTTAAGATATAAATTTTAACTTGTGACATTTTAAATTATTCAATTTCATGCAAGTTGTTTCGAAATTTGGCATAAATTAGTGCAACCTAATTTTGTTGTTTGACTTCAATGGTGTAAGAACTATGATAATTAGATCCACAAAGGGATATCATAAATCTTTATTTAGAAATATTTCTTAATATAACTTTCACATAAAAAAAAATTACCAATTTTTCTTCTATTTGATCAAAATATTCCTAGAAACAGGTTAAAAAATCCTTACATTTTCTTAAAGTCAAACTGAATGATTAGTTGTAAAAAGAAAATTGTGTTTATTTGTATTTATGTATGAAAAACATCTTTATTATGCACAATTGATAGAAAATATTCCAAAAAAAAAAGATAAATAATTGGATCAGGTCGGGTTTGGGGCACGAATCCTAAGATACATATCCCAATGTATATAAGACTCACTCTTCCTCTTAATCTCACCTAATTATCAATGATTATACATTTAAGCAATAATAATAAAAGATTAGTATTAAGCTTTGAGCATGTATTAAGTATGCAACTTATTCCCACAATGTGAAGGCACTCGAGTCGAGTGTTGTGAGTGGGACATATTAAATAATAAATAGACCTTAATTCATCCAGGGATACATAGAGGGGTCCATCTCGTACTAGCTTTTCCTTGGGAGGCTGGAGAGTGAGTCATGATGGGCCCCATCCAATTTATCCTCTCTACCGTTCTTGGTCCCACTAAGTCCGTGAACAATGGACCATCTGGCCCACAATCCCATACTTATCTTTCATTATTCATCTTTTCATTTCATCACAGCTTTCACATGTTCCAGGCAATATATTTCTCTTAACCATACTATATCAATATTACCTAAGTCCATAAGTTTGCGACAATTATTACATATGTTACTCATATGTTACTATATTTATCCTTATTTATATACAAATCAAATTTATTTTTACCAAGTCTATGTTGATTATGTATTGTGTGATATGGATAGACATATCATATAAAAATTAGAGTTATGAGTTGTAACACCCTATTTCTTTTTAAGATAAACTTTAATCGAGTCGTTACTTACACATAAAATTTATTTTATAAAAGCTCTTTTAAAATATTAAAAACAAATTAAATTTAAGAGAATCGTTATAAAATACACATTTACAAATTTCATAAAATATAACATTTTAAATTACAACCTTCTTCGACCTTCGTTTATCGGCCTCCAGCATCCACCGCTCGCGCACCATTCCCTAAACTCTTTAAACTGAAAACATTATCAAAAGAGGGGTGAGTATTTAAAATGTATTCAGTGGGAAAAACCTGAACAACATGAAATAATTTCTAATAAATAAATTGTAGAAAGACGTACTCATAAAAACTATTTGATAAAAGATATTACTATGCCCTTATTTCGAAACGTTATAAACTTAAAGGATTTCATTCGGGCATCCAATAACTCATCAGAATACCATTTTAATGATTTACTCGAACTTGCCAAATCATCGTTTTGTCACAAGAAGTTGGTTGACATAAAACGTTTATCATTTAACAAAAAGGGCAGAAACGTGATCATTTTAATTACATGACTTAAATCGTTCAATAATGTAAATAGTCAACTCAATTATTCATCTTTCATATTCAAGCATATCACTTTCATTATGGTTTTCAGCCATCATAGATATGATTCTTAGCCAACATAAATACGGTTCTCTCCGTTGTTATACGGTTTTTAGCCGCTCTAGATACGGTTTTCACTGCCATAATTATGATTTTTAGTCGTCTTGGATACAGTTTTTCACCGCCATAATTACGGTTTTTAGCCGTCCTAAATACGGTTTTCACCGTCGTAACCTACATGCGCATGCACATATATTCATTTCACATGTAAACATATTAAATATACACATGAGAGCACATCAGTTTAGCACAACACTAAGTTGCAGTTCTCAACCGTTGTGAAAACGTGGATCTCAACCACCCTGAAATCACATTTCATTTGCACATATGCAAATATTAACTTAACATCATTCTCCATTCTTCCATTCATAGTAAAACGTTTACATTCCGAAAATAATCGCACTGTTACTTTGTATAAAATAAACATCTATTCATTTCATACAAAAATAAGATCTCATAATTGAAACAATCAGGAATAAGCGTATTAGTAGAAAAGCATTTTATCCCCACCTTTCGAGATCGTTGCTTGTAAAGCTTCTATTCCTTATACGAGCTTAACTCGATTCTCCTTTCGTGTTTCCTACAAGATACAAGTGTTCGTTTTAGGACTTAATCGAGCCACTAATGAATTAAAGTAAATTATTTAGGTTGAAGCACTCTTTCGTAGAGAAACATAGACATGTTTAGCCAGTTTCGATTTCGATTTGTCGGTTCGAAATCGGCAATTTTTGAATATGAAGGCATGAAACCGAAACCGAATCATGGGGGGTCCGGTTCCGATTTGGAAACCGATGGTTAATCGGAACCGGCGGTTCAAACCACCGATTTTCTGGTTTTTTTCTTTTTTTTTGATCACTCGGGCACGGTCGTGCCCTATTAGCCAGCCTTGATTTTCCATTTGGCACGGTCTGGCCGTACTATGCAGCACGATCGTGCTCTTCTGATCATCAACGGGTAAATGATCTCAACCCTCCACGTGTCACGTTCAAAAATACAAAAAAATAATAATAACACAAATCGGCAGTTCGAACGTCGGTTGTCGATTTTTTCAACAGTTGAACCGAAACTGAACCGTAATATACACGGTCACGGTTCTGGTTCGAAATTGGAACCGGATCAACGGTTCCCAGAACTAGGGATGAAAATATCGCGATATATCGCGGATATATCGCGGATACGGATATTGCGATATGGATATTGAGGGGTAATGTTTTTTTTCCCGGGTATCGCGGATATATCGCAGAGTATCGATATCGCTATCGATATCGGTTCGGTGTAGAACAAAATTGGATGGAAATCGCGATATATCGCGGATATATCGCGAAATATCGCAACAACATCAAAAATCGCATTTTTGATGAAAAAAAGTTGATTTTGTCATTATTTTCATAATTTGAATAACAATAATCATAGTGATATGTCTCAAAATTCATATATTCTTGATATTTATAAAAGTTCACAATTTGGTTGGACTACTCGAGATGTTTTTGATCACTCACATCCTCAAATATCCTATGAAGGCCAAAATGAATATCAACAATATGATTGAATTAGTATACACTATCCAATTCATGATGAAACAGTTGGACGAGATAAAACAACTTATGAATGACATGTGCATAACTATATTAATAAGTAGGGAAAATGTTCAAATAAGCCACTGATGTTTACTTTCAGGTTCATATATCCCACTAAAATATGTTTAGGTACAAAAACACCATTAATATTTATTCTCAAGTTCAAAAATCCCACTAAATTATTTTAAGGTACAAAAACACCACTAATGTTTACCTCTAAATACATATAACTCACTTAAGATTTATTTATAATATAATACACCAATAATATTGTAAAATTAAAATATTTATTTACACATTTTAATTTTTATTTCTTATTTAGACATCATATCTTTTACATATTTTATAACAAAAAACTAGTCATGAAAACATTAATATAATACCTTATTATATATATGTAAATAAATTATTATTATTATTACCATTAATTATTATTATATTATTATTATTTATATTTTTTTTACTTTTAAAGACTAAATAAACAATTAGGTTGATTTGAAATAAAAAAAAATTAACTATGATATTTTCTTTCACATGACATTTCATAAAATATAGAGGTTAATTTGTATTTAAATTAAAAAATAATATCATAGTGAAATTATTATTTCAAATAAATCTAGTTGTTTAATAATTTTAGTCTTCAAAATTAAAAAGTATAAATAATAATAATAATTATTAATAATATTTATATTCACACATATATATATAATAAGTTGTTATATTATGTTTTCATGAATAGATTTTTGTTCTAAAATATGTAAAAAAACATGAGGTCCAAATAAGAAATAAAAATTAAAATGTGTAAATATATATTTTAATTTTACAACATTATTGGTGTATTATATTATAAATAAATCTTAAGTGGGTTATATGTATTTAGAGGTAAACATTAGTTGTGTTTTTGTACCTTAAAATACTTCAATGAGATTTATGAACTTGAGAATAAACATTAATGGTGTTTTTGTACCTAAACATATTTTAGTAAGATATATGAACTTGAGAATAAACATCAATAGCTTATTTGAACATTTTCCCTAATAAGTACTCTAATGTGATGAGTTAATATCAGTACTGTTTGGATCAAGATGACATTCCATCTACTATGTTTGAACCTCATAGGTCATCCTTTTGGTACTAATGTATTGTGTGATGTAATTTTAGTAATTTTGTCTTGTATTATGTAATATATTATCAGTTTTCATTCGAAATACAGTATTTATAATGCTTATTATCTATATGTTAGTTTTAAATATATTATTTTAATGTGATTTTGAGTGGAATAATTGTGTAATGATGTGTAAAAATAATCCTTAAAATTTTATATTAAATTTTCAAAATTTTAATATGATTTCCGTTATTTTTTCAAATTTTTTACGATATCGATATGCGATATCGATATATCCATCGATATATCCGTAAAATCAAAGTTGCGATAGACATGCGATAGCGATATTTTCATCTTTGCCCAGAACCGTTGACCATCGATTCGAACCGACCCGATTCTGGTTTTTCGAACCGTTTGGGCACGTCTAGAGAAACATTTGAAACGAGTTAAAGAGTTTAGGACGTTATACCCTGAACTTGAGGTAAACGATTAGGTCGTACATTCTTTTATTATTATAACTTTTCTAGTTTTAACTGCAATATAATGCACTTGTCTGGGTCTAATTCATCATTTTATCATAGCTTTGGATTTCAATCATAATGCTAGTAACTTCTAAGAAATATGCCGATTTATCTCGTTCCTCTTATATGTATCTTACAAATCATGAGAGCTCATCTTAGAATCTAATCGAGCGATTCATAAATAAAAATACATTTTTAGTTAGAGTTCTTTATGATAACGGCCTGACTAATTGGAGGGTTAGGAAAAGAAAGTCTACGCATCGATGTAATATGAGATGTTCCAAAACGTTTGTATACGAAGTTCGATTTGAACTTAGAATTATGGGATTAATAAGATATGATTCTAGGGTTTTATATCCTAACTTGAAGGTAAATAGGCTGTAGCATACTTTTGTTCGATATGATAATTCTATTTGGGTTCATTTGTCATTCTACCCAATTGTGGGCTTAAAAAAAGTAATATCCATAACTTCAAGGGTGAATATAATAATTTCAACTACTTAAAGGGTAGAAAATGAAATTCCAAAAGTTATGGAGTCCAAATGTCATAATTCAAAGTCCAGGGATCTTGTTGCATATTTTATGAAGTTAAGAGGTATATCTGTAATTTCTAGTAATTCTATGGTTTGTTCTGCAAATTTCAGCATTCTTTGGGATTTAAAAGTCATAGTCCAAAAGTCCAGGGGCCTAATTGCATGCTCCATAAAATTAGGGGTAAGTTGTGCAAAATCCATAACTGTTGGGTCAAATCTCAATTTTCATAAAGTTAAGGGGACAACCTGTAAATTAGTAAGAGTTAGGGACTAAACAATAAATTCAGCAGAAAACTTAGGATTTGCATATAGGTCCCTGCATTAAATCAAATTCACAATTGAAACCCCTACCCAAAAATACTGACCCTAGCTGTCCCCCTCCTACTGCCACCGCCACTGCCAGCGACTCCATGTCGCCGGCGACAACCACACCCCCCACAACCACGCACACACGCTCTTGACACACACACACTACTCCCATGCACACGCTGCTTGCAGTGACAGCAGCGCCGCTGCCCCGGGGCAGCTGCCGCCGGCCACACGCACCGCAGCTCGGCGCCGATACTCACGGCGGCGCCACCACACACTGATACACGCACACATACGCAGCTATATGTACACACAAAGAGCAGACTTACAGACACGTTACCGCTCCTCGCGGCGGCTCACAGCCCGGCACACCAGCGCGACCCAGCGCCGGCCACCCCTTTCGTTCGACTTCACAACAACATCCGACAACGGCAAAGATTCGGCAGTAAGGAAGAAAGAAAAAAAAAGAAAGAGATATGGGGTTACCTCTCTTTTCGCGGTCATACGCAGCGGAGGCGGTGACCTGGTCAAAATTCGAGCCCATACTTGAAACGGACTCGGTGAGTACTATAAGATAGCTCGGTTACCTTGCCAATAAAGCATTGACCGGTAGCGACGAAGATGTGACGGTGAAGAGGCGGTGATGGCGGTGATTTCTTTTCTTTGAGAGAGAGATGGAAGAGAAATGAGAGAAGGGGGAGATGCGAGAGGGGAAGGGGAGAGAGAGAAAAAAAAAATTGGGATATTACATGAGTATTTCAGTATTTGTTTTGTTTGATTGAAAAGTCTTAAAATATTTATTATGAGATACGAGAGTTTTTACTCATTAATCTATTTCAGCATTTTTTTTATTTGATTGAAAGGTCTTAAAATATTTATATAAGTAGACGAATAGACTTTGATTTCGTTGAATTTGCCATTGATTCAAATTCTTCAAAATCTTATGTTCAATCGAGCATGAATTTTGCGTTTTCAATCCATATCTAGTATTTATAATAACATAATTATTTATGTGTATTAGGTGTACGAGTCATGATTCATGCATTTCTAATCATATAAATTGAAAAGTGATTTTCACGCTCCAAACGTCGTTCATGTGCCCACACGTGCTCCCAAACATTCATATCTAAACCCACACATTTAATATTTATGTTATGTTCGTATAATATTTTTATTATGTTAACACTAATTTTATAATAAATTGAGAATCTAATCTTTCACTTTCATATTTTATTATCCTCAATACTCATAGTTATTTTAACTAATTACCATTGAGCTCATGATTTACGCTAATCAAATCAGTGTATTAAATTTATAAGGGGTCTATAATATCATCATTAGGAAAAAAATCTACTCGAGTAAGCTCATATTAGTTTTTTAATGCTTATCTCATATATGGGTATATTTTAAAATTCTAATAAGGAATACAAAGGATCTCAATTTTTAATTTTTTTTGAAATAATACAGTTTTATGCTTACCTCTCTCATCTCACACACAGATTCACAATATAAATTTATTGTTTTGATGGTAAGGATGTCAGAAAGTCAGGATTAAATCAAAGAAGCCGAGAGTGAAATTAAACTAAAATTCAGGGTATATCTTACAAAACGGAAGGTACAATCAAAAAATATGCATGGAACATGGAGCTCATGTCAAATGACTTAGATTTCATTTTAAACACTTCTTTACACAGTAGTCTCCAATCGGTGGCACCTAGTGGCGGTGGTGCTGGCACTCCACCGGGGTAGCCGGAAACCTAGCGGCGTCGTAGCAGTAATCATAGATCATGTGATTCGCCCTCACCCAGAGCAGCTGGTGGCTCTGGTGGAGGTTCAACTCCGACATTGTCGGCTGGTCCCACCAGAACCGCCTCTCGCCTGCGCTGCTGCACCGTTTCATGTTTTCGGAGGCGGCTACGGCGTCGGAGCATTCGCAGCCGTCGATTTGGAATCCGGTGTAGGAAGCGACGAACGGCGCGTGAGACCAATCAGTCTTCACTTTGCCTCCTTGAGTCGCCCAATCATCAGCATTCCAGATTGAGCTGTAAACCGCCATGGCTTGATCCTTGGGATATGGAATCCCTTTGTGCTCCAAGTTTGAGTGTACACGAACTGGCGTTTCATCCACCATAAATCTGTATCACAAAGTCACAACGCTTATTATTAATAATGTGAAAAGTGATGTAAAAAGGCAACAGACAATCCATGTAGTGATTGTGCATGGAGAATGATTATCATATGGGGTGTCAAAAGATAGATGCTTTAGGCTAGCTTTTATCTTTACAGTACAAACGATTCCATGGGAGAGAGAGAGAGAGGAGCTTACACAACTTGGCGTTGGTTCCAGAGAATGGAATAGGAGTGGAAATCCTTGGTGGGGTCGAACCAGAGGTTGAGCCTCTGTTCTCTGTTGCCAACTCCATTAACATAAACATTTGTCTGAACAATGTACGGTTCACCACTGGTGTTACCCAGGAACTCGAAATCAAACTCATTGTGGTATGGACCTTCTGATGACATCTGCACATTTGTAATAACATCATCATCATCATACAAAAGAATTTACTTGTTCACAGTAAATAATAGTACAGATGTGGTTGAATGTTCAATAAAGATAAGACTGAATAGAAATAAATAAATAAGCCTTTCACGAGATTGAAATGAAAAGCTAGCTGTGACTTTGCCAGAATTCATGTACAAAATTTTCAAGAATATAAACACATTCAGACCACAGTAAAAAAAATGGAGAGGGTAAAAAACTAACATAGAAGGCAGTGACAGTCCCAGCAGAATCACCCCCAACAAGCTTAATCTGAACAGTGACTTTCCCAAACATATACTTGCTCTTTGATGAAAACCCAGCTCCTACATTTCAATGTCAAAATAATTAAACATTCATTCTTAGAAACATCAAAAGAAAGAACAAGAAAAGGACTTCAAGTTTTGTGGTTAAATACCAGAGTGGTTATCAAGCTTCATGTGAATAACATCTCCTTCATAGGTGAAATGATCAAAGGCCCAGTTTGGCTTAAACAGTTGATCAAATCTTGATGAACTCACACTCACACACCCAATCACTAAAAATGTAGCAAAAATACCAAGAATCAGAGGCCCCTTTGACATTTTGTGAAGAAGAAAACTGCAGGTTATTTTCTAGGAACTTGAGAGATGAAGAGTAAACAAGTGTGAGTGGACCAAGTGAGTAGTGGGGGAGTGTGGTTTTATAGTCAGAAGCTAAATTGTGGTTTGGTATAGAGACTTGGCTTCATTGGAAAGACACTGCGACACGTCACCGTACATGTCAGTCCACGTAGGACACTGGATCACTAATCATGGAGCCGTTGCCTCATCGACTTAACTTACTTTTGATTGCGGCTAATCCTCGATTTTCATTGACCACTTTACCAATGTAACTATGTCCATGCCAATAATTGTTAACCACGGACTAGTATTGATTAATCATTAATGATTCATAATGTAATGTATAACCATTGGTGATTTGAAATATTTACTTGCAAAATATTAGTCAATGTATTATTTGATAAGGTGTGAACATCTCTAAATACATATGATATGATTTCAATTCTACGACTGTATCTAATATTATTTTATTAATATAATGAATGTAGGATCACATAATAATTTCAATGATATTAAAAAGGATAATTGATAGTTAATATATATTATTGATGATTTGTAGTCTTTTTTTATCTCGCACAAAATATTTATATTATATCTAAAGGGTCAAATGTTAACTTTTAAACATATATAGTATAATTTCAAGATAATTGCATTCATCGATCCTTATTAATAATTACACGAGGCATTCGATTTTTTGACAATAAAAAAAGGAACAATTTAACAAAATTTACCCTCACCCTTGTAATCAATCATATTCTGACTAAGCTAAACTGGATTAGCACTAATACGATGTAATACCCGTATTCTGAAATGAAATTAAAATGTGGTCCCGAAATCAAATTTGGAGCCGTTGGCTCAGCTTAGCTGGCTTGGAGGCGACAGAGCGTAGGACCGGTCGCTGTTAAGGGTAAAGATAAGTGTGGGATGACAACCTATAATCTTCGAACACGTGGACTGTGACAGCTGGAATTGTACTGTACAGTTGTCTCTGCAAGTAGTTATTGAGAGGGGGGCCTTTCTGTACCGCTCAGACCAATTCGGTTCGCGTGTGCACCACTAATTATATTTTCGAAATATCAATTTAAAATTCAAATTTACTTCTTTTTTGGTCGGTTTTTGTCCTATTATTTTTGTTTCTTTTGCATTTGGGAAATTTTGAGAATTTCTCGGCATCTGATTATCTGAAAATTGGCTTTAAAAACTAATGTAGTTGCATTATTTTATGCACATGTTTAGTTTTTTGATAATTATGTTACGTTTAAAGCTGTCTAAATTCTTTACGTAAAATAAAGATTTTAATTTATTTATTTTCAGGGAACAAATAGAGGATAATGTTTAAAGAACTATATTGTTTCATCTTTTGCACTATCATACAACCATTTATATAGATAGAGGTAATAATATTCATTTCTACTCAAAGTGTGTCCAATTTTAAATGTAATAAACTTAAATTTTTACACATAAAAAGAAAATTTTCATATAAAAAAATGAAATTGTATATCATTCAACTTTTTTTGACTGGTCTATCCGGATAGATTTGAAGTTTTGAATTCATTTGATTAATGAATATTTTGATATCAATTAGTCAATTAAAATCGTAACAATACGAAATCATATTATTCAAATTTCCAATTATAGCAATGTTTGAGATTTTTATTACAAAACCTTTTTTATTTTGTCTAATTTAACATATAACAAATATTTTTGAATTTTTTTTTAAAGTTTGCAGAGTACTCATTTCAAGAAACTAAAAATGATGAAGGGCGAGTAGGATTTGGGCTAAAGAATGCATGATGGGGAATCACTTTTTTTCTTTTCTCTTTGTGTTTTTACTTGAAAAATATATGCTTTGATGAAGCACATCCAGCTGGACTGTGCAAGCACTAAATACTTTGGCATCTTTTTCAAGATATTTTTTTTTAAACCTTTTTCAAAATAAAAAAATGAAATTAATTCTTGAAAAAAAATCAGTGCCCCCTTTAAGAACCTGGAAAAGTGTGCCATATAAAATTGAAAAAAATGCAATATTAAAAAGTGAAATAGGGATTATGAAGAAGGGAATGAGGGGGCAGGTGAGACAGGTCCCAGAATATCCTCTTCATTACATCAGATCTATTACAATTTCCAGCTCAACAAGAGTTGTTTCACCATTCCAATTCTACTAATTATTAATTGTATATTATCTCTTTCGTCTATTCTTAATCAATGTGGCTAAGCATTACTGCATTACACTGGATATATGTTCTTACATTGTGAAATGTATCCAAATAATATATTTTTCTTCATTTAACAAATATATAAGCTCACAAGTAGCAATATGTATTCATATAGATTGAGTCATATGTTCAACTATATATATATTATTCATAATACATGTATGTATTATTAACTAAGTATGTCTTTCTCATGTGAATATCAATTTTTTCAACGAACAAATTATACATCATATATTGTAATGATAATATTCATGTTGATAGGATATGATTAGTCTATTTTACGGGAGAAAGGACTATACAGAAGACTGGGTTGAGTTTGCCAAAATTCATCCTCTAAATTTTATTTTATTTTACATAAAAAAAAAATTCACAATTATTTATTCATTAACCTATAACTGTATGCCTTATAAAATATAATCGTTGGAAACACATATCAATCTTATATACAATCTAAGGTTTGAAAACAAAAACAATGTTTATTTATTCAATTAGTACTAATATTTAGTATGTGGTTTAAGACAAAAACTTAAAGTGTGCGTATACACACAATATATATATATATATATATATTAATGTTAAATTAATGTTTTTTAATGATTTTCTAAACTTACCTTGTATATATTAATGTTTAATATTATATATATAAGGAATCATGCCCATATAAGAAAAAGAGATTTGACTAAACAATATTACTGTAGAGATAATTTTTGTCGTTAATCAAATGTAATGAAAATAAGTAATTTATACTATCCAAATATAAAAAGAGAAACGAAAAAAAAAAAAAACTAAGTCATCAAAATCAAAATAATACGATCTATTTATACAAAATTAGTTAAGAGCTAATATTTTTCATCAATAAAATTCTAAACGAGAAAAAGGTAATATATATCGATATAAAAAATAAATCATAATCTTACTGAAATAACATGAGTTCTGATGATATACATAAAAAATTGTCCTTTTTATTGAATATAATGTTATTGACAATTTGACATAGGGAAGAGCAGGTAAACATAAAAAATAAAAGAAAACATTGCCCTAAAAATAAAAATTAAAAACCATTTTAACATATTTAGAATGGAATTACGTTGGATAGGGAAAATTCTTTCATTGAGATTTTGTAATTTATAATAAATGTAACTAGCGAAAATATATATTTGTTCGAAAATTTAACTAGGTAAGATTATAATGTAGATACTCGAAAATAAAATGTGAGATAATTTAATATTTTATTGTGAAGGGTGAGTTGAAGTGATATCTTTTTATTATATAAAAGAAAGACTACATATGCCATGACAAACCTATATTTTTTTCATAATCATTTCTGTTTTTATAAATTAAATTTATAATGAATAGGCTTTAAAGCTAACTAATATGGTTATTTAATGATATGAAATTTAATGTTGGAGATAAAAATTAGTGAATAATTTTTGAATTTTAACTAAATTTGTTCAAATGACACATATTAAGCTTCAAATATAGAAATATTTATTTATAAATTTGAAATTTGTTTAATTCTAAAAAAAACTAGAGATCAGTATAAATAAATAAAAAATAAAATACAGATGGACTAATTAAAGATGATTACTCAAACTTGTTTTATCATAGAAAAAATGTATTTGATAATAATTAAATGATTTTAATACTAGCAATGATTGTGTTCAAATTTTGCAATTCATATTTAAATACAAACACATCGTACATTAAATTTTGAAATTCAAAATCCTAACATATGAATTTTGTTTGAAATATAATCTTACTTCCTCATATCCTACTGAGGTAACAATTAGTTTCCTTTGTATTGTGACAGTGTGTTTGTTTGCATGTAGATTGATATCAATGATTGAACTTCATTTTATCCTAACTCTATGTCTCTAGCAAGTTTAATTAGGTTTAACAGATTTATATTCAGCTTCTTCATGAAGTTAAACAATTTATATATTTAAATAAACATTTTCGATATATAATAAGACATGTATTCTCACATACATAGAGAATAGAATAAAGCTGCGGATCGTATTGGCAAACTTGGCCATTAGAGTGAAATAGAAATATAGTTTGATAGGATTTATAATGGTAATAGTTTCAACCGTTTTATTATTTCTGTATTATTGTTGATTGTTGTGGAATTCTCAGATTTTGGTTTGTAAATGTTATAATTCCATGTAATTGAGGGTCACGATGTTTTTGTCTTTTCTTATATATTTTATAAATTTCTTTATGAGTATTTAAATATAAAGGTTGAAGATCGACATTAATCTTGTAATTTAATTTTATAATTAATATTTTGGATGACCCTCATCCTCTCTCCAAAAAAAGACTCATGTTATTTTGAAATGTGATTAATTTTTTATTTAATAAGCTAATTTGAAAATAAGATGGTGATAGAGAAATGGATGCAAAGAAAGGTTAGTATATATTTATCAGTGATATTTACCCAACTCAATCCATAAATAAAATATTAATTTATTTCTCTTTTATTTATAATCTATAATTCAATTCAAATTTTTTTTCCTTATTATTTAATAATTATATATTATTTTGTAAGTATTTTTTATTATATTTAAAATATGTAAAAAAATAGATGAAAAATATTTGATATATTAATTCCGTAATTATAATAAGGAAATTGTTTTATCATACACTTAAAATATCATACAAACACAAAAACTAAATTAAAATTACAATAATTGGAATATAAAATCGAAAAATAATCAAACTACAAATAGATGCATACTAAATTACAAATATAAAAGGTACAAATTATATATTTAATTATCAATGCAAATTTTTTAGAAAAACGAAATGGAAAATATGTCAAATATGGACTTTATTTGTAGAGATTTTTTTATTATAAATTTTGATAACTATTTTATTTAATAAAAATTACTTTTGATGTTAATACTTTAAATTATATAGAAAAAAATTTATCGTGACCAATAAAATAATGATATATGCAGCTTGTAAATTAAAAGAGGATGATTTGTAAGGTTGTGATGTCATGACATTCATCCCATATTTATAATATTTTATTATTATATATAATGATATTTGTTCGTAACCAATAAATATAGTTTTAGATTGGGCTATAGAGGAAGGTGGAGATGTGATGATTAAAAATGAATGGAAGTGATGACTGATTACTTGTGAGATATAAATTGGGATTGCTTCTGCAGAAGCCCATCAAATATGAAGTGAACTGTGTATTTCAGTGTATGGTCTTATTTCCTGACAACTCTTAATTTGTAACATCATTTCAATCATCATTGTCAATTCATTTTATCTAGGGATGCCTCAATCTTCATCCCCATCTTTGTCTTCATGTTTGCGGAAATCCTCATTCCCGTCCCCGTAAGTGAAATACGGAAAATTTCTCCCAACGCTACTTCCCGTTAATCGGCGAAAAAATCCTCCCTCATCCCAATGGAGAACATTTCGAGGAATCCTCATCCTATTTGGGACGGATCCCTGTGGAAAATGAGGAGAACCTGCCACCGTCATTTCTAATTTTAACTTGTTTTTTCAACAACTTGTAAAGAGCAACCATCCCAATGGGTGTTAGAGTAGCCACATGGCCCACATCAATTACTTTTAGTGTATTTTTAATAATATTAAAATAATTCCAAAAATATTAAGAAAAGAAAGAAAAGATAAGTAATGTTGTTAAGCACTTCTATTATTTCTATTATTGACCTGTCACTCATTCTCTCTCCTCTAAAACGTTTTAAACAGGAAAAAAATTTCACCCTACGAAAACACATCTCATATATTTTTTTAATTAAAATGGTTAGCTAAAAACATTCCTTAAAATAATTGATGTGCATATCCTCATTACAATAATGGGTGTTAATCATACTCATTATTGTAGGTCTCACATGATACTTACTCAATTTAAAAACATTCATTATTTTAAAATACACATTTATATCAATTTAATATTAATACAATCATTACGTGTGGACCTCATTATCCACCAACCCATTTATTTTATATTTGCATCAATTAAGGTCAATTCTTTTTTTAACTATTTTTCAATAATGAATTTAGATATGTGTTATATTTATATGAGTTAATTACATTTATCTTATTTTAACAATTTAAAATAATGAATTATTGAAAATATAATTTAGATTTATTCAAATTATGAAAAGAACTTAAAACAAAGAGCAAACTGTATATAAAAAAACAAAAGAAAAAAAAAAGTAAGGAAGAGAGAAAACAAAAAGTAAAGGTTGATAGTGGCCGTCCACCAGACATTTCGTGTTAAAACTTCTGTAAAAACATGTTAATATAGAAAAACTCATGCAAAAACATTATTAAAACACATACATTAAAATATACTTATATCAATTTTATAAAAAAAGTTAATAACTCCTCTAAAAACATCAATGTGAATGCTCTGATCAAACTTTATTAAAGACTATTTTAGCTCAATCTTCAACTCACTAAATTTAAATCTTCAGTAATTCTAACCTTAATTTAGTTTACTATTTTGGTGGAAATAATTTCCAAACAAAATAGTTTCATATGTTTATGAAGTTTCAATAAAACCGATTCCAATTCGTATTATATCAAATGAGTATTTTTGTATTTATGTTTACTATATAATACTATCTCCGTCCCACCTTATTTTGCCTACTTTCCATTTTTGCTTGTCCCAACTTATTTTGCCAGCCCAAAAATGGCAAAAAAAAAGCACTAAAAAAGCATAAACTTAAACATCCAATCAACAGTCAACTTTATTTTCTTAGGATCTGTGCCGGTCAAAGTAGGCAAAATAAGTGGGGACGGAGGGAGTAATAATTTTTACCAATCTACCTATTCATTACATTTTTCAGAATTCACTTATAAAAATTATCAAGTAAAATAACTATTACAAGATTTAGTCTTAAAAAAACTCAAAAGGATATGGGCTGTAGAGTAACGATTTCAATTGATCATTTGTGAAATCAATTGAATTTTTAATGTTCAAACTTTCTATTTCTTGTAAGAGCAATCATAAAATAAACCTTAATAGTTAGTAGATTAGATTTCAAAATTAATATATCTGATATCTTTTTTTTTTAAAAACAAGAATTGACTCAAGGACATGACAAATGACAATGGCATCCAACACATTAATCATGTGTTCGGAACTCAACTCAATTACTCAAATGTGCTTCTAATAGCCTATATGATAAACTTAATCAAGACCCAACTTCATTGTGTCGAGTAAAATTAAATTATTGACGAAAATGAGATTTTAGGATTTTATTTATTGAGGTCCTATGCTCAAATCCCACTAGATATTTGAACTTTGCCTAACATTATATCAATTTGATTGCTTCTTCTATTTATTTGATATGATCATTTGATTTTCGGATTTAGTTATAGTAGCTATGATTATACTTGTACCGTAAAAGAAAAATAAAATTATAATTCAAGAATATTAAAAAAAAAAAGTGTATATATATATATTTTTAAATACTGTCTATGTTTTGAAGTGAAATATGCTTAATATTTTGTATTTATACTTTTTTTTTTCTTTGTGGTGGTCATATGTAGAGGGATTAGAAAGTTGAACATCTAAATACACGTTAATTGATCGATAAGATGTAGATTTATAAATAAATCTGCAATATATTATCATGAAAATAAATGAATAAGACATGTGTTTTAGAAAAGAAACGAAATGAAAGAATGTGACCTCAGAAAAAGACATGTTTCACCCGAGTCACTAGTCACTAATCACTAATCACATCAAATCTAATTGGGTGCAACAATAGTTGCTACCGACATTAAATACATGGTTAAAGGGCTCAAAATACCCTAATTCAAAATACCTTAATTTATATAGTGGTGATTCTTTTTTACCACAATTGATATAAAGTGAATCTTTTCTATCATAAAATTATAACTTTGGTTGTTTTCTACCCTTTTTTTTTACTTTTGGTTAAATGAATAGTGGATGTAGACCACAAATGATTGATGCCTTGTACTTACTAATCATTGACTCATTGATTAAATGAATAATGTATGTTTTTGTTCTTTTTAATGCAATTTTACTTGAAAAAAATTAGGGGGTACACGACAATTATTGTAAAATTGTCGTGTACCCCATTTTTTTCCTAAAATTGTCGTGTACCTCTTAATGTTTTCTAAAATTGCCGTGTAGCCCTAAAAAATAGTTTTTCAACCTTTTTCTACTAATTATAAGAAAAACAAAATTTTTTTAAAAAAATTAGGGGTACACGGCAATTATTATAAAATTGTCGTGTACCCCTTAATTTTTAATAAAAATTGCCGTTTACCCCTTAATTTCATTTTCACACATGTTTTTCCACATTCTAGAGCTAAAGGGCAATTTGAGGTGCAAATTTAAAGTTTAAGGGGCTAAACGGCAATTATAGGGGGTAACCGACAATTTTGGTTAATTGTCGTTTACCCCCATATAATTGTCGTTTAACATATTATATAATAATACAAATATATTTTAATAGTATATAATAATATTATAAGTAAGTTTAGGCTAAATGGAATTTTTGAAAAAGAATTGTGGGGTACACGATAATTTTACAAAATTGCCGTGTACCCCACAATTATGTTAGTATAAACTTACATAAGTAAACGAACATAAGTTAACATAACTATATTACTATATACTATATTATATTAGTTAATTGCCGTTTAACTATATACTATATTATATTATTATATTAGTTAATTGTCTTTAAACTATAACTATATTATATTAGTTAATTGTCGTTTAACTATATACTATATTATATTACTATATTATTATATTAGTTAATTGCTGTTTAACTATAACTATATTATATTAGTTAAATGCCGTTTAACTGTATACTACATTATATACTAATATAACTTATTATTATTATAATTGCCTTTCACATAATTGCCGTTGACATGAAGATGACCAACAAAAAAATATTATTATTATAACAATTAATTGCCGTGTACTATAATTAAAATATTATATATATTAATATATTAATAATATATATTAATTGTCGTGTATATATTAATATATTACATAAACGGCAATTTTGAATATATTCAATATTTTCTAAACGGCATTTTCAATATTTTCTCAAAAAAAGGGCCATTTATTGAAAATTATATTAGTAACAATATGTCTTATTATGTACACGACAATTATTTAATGTGTTATTATGTACACGACAATTAAGAAATTCTTTATTTTATGTGTTATTATGTATACGGTAATTATTTTTTATTTTATTAAAATCAAAATTCATAATAAAACATAAAATAAAGAATTTCTTAATTAAATATCCTATCCAACTAAACAATAATTAAGTGAAAAAAATTGTGGGGTACACGGCAATTTTTTCCAACTAAACAATAATTAAGTGAAAAAAATTGTGGGGTACACGGCAATTTTACAATAATTGCCGTGTACCCCATAATTTTTTTCAAAAATTACCGTTTATTTTAATTAGTGGAAAAAAATGTTTACATAATTGGTTAATTGCTTAGGGAATACACGGCAATTTCATGCTTAGGGAGTACACAGTAATTGCTTAGTGGATAATGTACCCCACAATCATTATCCTATTATTCATTTAAATTAAATATCCTATCCCACTTATATTTTACAATATTTGCTTAATTGTCGTGTACTGAATTTCTTAATTATTATATAATTGCCGTGTAATAGTAGATAATTGTCGTCTAACATATTATATAATAAAACAATTATATATTTTAATAGCTTTTCAACCTTTTTCCACTAATTATAATTCATTAAAAAAAATTGAAAACAGATTAGGGGTACACGACAATTATTGTAAAATTGACGTGTACCCTTGAATTTTTTTTTTAAAAATGCCGCTTTTTAATAGGGTATACGGCATTTTATTTACTTAGTAATTATATTACTAATTAATAATTAAATAATTAGTAATACTTATCTTAGTAATTAAAATTATGTAATTATATTACTAAGATAATTAGTAATTATTTTAATAGGGTACACGAATAAAATTAGTAATTAGTAAATACTAATAATTTTATTATTCATACACGGCATTTTAGCAATTAAATAAAATTATAGTTACTTTATTATTACTAATTATTTCATAGGGTACACGGCAATTTCAAAAGAACATTATTAATTATTTAATTAGTAATTAGTAATATAATTATTAAGATAATTATTACTAATTATTTAATAAGGTACACGGAAATTTTGAAAATTATGTTAAGGGTACACGGCAATTTATTGTAATATTGTCGTTTACCCCTTAATATTTTTCAAAAATTACCTTTACTCCTTGCATTTGCATTTACAACCTATTTTGCACCTACATAGGGTCACACGGCAATTTAGCAAAAAAATAGGGGCTACACGGCAATTTTGATTAATTGCCGTGTAGCCCCAAACTATACTTCTTATTTTCATTCATACACTTGCAGTTCTAATTCATCACAAAAAATGCACAATAATATAACATAATTGCAGCCCTAATTCATCACTATAATTGCACAAAAATATAACACAATTGCAACCCTAATTCATCACAAAAATTGCACAAAAATATAACACAATTGCAGCCCTAATTTATCAAAACCCTAAACTATAAACTACATTTTAATTCATAATCTTGCACCACTAATTCAAGCCAAAAATTGCAGAAAAAACCTCACAATGGCATAAGTAATAGAATAAATAAATCGCTATTGATAAATCGAAAAAAAAAGATACAAATAAATGCCGTTTACTAACCCATACAATGTGTGGTAATGTTCAAGAAATTTGGCCGATTTTTGAACTCAAAACCTCCAAGCTTCTTCAATGGCCGTGTAGTGTTGTGAGGAAGAAAGGGGAAAAAAAATAAAATTGTATGTTTGCACTCTACACGACAATATGTTAAAGTGAAAGAAAAAAATTCAAAACATACAACATGTGATATAAAATGCCAACATTTGTGTCATATGTGTCATATGCTTTTGACTACTTTTGTACTTGCATTGTCACTTCAATGTCTCAATTGTACTTATGGGCATTTTTCATACAATTTATATCTATTAGAATAGTATAATGTATTTATTATAGCAAATGTGGTATTCTCAACATTTCTCTCTTAAATACATTCATATTAATGAATGTTACTAACACATTGACGTGGATTCCTCATGGTATATACTTAATTTAAAAATATCTACATTTAAAAAACACACGTTTAAATCAATTAATATGTCTTATTTTTGTTTTTTGTTATAGAATATAATAAGTATTATCTATGCTAGGTGTGCTTTGTGTCTAGGAAATGCTTTTTGTGTATAGGAAATGTTTTTTTAATGTAAAAATGGTGTTATTGAAAGAGAACAAATGCATTGGGGCTTGTATCAATAACACACCTTTTATAGTTTTAATAATAAAAAATGGTTAACAAAATAAATAAATAAATATATATATATATATTATTAACCATTTTTTATTGTTATATATAAAAAGAGGACCACAGATAGAAATGACAATAACTAATTCTCGTGCCTAAAATATTTTCTATAAATAGAAAGAAAGTAGTTATTGGAGGGAGAAAAAAAAAAGGAAAAACTACGAGGTTAGGGCATCTTCACTAGTACATAAAAAAATATTGCAATTTTTATATTATATTTATGTAAAAATTGACACTCATTATCAACAATGTGCTAATTCTTCACATTAAAAAAAATTCCATTATAAAAATACAAAAAAAAATTAACGTATGATTTAATTTGCATTGAATTCAAAGTAAGATTAACGATTGAGATAGTGTAGCTTGAATTTTTAATTATATAATTGATAATGTAATATCTTCCTCATTTAGATTTATATTATACATCAAATTTATTATTATTTTTATTTAAGTTTGGTTGTCGTTATTGTCATTTCATATTTGTAATTTTATGTTGTGAGGGTTTTTTCTAAATAAATAATAATTTCTTGAGTTAAATTTAATTTTTAATGTATGATGTATTTAATTTATCATTTTTATTTATAATTTTGTATTTGTAATTATGATGGAGGTGTGATACTTTATTTTTTAAACAAAGCATACTTTCAAATTAAATAACAACTTCATTTATAATATTTTTTTGATACAAGATATGTCTTTCTTATCTATCTTTGTGATTTTAAAATTGTTAGTTGCATTGTAAAAGGAAAAATAAAATATTAATTGACATGTTTAGGCTTTGGTTGTTTAAGTTCTCTTTATTGATTTGTAATAATTTCAACTAGTGACAGATTAAAATGTGATAATTAAAAGAAGTGTCCTAAGTAAAAAATAAGGAATAGAAATAAAAAAAAAATTAAAATTAGAAATTTAATAAAATATTTTTAAAAATAAAATAAAGATTATTTGAGAATAAAATTATTAAAAAGCTTTTGATGCAATGTTTTGGACTATTTGTTGTGGATATAACATTTACCTAAATCCAAATTTTAATAGATAGCAATAGTTTTTTGGGTTTTTGATTGGTTAATATTTTTTTCTTCTATTTGAAATATTTGAGTTATTTGTGTTGGTTGATCAAGAATTTCAATAAAGTTTTACATGTCTATGTGTAATTATATAAATTAATAAAATATTTTCTCATTATTAAAATTGGGTTGATTTTTTTTATTTGAGAAAAATATTATAAACAAACTTTTGGTGTAGTAATTAAAATCTAATTATAAATATAACAACTCATGCAATGCACTGAATAAATATTAATTGTGTAAAAACATTGATGTAGTTGCTCTAATAAATAATTATTGTATTTTACATTATTTTATGGATATCAGAAAATAAAATAAAATAAATATGCTACTGTTTTTTGTTGTTTTTTTACCTTATATATTGATGCCGCACATTTCGTGCTACTAATAACACAACAACGAGGGGTGAAGCTAGACGGTTAATATTAGAGGATTAATTCAATTTTAGGAGCTAAATCGATATTTAACACTAAAAATCAATATTTTTTGGTTGAAAAAATTTAGGGGGCTAAAACCTCAATAGCCATCAAGAGGAAATGCCCCAGGCTATAACATTTTTAAGTTAAAATAAAAGATTAATGTCATGTATTTTTATTATCTTAAATCTCTTTATTAGTAAAAAGGACTAAGAAATTCATCCATATCAATCTTATATATATAATAGGAAAGTTTGAATTCTCTAATTATTGACATGTGGATTTTGAAGATCATTTTACAGTTGTCACATCAGATTTTTTATTTCTTATGCTAATGACATATGTCAACTTAGAAGTGAATTGGAGAATAATAATAATAATATATGATATAATAATAATGTTTGTTTGAAGAGTAGAAAAGTAAAAATGAAAGGAAAGGTTGAAGAGAAGCAGAGTAGTCACATTCTATCTCTATCCCATTTCTCCCTTTCTCCAATCAATTTTAGAGTTATTCAAATTCATGAACGATTTAAGTCGGTCATGGTTTCTGATTCCTCTAATCAATGTTAGGGCTTTTCAGATTCTTGAACAATTTAAGTCAGTCATGGTTTCTGATTCGATCCCCAATGCCTCCATCGTCTCCTCTAATAATAATAGTTTCCTTAATTCACATGTAAAGTATACAAAAAGTAACGATTGATGACTTTTGGATAGTTCTTTATTGATAGAGAGAAGATGAACTGGTTCAAGTAAAAGTTGTAATTTTTCTGACATTTAATCCATAAAACTATTACATGATACACGTAAAAGTATTATAACAATACATAAAAGTATTAATGTTACAAGTTGATCCAAAAATAATATATGCAAATAATCTAAAAACAACAATATTTCATTCAACAAAAATAATATAGTGCATATGCAACTATCTACTTGTATCTATAATGTTTATGAAAGATTCAATATTCTTCTAAAAAATATTTTATTTTTTAAATTATTTTGGTAATTGGATTAAAATTTAATATATTATTAAATGAATAACCAAGGATATTTTGAAAAAAGATCGCACGTGATGGAAAGACTTTTGAAGAGCAAGTCTCGTGACGCTGCTTGGGAAACAGATTTTCACACGTGACTTTTGCAAAGATCACATGTTGCACACATTCTCTTTTTATTTCCTTCCATTTTTTATTTTATATACCACAAATTATACCTTAGTTACAATCCTTATTATACATTCTTGTATAATTCTCCCATCATATGACAAGAATATATTTTAGAATTTTTTTTATTCTAAACAAATAATCATATTTCAAAAGTTAATGATAATTTTAATTATAAAATTTATGATACTCTACTAGTTAACTTATATTTAGTTATAACAAATTTTGAATGATGCTTTTAAGGAATGAATGATGAGGTACACGTGAAATTTTATATCTTACAAAAAGATTAATTCAAAAACAAAAAAAAGCCAATACTTTTACATAACATATAACTTTAATTCATATATAAAATTGATATGACACTTAAAATTTAGATTTCTTATAAAATCAATATCAATAAAGTACTATATTTGTATTTCGATAAAATATATTAGTTTTATTAAACTATTTGATATTGAAATTGATTCTATACGAATCCAACATCGGGCTCCATATCAAGATTCTCTCTTAATATTTTTTTGTTGTCAAAATATTGATTTTTTCTCTAATTTTACTAAGTTTAATTAGTTTTTTTTTTTTAATCTCACGCCATTCTTATACTAATATATATATATATATATATATATATATATATATATATTATGTATATGATTGTATATGTGTATGGATAATGGATTATGTACGCAACTCAATGCAACCAATGAAGGAGAAAATTCTTCTAATTATAGATGGACCTGGTACATGAAGTAGTAAAGGCCTATCTTGGGCTTGCGCTAAAGTTTGATTTGGGCTATCTACTCAAAAGGGCCAACCTGTGACATCTCCAGCCCAAGCTCGGAAACTCGAAATTGTATATAATATACTAGTTCCATGGTTTATTTATGTGCCATAATACTAGGTGGCTCGTGTGTTGTAGCCATTCTTTACCAATCTGATTATGTAATATACATATTTTATTTATGTTTCAATAGGTTTAAGTATGTAACCTATTAGTTTATGTTATTATTTAATGCACATGGTTATTTATGATAATTACTACTGAATATAAAGTAAATAAATAAATAGCATAACAAAATATCTCGTATGATTCTCTACATAAGTGGTTTTGGCTAAATCTATTAAGGTGGTGTCTGGATTGAGAAATTTATATATTGAGTATTTAAGATAAGTAAATTTCAAATGTAAACAAAGCATTAAATAAATCTAAAAACAATCATCACTTTATTATTATTATTATTATTATTATTATTATTATTATTATTATTATTATTAATAATTTCAAATCTCTTTTTAAATCCTTATGTTAAAATGCTATTGTTTTTTTTTTCACAAATATTTATGTTTACCAAGTGTATGAATTCTAAATCTATATAAATGAATTGATCTGATCCGAATGTGATACACACGCCCACAAGCCTTTAGAATCCGCGTCCGCATTCTTATTCTGCATGTGTAAACTTTATATTATATTAGCGTAACTTTTATATTACGTTAGTTTAACATTTACATTATATTACAAATATATAATATTTTTTAAACATTTATGTTACAATAATTTAACATTTATGTTTTTTTTATTAAGTTAAAATTATTTTTACATAAAAGTATAGTTATATTAAATAAATTTTTATGTTGATAGAAAAATATAAGTAATATTACTTAAAAGTTATGATATTTGTATATGAAAGTTATATTAATGTAACATAAATATTAGCACAATTTTTTTTTCTTTATAAGTTGGTTTGTTCAATTTAATGTTATGTTACTCATTTTTTTCTTCTTCACATATCTAAGTATCCAAACTATTCCTTACCTAATATTTGTTAATTTAGTTTTATCCCCAACTTGGGCATCTTATTTGCAAATAATTTCATAAATTATATTAATCGAAGGAGGTGATTTTTAAAATTTGAAATGATTGAGCAATCTCGATCAAAATGTGACTGCACGTGAAAAGCTGAAGCAGTCCTTTTTTCTTTTGTTCCCAAGTGCAAAGACATGTATGCCTTTTCTGTCTCAACCTTTGGATAATTTCACTTTTGCCCCTCTATTATTTAAATGCCTCACTTTGCCCCTTGAAAGTATCAGTTTCCCCTCTTCCACAAATGGGACAAGTTACAGTAGTGCGCATCCCGAGTGAGATAGCAGTAGCAGCAGTTGATGAGAAGCATACATCATAGATTTGTCCAAACATGAGAATAATGAAGAGAGGGACATAACCTTTGAGAATTCTGTGTATGGACAATGACTCAACCTTAAGCAGTGGAATGATGTACCCTCCAACAAATTTCAGAGAATAAACAGATTATGCAACACAAGAAAGATAGCCTAATTTCTTACACTGTTAATGTACAGCCAAAGCTTCATTCTCTGTAATATAGAGTGGCCCTAAGGAATAAAGACAATTACCCTGCTACAAAAAAAGAAAAAGACATTATTCATGCTATGTACACACTTTAATGTAATAATAATATTGGGACATGCAAAAACACTAAATTAATGGAACTTTGATTCAATTCTATGAACAAAGCTTAGGTACAGATTTAGCACTACTGTGATTAGACATTCTTGATTTAGCCATCTTTGTCATCTGAATTTGCATTTTCCTGCAAATTTTTTCCAATTCCACCACTCTCCATTGCATGCCTTGGAGATGGGCTTTGAGCTTCTCGTTCTCGTCCGTTAGATTCAGTTTCTTCGCGTATAGTACAATTTGCTTTGACCCCTCGTCTTTCCTACCCTTGTGTGTCGCCTCAGACGAGCTGGAAGGATCGGTGAAGGCTATCACTTGGTTTGTATCTTGAAGCAAGCTCTTGAGCTTTTGCTGCTGAGATATGACAGCTTGGACACCAGAGTTTGAAGGGAATTTGGAGTTTCGAACAAGATGATTAAACGCGTCTGAGGACAGCTTCTCGTAGTTCAGACCAATGCACACTTTCATCTTTTGTTCCTCAGACAAGCCTGAATGAACCTGCATCATGTTTGATCAATCATCAACTGAAACAAACAAACACCTCAATTGATCTAGTTCAAAATTATTGTTCTACTAAGCATCAAACGAGCATATACCTCGAGATACATATTCACCGCGTAGTATACCCCATCACACGAGTCTCTAGCTGAATCTGGTAGTGCCTTGATCAAAGCCAAGAACTTAGATGGTTTCAAGTGAGGATCTGGTGCGACTTCAGCTAGATATAAATCCATCAACTTTGCAACTCTCCTCAATCGGCTCAAAGGCACGCAACAAACTCCTTTGCCAAGAAAAGACTTGAGCAACCTAAGAACAAGATTCACATCATACAGGCAACTTGTCTTAATTGGAGATGGAACGAGCAAATTATCTAAGCTCGCTCGATCTAGCTGTGAACCGATCATACCCTCTAACTCGTCCCTGCACGACTGAGTTATCTTCAAATTCAAAGCAACTCTAAGCACCCCAAACAAGCTCTTGTAGGCCACACAGCTCTTATCCAAAGAATCGAGCATGTGAACGACCATTTCAACTACTCTAATTTTCTCATCCATCAAACCGGAAGCAAATCTTGATTTCTGATAGTAGAAGATAAATCTACTAACAATCCCATGGTCAAAATTTCTTGACACCATCAATCTCACTAGCATTTGGACTAGATTGGTGTCTAATGCCGCAAGATCCTCAAACCACCATGTTGCTCTAAAACAAGAGTTCTTTAAGCTTTCAGTGCTCCTCGTATCACTAGACAATCGAAATCCCGAGCTATCAGACGAAGAAACAGATGGACACGGGCTCGTCTCACAAGACAACGCAACCCTTCCAATGAGAGATTCCAAGCACTTATCGAGTATGCTTAAAGAACCAACTCCATGGAACAGATTTTGGCACTGCTTTAAAGCGATTAGTAGCTCCGACCATGACCAATACCGAATCTCCTCTAACGACTTCTCTATGTGCTCGCAAAGATTATCCGTCCCAGACACAAACTTATTCATTTCCATAAAATAGGCAGCAAAAGTGAGATTAGCAATGTTGAGAGGATTTATATTGAGGCTTCCATTGTTATAACAGAATCTTGTGATGAGCTCAAAATTTGCTGCTCCACCAGGGAAGTCATTGAAAATCACCTTCACACGACGAGTACCGACTTTCGACTTACCAATCAGCTTATTTATTTTTTCTGAATAAGATGATATAACTTTCTACAACAATCACACAAAAAAAACCAAAATTAGATAGGAAGATGTAACCGACAAGCTAATAAATAAGGATCTGAAACTACTTAATGAAAGTGATGTAGAACTAAATGCTTGCAATTGATCAACACAATGGAGTTACTAAAAACCAAAAAAGAGCCTAAAAAAGGTTAGTTAGAGACAATAGGCTCATAAAGTAGGATGAGACGTCATTGTAAGGCAATAAATTGTGGCCAAGGAAATCAGGGGAAGAGGCTATATACATTTCCTACAAAGAAGGGAATTTGTTCTTGAGTCTCTTGAAAGGTGTGAAAGAATCAAAAGTAAAGGCATCAACATTAAATATGCAAACTAGAAACAATAAACATGATAGGGAGGTACTGTGTATAGTAGGATAAATGTGTTGGCTAAAATAGATGGTAATTAAGTGGTTAAGACAATAACTAAACCACACCATCCAGCAAAGTTTAGCTGCAAAACTTAATTATGGTTAGGTACGGACAGCAAAAGTAAATGATAATAATTGTGAAATGATGATACTTATTAAAAAATGGGCTTCAAGAATGTCAAGGTTCTAACAGAGAATCAATTCATAGGAGATTCAGAAAATTAACATATGCAGAAGAACATTAAAGTTCAAGAATGTTAAGATGAAGCCAAATTATGCTGTAGAAGAAGGCCTAAATGCCTAACACAAACAAAACAAAACAAAAAAAAAACCATAAAAAGACAGAACTCATTTATTAAGGGGAAAAGCTACAAAATTTTGGAAAGTAACTCAAAATAGAAGAGGCAGTTTGTTCACAAAGAAGAAAGAGAAACAGAAAGAGGTGTCAAAACAAAGGGCAAGAATCATTACCTTATTTACCACGAAAACCTCTTCTCCATTGACATCCACCTCAAGATCAAGAAAACAATCTTCCATTTCCATGGCCAAATACAACTAAACAAACAGAAAAAACAGCAGCCCACCTCAAATTAAGAGAACCCTTTGGAGTTTACTTGAGACAAAACTAATGAAAATACAAAAGGGATGAGATTTGAGGAGGAGAAAATGGTTGAAAAATGGAAAAAGAAAGGACCATATTCTGAGGCAGTGAAAAAGGACAAGCAGAAAACCCAAAGGGGGCCTCTTGGTATTGCAAAAGAATGGTTAGTCTATTTCAGCAGAAACTAATGCGAGAAATGTGAAGAGAGGAGGGACAAGATTGTGTAGGAAGCAACCAAGTTTCGTAAAAATTAACATTAATATGCCCATATTATAAGAATGAGAGATGAGAGAGTAGAGATGGAGTGGACTTGCCAGAAACAAAGTCGAACCCACTGGTATTTAATCTCTGACATTCTTGTTTAAATTATTTGCTGTTTTATAATCTCAAGATTCATATAAGCATATGAGAATGCAGAGTTTTTGCTGCATTTAGCCTCACTTTTTCTTGTTTTTATGACTTATTCTTTTGGCTTCACAGTTTCTCTTCTTTCTTGCTCTGTCCCACAATTTTTATTTATAATTTATTTTTTTTTTTGCAATTTCAAGTATACAATTTGTCATAGTTTGGAACTTTAAAATGTAGATGAAAAATAGTTTGCAGCGTAATAGTTTATTCTGGCAACTTTATTTTTTCTAAAATTAAGGGGGAAAAAATGTAAAAAATATCCTCCAGTTGATAGGAATTTTAGTTTTATTGACTTATTTACTGAAACAAAATTTATGAAAAGGATTAGAAATTTAGCATGCAATGCACATGGGTCCCGGTAAAAGTAGTGGTTGGAATTGACTTTTAGGTTACAAACGCAAAAAAATCCTCTACTTAGTTTTTTTTCCTTTTCTTTTATATAATGTTCATATATCCAATCATGTTAGGATTAAACCCTTTTCCAAATTTCAACAAATTTCGTAACAATATCCACATGAATTCAATTAACAATACATAAATGAGTCAAGAGTTCAATAGGGTTGCCACATTATATATGTGATTAAATTGATTGTCAAATAACTACTTCCAAAGCCACTAAAAAAATCTATCATATAATCCTCTATTATTACCATGACAGGTCACATGGGATTAACTAGTTTTCTTATAAACTCAAGAGTACTTCTAAATATTTAATTAAACTTGTTATTATTAATTGATATGTATGTTTTGCCGTATACGTACATGTTAAAAGTACTCCAACTACTTTCAATCTTCTTTACTTATTTATCTTTTAATAACACATTTTCTGTAGACAAAATTTTTATGATATTATTTTAAAAGTCCAAATATTATATTAATCTACAAAAAGAAGTACCATCATAGTCATAGATGAACATACTAACTATATGAGAGGGGTGGTAAATATATATGCATGTGCTTTCTTTAATTGCTGTAGATTTAGTTGGTTCACGTGACTCACTAACTATAATCACGTGACATTTCATTTGGCAATTGAGGCCTCTTACTCCCCTCTATTTGTGTTTTTTTTTAATATTTTGTGTTTTCTATGTTGGGGAAGAAAGAAAGTAATATATGTATAGCTTTATCGATACGGGTGATAATTTTTTAAATAAAGATCAAATCAACTTAATTTTTTGTGTAGTTGGATGAGATTCCTAATACTAACTTTCTAATTTATTGTTCTAATATTAAATATAATTAAGTGCATTCAGATTTGAGAATGAAAATAGCTTAAAGTAATGTTTTGTTTTAGTAGAAAAAAATCACTATACTGATGTATTAGGTATAATATAGCAGTCTGCAAAATAGTATATTTTCCATTTATGTTTTATTATACTAATATTTATATTATATATAAACATGGATAATTCTAGTTTTGATTGAATTCTCGTGATGTGGTTGTTGAAATTGAAATACATAGGAGATGCAATGGTGTAGATGGCATATACTAATATAATAATTATAAAAAAAAATTAGATTATACATTTTTCAAGAAGCAATCGTAAATTCATCTCTAGTCATTTATGGTCAAAAAAAAAAAAATTCATTTTTATCCATTAATTAATATTTATTCTTGTTTAGCCAACTTAGGACATTTTTACTACTTTGTTTGTATCAATATCCTATTACATATTGATAGAATCAATTTATTCAATTTACATCAACTTATATATTATCTAAATTCAGGTCGTACCACACGATAAAATAGGATTATTTCAATTTTATCAACTCATTCTATCTAAACTAGGGGTAGAGATCGGACGGATCGAATTGGAAATAGGGTGTTTCGGAAAAATTCCAAAATTTTTTGGAAATGAAAAACCAATTCCAATTTCCATCCAAAAAATTTCGGAAATGCGAAATCCAATCCGATTTTGGAAATTTCGGAAATTTCGAAAATTTTGGAATTCCGAAATTTCGGAAATTTTTCGGAAATTTTTTCGGAATTTTCAGAAATTAAAAAATTGAGAAATTCAGGAATTTTGGAAATTAATTAGTTAGTCTATCAGCTATATAGCCTTTTCTAATATCCTACTATTGAAAATAAATGAATTCATATACATGTTTTATTGATTATATTCATATATCAACCAATTCTTTGTAACTAATTAAATATATTCATGTATAATATCAATTCATTGTATACAATTAACTATTATATTCATAGACGCATGTATCAATTCATTGAAATTACTTAAAATACATGTTTACATTAATTCGTTGCACTTAAATTTTAAAAAAAAATCACGTAACAATAGATTCATATTTTAACCAATTACCATAATATATAGTATATATTATAAAATAATATTAAACAACTACAGTATAAACTATAGTATATAGTATAAAATAAAACTATAGTATAAACTATACTAAGAGTTGCTCTTGCTAGAAACTATACTATATACATATAGTATATAATATACAGTATAAACTATAGTATATAGAATAAAATAAAACTATAGTATAAACTATACTATATGTAATAAAGTATATAATATATAGTATATAGTATATAATATGTAGTATATAATATAATATAATTAAAAAATTACAGTATAAACTATAATATATAGTATATATTATAAAATAATACTAAACAACTACAAATACTACGTATAAACTATAGTATATAGTTTATATTATAAAATAATACTAAAAAACTACAGTATAAACTATACATTATAGTATATAATATATTTATATACTATCATATAGTATAAAGCATATAAAATATATTATATAGTATATAGTATTATAAAGTATATTATAATATGTATATTTATAAATAGTATAAAGTATATAAAATATATTATATAGTATATAGTATTATAAAGTATACTATAATATGTATACTTATATTTACATTTAGTAAATGTATATAAAATATATTATATTATATATAGTATATAGTATTCTTCTATAGCAAATAGTATATAGTATAAAATGTTTGAATTATTTACAACAATTACTATTGGTTTGATGGTAAGATTCGTGCTTTAAATGTGAGAGGAGTCTTGTGTTCGATTTTCAAATGCCTCTACTAACTTTACATTTTATAATTTCGGAATTCGGATCGAATTTCGGAATTTTCAAAAATTTCAAAACTAATTCCAATTTCCATCCGAAATTCGGAATTCGAATTTTCGGATTTCGAATTAAAAATATTCGTTCCAAAATTGAAAAATTTCGGATCGAATTCGACGGATATTGAAAATTTCCGTTCCAATCTCCACCCCTAATCTAAACTCAAGTTTTGCCATACGATACATCTACATATAAATTTAGAAGGAAAAAAAAAACATATCTAATTGCTTGGGTCAAATCATTTACCTTTATAGCAATTAATTTATTATAACCTCTATTCTTGTCTATGAACATTTGTTGAGTTACAGCTAGTGAGTACTTCTTATCCAAAAAAAAAAAGTAATGAACATAATGAATGCATTTTAATGATGATGGATGTAAATGCAGAAGAAATGATTTAGTAAAAAAAAAGAGTAGTGCATGCATGGTTGCCCAACCTCAATCATTGTGATCATACTCAACCATGCAAATGCACCACCTTTAATCATTCATCTCATTTACCTTTTTGTTATCATATCAAATATTTTATTACATTTCATGTTATATTTTTTATTTTAAAGAATTACTATAGATCACGTGTATACAATAACATCATTATTTAACATATGTCATGTATTAAATGCAATGCACATTTTGTTATCATCAATTCTTTACTCTTTGTACTATTTCTCTTCTTTCCCCCCCTTTTTTTTTTCCCTTTTCTTGTCAAGTGATGAATGCTTAATGTACTCAATATACAGTGATCGACTCAACGGTTAGATATGTATTAATCATTTTACTTTTTACGGTGTTTTAATTTTATTTTTTTATCAAAAGTTTTGACTCTAGTAAAGTATTTATTTGTTTACTATGGGATTACGTCTACTAATATCTTATTACATGCATATGTGAAAACAAGCAGATTTCTTTTAATTCGTCTTTAATTTAATATTCTATTTGTTTTGGGCAACTTATTATGTCCTAAAGATGACTTGAGTATGACTCTTGTAGGGTATTAGTAACTTATAATTTATAAATTAGTGATTGATTTGTGCAAATTGATTTATGTAATATAAAAATCATTCATTTTGTTATACCTTCATCTTCTCCGTAAAGGCTGGAGATTTTGTCACTAATTACTAATTAAAATAGATTGTATTTGCAGTTTTATCTGCTAACACCACATGTCATTCAAATATTCTTCGCCTTACCTTTTTTTTTTTTTTTAAGAATCAATATAAATGTTATTTAAAAAAAAAAAGAAAAAAGAAATCATGTTTGATATCAATATTCTGGATTAAGGGCTCATTAATTTCCCTCTCTACTTCTTATTATTTCCATCCAATTATCATATGTAATTCTCTAATTTGATGTTGAGAATTTCCAAACCTCAACAATGTTAGCTAGCTTTTTAGTGTATCATGTAAACTTGGAAAATATAAAGCAAGCAATATAGCATACTAACAATAATTTATCATCTCGATTGCAATTCATTACAGATTATTATTGCAATTAATATCGTGCAGATTATTGACATTCTATAAGAAAAATTATTCAACGTACCATTTACTGTTTCTCCCTTAAAGAGGAGAAGGCCCATTGGGCTCATGCGAAGGCCCACATAAACATTGGACTGTGTAACTTTTTATCATGTTAGGTGATTCAAATTTTGAAATAACCCATCATACCAGATTCAGAAGTTGAAAAATAAAATATATAAAAAATAAAATCACCCCTGAATTTTTTATGGTAGATTTTAGATAATAACCTCTCTGAATATTAATTAAGTCCTATATGTGCCTTATGAGATTACATAAGTTAATAATTTTTTTTTTTAGGACAATCATGACACATTTTAGTTATTTTTATAACATTATAATAAACATAATTTTTATAAGGATCAATTAAAATTCTTATATCCAAATCGTTTCACTGAAATGTGCTCTTATGTAATGGAATAACTTTTTTTTTTACTAATCTATTTTTATAAACCATCAATAATAACAATTAATATATCAAAATCTACTAATTAATTTATCAAAAAAATAATCCTAAACTCAATTTTCATGTTCATGGGAATAGTTAAATATAATTCAATATAATTTCAAATTTCTGATAATTATAGCTTGTGTTTCGTATCTTATTTTAATTTTATGGCATGATCTTTCTATTTCATATATACGCATTGATTACCTTTTCTTTTTTTACAAGGAATTAAACAAGCGAATTTCCTACTGTACCTATATTTAATGGACATTATATTCTCTAGTTTATATATATATATATACACACTATTAATATTTATTGAATATATTATATATATTAATAAAAGAGCTCAATAATAACTTTATATAGAAATTACACTGTATTTTGTAACATATGAAAAGAAAAAAAAAGTCTATATATATTCTCTAGTGCATATATACATACATATATATATAATTGATCGATGAAATATTTCATTAATACATGATATATACTTTACTGTATGGTATAGTATGACCTTACATTCACAAAATTTAATATGCGTGTATATTACAATGAATTTCAATGTACGACAACGTTAAATTAATATTCACAATTGATTAGAGTGCTGAAATTCAGAATTCGAATTAGGCAAATAGATTTTGATGTGGAAGAGTATTAATACCGAGTTGTTATCTTTCATTTTCAACTTGTCTTGTTATTAATTCACACCCCACCTGCTTGCGACTTTCCATGGTCAAGTACTATAAATTAGTCAGATTGTAACTCTTGTTTTGTTTTTTTTTTTTTTTTTGGTTTTGAATTAGCTTACTAGTGTTATATCTGCACTCATATTTATTTTTTACAATGATCAAGTGCGAAGATCATGATTAAAATTTCATTTATTTATCAATATATACTATCCATTTAAGTTTACAAATTAATTATATATGGCCTCTTTAAGTTTATCTCTATTTTAAAAGTGGCACATACTTTCATCATTTTTGTGGAAATCATGGTTATTATAAATTAGAATATCGAAAAGTTTTCTTTAACCAAATAGATATATAAAAGTTGTTATTTTAACGAGGCTTAATTGTTAGAAAAAGAATTCACAAGCTTTGCCTTAATTTGCAATTGCAACAACTTTCACCGTTACTAATTTCTAACACAAATTTTTATTTATAAATATATTGTTTCCATGAGTGGGAAACAAGCCGATTATGAATGACAAATTTTTTTATACTATCCATTCACTCGACCCAACTCAATTCAATTCTGTCATAATGTACCGTCCAATATTTGAGTGGATGCACTCAAATCCATCCAAAACTATTCCAAAGATGCATTACCTAATGTTATATTAGTTATACAGTTATGTTAATTGTATCTTTATATATTATATAGAGATATGATAATTGTACATAAATGTATGATCTTTATATATATAAAAGAACAACCACTAAAAATGAAGAGTTACATTAATATTAATTATATTATATTAAATAATTTTATGGCAAACACAAATTTTCAATTATCACCTTAATAATTTATTCTCATTTGAAAATCATGTTAATCTAATAATTGGATGAAATGTATTGAGAGATCTAGAAAACAAATGTGTTAATAACTTATTTCAAACATATTTCCATGTATGCAAAGATAATAAAATAGTAAGTTTTCAATATAAATTAGTAGGCTTTCAATATAAAATATTTTAAAATTTCAGATAAATTTTGAAAATATACAAATAAAAATATAAACTAAATATATGATGAATAAGTTTTAAAAAAATTAAAGTAATTTTTCTCAAAAATTAATAAAACAATTATTAACAATAGTATTATTTTTAACGTTACAATATTAAATCAAAAATTTTAATCGACAAATAAAAATTTAAAAATATTTTAATATGTATAAAATATTATTTATTCACACATATTAGAAATTAATTATTTCACTAGTTAAATAATATATTAATCAAAATTACATTATATTTAATATTAACTTAGATGATATCATACAAAATCATAAATATTATTTTCAACATAAATTATATTTAAAGTTTTTTATTTTTTATTAAATTTAATTTATTTAAATCTGTGTAATACATGGGGTTTATGCTAGTATAATATAAATATATGACTAATATAATGTAAAAAAAGTATGGCTAATATAGTATTATAGTATAAAAGCCAGCAATTTTTTATTAAAGTTAAAATATTACACTAAATGTATGATATCTAGACATAAATATATTACTAATATAATATAAAGTATGACAAATATAATATAAAAATCGGAAAAAAAAATGAATGAATTTAAATTGGATCCAGTTGAACCCAACCTGACCCGAGTACATGGATCCAATTAAGCTATCGTGGTGCGGCCAAAAAGGGCAAAAATTGGTGTTTCAATTGAAATTATTGCAAAAAAGAAAAAAAAAAAAGGTTCCTGTCATGTATCGTATATTGACGGATGACTTAATATAATAATGACAGTATCGTATATTGACGGATGACTCAATATAATAAAGGCACTTGGGTTGGGCACTTGGGTTTAATTATATCAAACAACAATTGTATTTGTTGATGTGTGGATGTAATGAATGGACTTGATCAAACAATTACAATTGATAATTGTTTTTAGTAAAACAAGTGAATTAAGAACATTGAAGTTGTTTTTGGGTGATTCTGGTTGGATAAAAGTATTGCTTTTATTGTTGGAACTTTTGGTATAACTCTAAGATAAAATAATTTTCCAGACCATTTTTTCTTCTCAATATGATTTTATTATATTTTATTTTAAAGTAACAAATTAGAAAAAACTTGATTACACAAGAATGGTGCTAGTCTATCCAACTCATCACTTTATTGTTTTAACTGTTGTTGATCCCTGATTGTCTTCACGAGATTGACCTCCTCCATTGACTGATCTTCTTGATTAGTAGTTGATGGGGGAGATTTTTATTTGACATAAGCTTATATCTTCTACGTTTCAGAGATCTAAGAATAATTTGATCCATCATAACTTTTTTTTTTCATTAATAATTACAATATAGATTGGTTTAGATTTGGTCAGATAATGTGCCACCCTACCACAATTATTAATAGATTTTGATTAGGGATGGTAGTGGGATGGGGATTTCTCATTCCTTGCGGGTATCTGCTCCGAGTTAGATGGAAATTCCCCGAAATATATCCTATGGGAATGGAGTGATTTTTGCCCCTATTGACGGGGCGGGAACGGGGATATTATATATATATATATATATATATATATATTTTTATATTTAATATAATATACTTAATTTTTGTGTTTTATCTAATTGAATTAAATTGTACTTTCATCTTTTATTTGTATTGAATTATTTTTATGTTTTTGTTGATATTTTATTTACATGTAATTTTATGGTTTCTTGTTATGTATTAATTTGTATTTAAACAAAAAAAAAGAATGGAGTGGGAATCCTCATATGATGTGGTCGGCGGGGGATTTTCCCCATTTCATTGGCGGGATGTAAAATTTTCATGGATGAGAATTTTTCCCTACGAAACTGATAGGAATGGAATTCCCTGCTAACATGAGGATACGGATGGAGATTGCTCCGCTGGGCCCTCCCCAACCGCATTGCCATTCCTAATTTTGATCTCATTAGCCTTTATCTAAACTGATGTCACAAATGTCATCTAGATTGGACACACTTTACTCGAATTGGAAGCACAACACTATATATATATATATATATATATATATATAATAAAATAAAATTTTAAAAGTAATTATTTTTCTACTATATCAATAGACAGTCGTGGGTTGCGTCCCCAAATTAATTTAAAAAAAAGAAAATTAATTTGAACGATTCCATCATTGAACCAACAGTAAACAGCGGCAGTTGAAACCACAGCGACAATAGAAATAGAAAATCAATCTTCTCTATTAAACTATGCATATAATTTACATGTATGTATATATATTGTCACTCAAGTATTGTTCTTCTGTTTCGATATTACTTACAGTCTTACACGCAATGGAACGTTTCTCCGTAATCACATCGTGCTGGGGCAGCGCCGCCGTGAGTGAGGCGGCGGAGGAAGAAACACCAACGGAAGTGAAGTTTAGCGGCAAGACAACGCATTGGACGCCGAAGCTTCAGGCAATATCGGAGGACTCTCCGATTTCGTCCGACGTGGACTTCGCCGCCGGCGTTGGCCGACGGACGGCTGATAATGATAGTAAGAAAAGACGGGTCAAAATAAAGCCCAAAACCAGATCTGCGGCGGCGACCCCTCCATATGGAAAGAGTGCCTCTCGGTATTTCTTTTTCTTTTTAATTTTAATTTTGTTCAAATTAATCTAAGTTTGAATATTGATGAGTGAAATAAATATTTTGTTTCAGGAAACCTTCTATCAATTTTATGGTGCCTGCATTCTCTCCAACGCCACTTTTGTTCTGATTTCATAAAGCAGCAGTTACAGTTTCTTGTATGCTCAAATGTACAAGTGTATAACTTTACGAAACCATATCACAAGTCATAATTCATTACGATATGTTCGTGAGATTATCTTATATAAGTTTGTGTAAATATATAAGATGTATTTAATGCTCGAGTTTACTAAATAAAATTTAATTATGAGATTTTTTATATGCTCAAGTTTTGCCGTGCTTTCATATATGTTAATGATAACTAATGGCTACTTAATTCGTATTGAAACATGAAGCTTGCTTCAATACAATAAATATATGTTAATTAGCATATATAAGATTCAACAAGAAAGAATAATTAAAGTGAGTTAAACTATTTTCATATGACAATAAATTGGTTTTGAAAAGTTATATATATTATGATAATTCCACCAATTAGAATTAAGTATTTTCATACGATTTACGGTTAAAATTAAGTTATGATTAGATTTTTATTTTTTATAGAACCGATTTAATCACAAACAAACATTTTTCTTGTGAATACATATGAGATGAATGTCCTCGCAAGCAAAGCATAAATTTATCACAATAAGCATCATAATGTATGCAACTAATCTGCCATTAGTTGTTTTATTTTTCCACTTACTGGTTAAATATTTCATTTATCTTAACTTTTATAGCAAGTGGGAGGAGTCAATTTATATTTTATGCTACTAATCTGCAATTAAGCAATTGCTTAATAATAAGCTAGTATTTTCCCCATTCATCGATCTGGTTTTTATTCAATACCTTATATGAATGTTTCTACGTTAAAAATTTGATGATGCAATAGTTTGAATACAGTTACTTGCACAAGATTCTCTATATTTATTTCAATTAATGTGTAAATAATCTTCATGCATTTTATATATAAACATTACTAGTTAACACGTAATATACACCAATATAATCTTAAGATAAAATATCAAAATAGAATAGAGATTCTGATTAAGTTACCACCTCAAAATGTTATAGATATTTTATCTATAATGATCTCATGAAATAAAATGTTTATTGTTAAACGTTGTTCACGATCTCAATTAAGTAGTGACTATATATATACCATAATCACATTTTTGCAAGCACAAACTCACTAGATGTATGAATAATCATTAGGTGTATAACTTTAAAATTTATGTAATCCAGGTCGATCCAATCCAGATCCATAATTTTTGATTTTTTTTTTTATATGTTGACTTTTAAGTTATATATATGTGATTATATTAGTATAACTTTTATGTACGAGTATCATAATTTTTATGTACTGTAACTTAAAAAAAATAAAAAATTCAACGTTGTTTTTTGAATCAACATATATTTATATAATATTACTCATATCTTTTAATTATGTTAATTACACTTTTATATATTACATAAAGATAAAAACATTTGTACATAAATATCATATAAAAGATATATATGCACAAATTGTGTTGAATTTTTTTTTTCCAAAGTTACACTAATTTAACATAAAGTAATACATAAATAAATAAAAAAATTCCGGATTCAGGTCAAACCGAATTGCATGTGCACCTGGTGCACACCAAACCCCACTCTTTTGCAAGATATATAGTCGAGTAACGATATATAGGTACTCGCTTCCTTTTTAACTAACTCAATAAACATCACAATATATTAGTAGAACTAAATATCAACGTGCCATTAATCACAACATAAGTACACGATCATGAACTGTACGTTTCAAATTCTTCTTATAATTTCATAGTATATATATCTTATTCATGGCACAAATACATATAAATATTTAAAGGTCTAATGTAAGTGTTGATGATGTACTTAGATAAATACTCAAGTAATCCACACTATTTGAGGTGGCAACAAAACAATACAATTATTTTGTATTATCAAACTAATTTGTTTGATGATTTGACTCTCTTATTTAATCTGTGGAAGTCCAATAGGATTGAATTGATTCAGTCCCATATATCTCAATATCATGGAATGAGTAAATGAATTATACTTGATGGTCAATATTGACTTGATTAAAGAATATAATTAGTTTGAGGAAAGTTTCAAGTGGTATATACATGAGTGAGCTAAATAAAGTTTATTATTTTTAATTATGTATCATTTCTATTACTAGCTGATTTGGTTTAATAGATCCAATTATTGAAAAGAAAATTAATGATAATAAATTATTAAAAATAATTTTATTAAAATCTAAAATATATTAAAAAGTCTAAAAACAAACAATAAATCTAAAGATCATGTGCAACAACAGGCTGTTTTTATTGCTAATTGTTGTATTAGTTGTATCATGTGTATATATATTTTTTATCCTTTTTTTTTCTTCACCCTATTAGTTGTGTATTTGAACTTCATAAACCATCATTTCTGTACTAATTGTATTATATATATCAATAATTTTGAACATGTGTCATAATGACAAACAATAATTTATAGTTTTTCGTATACATATATATTTATTATAAATATATTATTTTGTTGAAATTTTAAGTTAAAAAATACTATTTTATTAAAATTTAAAGTTAAATATACATGTTATAGTTTGATATATGTATTTTGAAAATGTCATGTTAAATTTACAAATATTTAATAAAATTTCTATCACTTTTAATTTTTTGCTCATATCCATATATTTATGGATTTTTTTAAAATCAAGTTTATGATATTCCTCTTACTTTTTATCGATATTTTAAACCCTGTTTATGTATGTATATATATGCGTGTATATATATTAATATAATTATTCATTTGATGTGAGATAATTGTGTGCGCCAATCGTACGATGCAATTGATCGATTCGAATCCATGGTTTGGTTTTTTTATTCAAATGTTGACTTTTGTGTTATATTACTCTAACTTTTATGTTATATTAGTAAAACTTTTATATAATATTTTAACTAAAAAAAATAAAATTCGCCACAATTTGTACATATATATCTCTATACTTTTATGTGATATTACTTACACATTTATATCAATATATTCATACATTTATATAATATATAAATGTACAACTATTATAACTAAAATGCATGACAAAGATAACTACAAGGTATAAAAGTATTACATTATGTCTAAAATATTATAAATGTATAGTTAATATAATTAAAAATGTATGACTAATATAATATAAATGTATGATGTGATTAGCAAATAACATGTTGGAGCGAGTTGGATGCATGGAGGTATGTGAGAGTGTGTGGAAGGTAGTTTCATATCAAAACATGTGATAGCATGAAAGGGTGAGGCAACCTGATTGCATAGATTCTAAACCTATATATCAATTTTATATAAAATAAAATATTTGTGTGGAATCTATGCACCACTTTTATATAAATATTTGTGTTATTTGATTTCGAATCCTTGATCATCAGTAATATTACCCTTGCTGCATCTTAGCCTTCACTTTGGCCTTGATAGTTCACACACGCACATATAAAAGTGTTAAGAGGGATATATATAATGAAAAATGGTCAAATGTTTATGGTGGAAAATTATTAATATGCCCATTGATAATATATAATAATCTTATCTTCTTGTTATATAAAAAATAAAATTAATAAATATTTTAAAATTTTAATACATCAATTGTGAACTGTGTTCATGGTGGGTAAATAAACAGGATTGTATACATGATGTCTATCCTCTCTATACGTGTATTGATATTTCCTAAGCCCATTTTTTATTTTATTAACCGAGTCCAATGAGGTTAACATGAAAATCCTTATGCAAAGCCCATAAGGACAAGTTGATAGTCCAGCCAGCCCTTCGAAGCCCAAATCAGCAGTAAATAAAAATACTTAACATCTTCATTTTAAAGGTTTAACAAAAAGAAAAAGAAAAAAAAACAAATTTTGTGAGATTTTATTAACTTTGACTTTTTTTTCAAACTATCAATCTAGTCTGATTTCAGCAATTAGTTCTGAATTCCGTCCATTACTGAGATGAGTGCAAAATTTACAGATGACATCAAATTTGAAAGGTCAATTACACATAATCTCTAAACAAACATAATGTAAATTTTAAACAAATGTGTCTTCTATTCTAATACTTTTATTTATTTATTTATTTTTGAAAAGAGAATCAATTTATTATTAAAATGAATTACATCGGAACATTCTCAATTTAAATAGAAAAAATAATCTATAAGAAACAGGAGAGAAAGATAGACAATCACAACATTTGCTACAAAGTAATTTCACAATTTTTTTTATATAAGTGGTGTACGGATCCTGACTCGATCAGGTCTCTACGCTCGCGCACGCGCTCCCACGCATTTAGATGGGTGCGCTCAAACCCACCTAAATTTGCTTAGATGCTAGACTTTTATGTTATGTTAGTTATACCTTTAAGGTCTTTATATTATGTTAAACATACTTTTATGATATGTTAAACATATCTTTATGATTTTATGCAATGTTTTCATAATCGAACCGATGGCCAAACCGGCCTAACCACTGATTGACGGTTCAACCGGTCGGATCGAAAAATGATCTTTGTCTATTTTTTTTCAATATTATTTATGTTACATTAAAAAAGTTATGCACTTATATGATTCATATTAAAATAAATACAATAAAGTCATAAAATGTCAAATTACAAAAGTTTTAGATTGAGTGAGAAAATTATATTTGCAAAAGCGATAACTTTTATAATAAGACCCAATTTATAGATTAGTTCTCAATTATAGATCCGGATTTTAAAGTTACTCAATAAGGGGCTTAATTTAACATTTTTTTTCAATTCAAAGTTTGAATTTAGATTGAATTCTCAATTCAAAATAAATTTTCATTTTCTTTTTTATTTATATTTATAGATTTATTTATATTTGAATATGTATTTATATTTTGGATAAATTAAGTTAAGTTAGTGCGCTTTAAGAACAATTTTCATTTGACTTATCTTAATTATATGAAAAAAAAAGAAAAAAATATAATTAATTTAATTCATTAAATACAATTTATATTAAACTAATTATTATTAAAATCAATTTTCTATAGTTTTATTCATAAAATCAAGAAAATAAAAGAATCTTCATTTTTTTAATTGCATTTATTATATATATATAAATTAATACAAGTCGGATGAAGATCGTTCCAAAATTGTACGAACTTGTCTTAATTTATCTAAACTATAAATACATATTAAAATATAAATAAATTATAAATATAAAGAAAAAATGAAATTTTATCTTGAATTGAGAACTCAATCTAAATTTCAAGCCTCTAATTGATAAAAAATGTTAAATTGAGCCCCTTATTGAGAAACTTTAAAATTCGGATCCAAAATTGAAAATTAATCTATAAATTGGGTCTTATTATGAAATTTATCCTTTGCAAAAGTGTCTCTTCTCTTCTCTCCACTACTCTTCTCTGTTTTTACTAGTATTTTCTCCCGTGCGTTGCACGGATTATAATATTTATAGTTGATTTTAAAAATTATGATATTAATGGATTCAAAACTTTATATTCGTTAAGTTAGAAAAAAAAATCAATATAATATAAAACAAATAATGTTTACAATAATAACTAAAATATAATAATTACAAAACTCACAAAACTTCTTTATATACAACATTAATTGATACATAAATAAAGTTATGAATATAGTTAATACTAATACATAAATATAAAACTAAGAAACAACAATAATAAATAATTGGACCATAATTTTTTAATTTCATTATGTCCCAAGAATTTGTGTTTTTGTAAAACTTTTAGAAGATTTCACTTGTTTATGTGTAGATATTTAAAATAACTTTTCTGATTATTTATTATGAAAATTTTAATGTCATTATTTTAATTCTTTTATAATTTTGATATTTAAACCTTACAATTTAATTATATGAAATTGTTATATTTAAAAAAAAGTTATTCAAATTATTATGGTCTTTTTCACTAAAATTATATTTAATTAAGAGGATATGAGATTTTTGGAGTTGATTAAAAGTGATCAATTAATAATAGAAATTTTGAAATATTATTTATATACAATATTTCTCATAATTACCAAAAAAAATATCTTTAAAAAATTTTAACTTTAAAATTGATAATGAGAATAATTATAGATATTAAATAATTAAAGTTAACAAAATTTAAAAAAATTATTGTTCAACAATAAACAACCGTCATCGTCAACAACAAATAATAATAATTATTAATAATTAATAATAATAATAATTATCAATATAGTACATGAAAAAATGTCCTAAATAACATGAACAATCTTCTTGACAAAACTCATAATTTTTGGAATTTTTTATTAACCAAAATAATGATGTGACATCTTTAGGAGGGAAAATGACATTTTTGTAATATTTCCCAACTGTCTTGCTTTTATATAAGTATAGATTCCGCTGCGTGTTTTATCTCTCTATATTATTCATTCGATCCAACATACAAAGGATCGCCGTTTTCTTTACTTCTTTTAGTTTCTTTTTTAACTTTTGAAGCCCAATTTGGAAGCCCAAAGATGAAAAATCATTATTTCATAGCCCAAAACAAGAAGTTAATGTAATTAAAAAACAAAAACTGATTTTCTGATTTTTCGATTCCCGATTATAACCGGTTCAACCAGTTTTTGACCGGTTCTTTTCAGTTTAACCTAAAAAACGGTTAATTGGGTGTATTTGGATCGATTTTCATGCCGATTCCCGATTGAACCGGCCGATCCGATCCGATTATGAAAACACTGATTTTATGTTATGTTAAGCATACATTTAGGATTTTTATATTACATTAAGCATATCTTTATGTTAAATTAACCATGTCTTTATGTAACGTTAAGTATACCTTTATGTTATGTTAAGCATACCTTTATGGTTTTATGTGATGTTAAGCATACCTTTAGGGTTATAATGTTATGTTAAACATACATTTATGTTATATTAGTCATACCTTTTAATTATGTTAATTGTATCTTTATGTATTATATAAAAGTACGACTAATATTAATTAAAGGTATGTGTAATATTTACATAAAGGTATATATGTACAAATTAAAGTTTTTTTATGTTGAAATTATAGTTTTTTCGTCAAAATTAGGATTTTTTTTGTCAAAATTAGGATTTTTTTAAAAGTTAAAATATTACATAATTGTATGATTAACATAATATAAAGGTACGACTAACACAACATAAAAGTTAAGAAAAAAAATGCGCGGATCCGGGTCGGATTCTACCCGACCCGACCCGCGTTGTATGGATCTAAAATCCATACAACAGTTACACACAAGCCTCACTCAAGTAATTTAATTCAATTTGAGTATTTAAATATGAAAAATCTAACTAACTAAATAATTATTCGAATATGATTGAATGATTTTCTCGAATAATAAAAATATATTTACTTATAATACTGAATCCAATAATAAAATATATGCATGAAAATCGCATATATATATATATATATATAAATAAAGTGACCCTCTGGTTTTAAGTTTTGTTTCTGATTTTCTGTAGTTTCCTTCTCTTTTTTTCTTTTTTTAACTAAATATTAATCCAATTACTTGTTAATGAAGGGTTAAAAAAATAATTATGGCACAGAATAATTTGAACTTTCTTTGTCTTTTTTTTCTTTTTCTTGAAAAGATGAATTTGGCCTTTTTGAAATTAGAGGTTAAGTAAAAAAAACAGATGAACTTTGATTGTTCAACTGCATCACATTTTGAGATTTTATTTATTTGATATAGGATTATCATAATCTTGATCTGATGTTGTGGTTGGATGAGTTTTTCTGCAGCAAAATCTGTATAATACAGTTTCAAAAGTTGTTTGATTTCTTTATGTAATTGTTTGAATATGTATATAATATGGTGGAAGCAATCCATTTTTCTCTCAAATCAGATCATATGGGTTTGATAAATACTTAGATTGTAGTGTTGTATAAAAAATAAAAAAAATAAAAAACTTTTGTGCACTCTAGAATCTGTGCATTTTGATCCGGTATATCTCCGTCTGCCCCCTACATGACCATGCCGATCCACCTACACCTAGGAGTGATTGCGTAAGGTATATCGTATTAAAAATTTTGTATGTTAAAATGTATATTGTTATTTTATTGAAAATTTTGATATATCAAAAATATTTTATATCGAAATGAAGAATACATGCTGAAATTTTGATATATTGAAAGTATCGTTATATCGAAATGAAAGTTATGAATCAAAATTTTAGTATATTGAAAATATCAATATACCAAAATGAAAAAAATTATTATTTTGATTTATTACTGTGAAATTAATATATTTTTAACTAATATTAATATTTTTGGTATTACGAAAAATTTGAAATCATCATACCTATACCGTACCAAAATTTTCGGTAAGTTTTAGGTACAGTAAATGTAGGGGTAAAATGCGTGAAACTCCCTTGTGATTTGGAAATCTTGCTTCGGTCCTCCCTTTGTTAAAAGAATGACAAAATTTATGTATGTGATATGATTAAACATGCGCGATATCCCCAATTCCGTCTTACTTGACGATAGTATGTCTCACTTGCTGAATGTGCGAATTGTTGTTGATTTTTCTTACTTTTTCACTTGTGTTTTGACATTTATACCCTTCCATTGTATATAAAAGCAAAGACATTTGATTTGTACATGAATTATAGTATACAAAGAACTTGCTACTCCAATTTGTTCATTGTAGTCCCCCAATTGCTTTTTTTTTTCTGTTTAATTAATTCTTTTATTTGCATGCTAGGTCGTATGTAATATTTTATTTGTATTTATATTAAAACCTTATTTATTGTGCTCATTATTTTATATGCATTGTGCTCATTTTATGATAATTTGTATAGGGAAATATCTTCTTCATTTAAGAAATCAATGATGAAAAATGAAGAAAATTTAGATCTAAGGTATTGTATCTTGAAGTGCTATTGCCGGAAAAATACCGAGATTAAAGTTGTTGGTCCATCGAAGGCAACAGTGGATAAATTATTTTGCACTTATCGTCTACGTAATTGTGAATACTTTGCATGGCTAGAACCCACATAGATTGCGTGGAAGAATTGTACGAGTGAAATGCAAATGTCAAATTTGGAAGAAGAAGTTGACTCTTCTGCAGTAGGAGACAATAATATTATATTGATACTCTCGAAATACAATGATTAATCATTGAAGATGGAAAAACTCAACAAAAATCAAGCTCAGCTCAAATTGTTCACTTTTGTTATGTTGGTCCTTCTTATTATTGTAATGCTCAAGTGGAAGTGTAGAACTATTTGCAAAATATTTTGTAGCTATTTGCAATCAATGGGTATTTTGTGAACTATGGTAGCCAATCATATTCTGCTTCGATTATCTCCATTTTCATATTACAGTAACCTGTCAATACATTCAATTATACTATTTGCACACTACAAAGCAATCCTCAAACTCTTAGTAAAATTGTAGATAAAGAATGAATACAAAAGATAGAATCTCAACTAGTAAAAATAATGGACTTCCATATAGCAAAAGTAATTGTTTGATCCTACAACATGATTGATTAAAGCCAGAATTTCCATTCTTACATCATGTACCCCAAATAGCAGATATTGATGTTTCATCATGCACAAAAGGATATAAAACCTACAAACTTTCACAACATAATTCATAATGTACTATCTATCAGCTTTTTACAACAAAATCAATCTTCACAGTTAGCAAAATATCTACCCAAACAGCTTTTCCATAAATAGTCTTACAGCTTGTTAAAACAGTCTCATTTCAACCTCTTCTTGATCTTTGAGTTGGCTTCTTTTGTTTTCTAGGTCTCTTTTTTTAGGGGCCTGCAGCTGCAGCTTCAGCTTCATTCCTAGATTGTTGTGTGGGATTTTGGACAGTTGATGCTTGAGTAGTTTGTTGAGTGAGGTGAGATGGTGGCTGCAAAAAAGATCTTGGTATGCAACAGTCCAATACACTCTTATAGATTGCAAACAAATAAAAATTTGAAATGAGAGTAGGGGATACTTGATCTTCATGTAGAGCCCAACCAAATTGCTCAATAAAATCTTAGCTAGGTGTATCTTGTGGCTCTCATTCACCCTGCTCACATTGGTTATCTTGTTCTTGTTCTTACTCTCCTTCACCCTGCTCACCACATTAATAAACTGTCCACCCTCAAAGCTGTACACATGAAAAAAAATTAAATAAAGTTAGGTGTAAAACCTGTTCATGTTTTTGTTCTTGTTCTTGTGCAACCTGTTCATTTCCAAGCCTTTGTTTATTTAGACAACTTCTTTTGTTATGGCCCCATTGCTTGCAAAGGCCACAAGTGTTATGGCCCAATTGCTTTCATTATAGGTTAAAATGCCCAATCTTTCAACACAAATATTGCCTTCCCAGACCCAGAAGACTAGGCTCCAACAATTTTTTTGAACTAGTAGACTGATTAAACAAGAAAGAGTTATGGGTTGCTGTTTTGAAAGCATTGAACACAAAAAAGGTGAGTAATGAAATTGTGCGACAGAAACTGCATCAAACAAAGACTAAATCAATGAAAAATACATCTAATGCATCAAGCAAAATCTAAATCAATGAAAAAGACATCTAACAGTCTTAGGCAGCATACAATTAAGGGATACTTTAGTAACTTTTAAGGCCCATAATTTATTCAAGAATATGTGTCCCAATCAACATAGACCAAAATTTGGTCTTCAGAAACAATATTGATCTCCTCTTATAAATGATACCATGGTAACACTTAAAACAGAACAATAGAGGTAGAGATCGCCAAAAACCAAAGTACATCATCATGTTTAGGGAGGGGGGAATAAGTCCGATTAAGCATAGCTTGACCAAATATATGTGTTGGGATATGGAGTCTGAGTTAGATAGACTTTAGAACTCCTGATCAGATAAGACTTAGGACTCCCAGTCAAATTAAAATTGAGATTCCTAGTTATAAAGGCATTAGGACTCTTCCCTATAAATAACCATTTGACTCATTATATTTGATAACACAAGAAAATTAGTAATTTCTCCTGGCTTGGTAGTGCCCCCAGACGTAGTCAGTTGACGAACTGGGTGAACAAATTGTTGTCTCTTATTTTCATTTATATCAAATTCTCTATAATTGTTCTCAAAATCCTAACAACTGGTATCAGAGCATCAGGTTTAGTAGATCTGGTGGGAGCAATTACGATGGCTGAAGGAAAATCGCCTGTTGAGAAATTTGATGGATCAGATTTTGGATTCTGGAAACTGCAGATCGAGGACTACCTGTACGGTAAAGATCTGTATCAATCTTTGGGTACAAAGCCCGAATTTATGAAAGACGATGAGTGGGCGTTGTTGGATAGAAAGACGATGAGTGTAATTCGTTTATCGTTATCCAGGAATGTTGCGCTCCACACGATAAAGGCAAAAACCACAAAGGAGATGTTAGAGATTATGACCGAGATGTACGAGAAGCCATCAGCCGCGAACAAGGTTCATCTGATGCGGAGGTTGTTTAACCTAAAGATGGCAAAGGGTGCTACGGTGGCCAATCATCTAAATGAGTTCAATATGATCATTGCACAATTGAGCTCAGTTGAGATCAATTTCGATGATGAGGTACAAGCCCTAATTTTGTTATCCTCTCTACTAGAAAGTTGGAGTGGGACGGTGACAGCCGTTAGTGCCTCGGCCGGGAAGGTGAAACTCAGATTTGATGAAGTTAGAGACCTGATCATAAGTGAAGAAATTCACAGAAAAGAATTAGGTGTGACCGTAGGATCAGCCTTGAATATAGGAAACAGAGGCAGATCAGAATCAAAATCGAATTCGAATCGAGATAGATCGAAATCGAGGGGGAGAAATAAGCCGAAGAAAGACAAGAGCCAGATTAAGTGCTACAATTGTCATGAACTCGGACATTATAAAAATCAGTGTAAGACACCAAAAAAGGATAACAAATTAGCAAACACAACCACTGAGGAAAACGCGGATGTGTTAATCTTGAACGTAAGCAGTCCATTAGAATCTTGGGTATTAGATTCTGGAGCATCATTTCATTCATACAGCAGTGCTAACGTAATGGAACATTACATCCCTGGAGATTTTGGAAAGGTTTATCTTGCTGATGATGAACCTCTGGAAATTGTGGGAAAATGGAATGTTCGGATCAAGGCACCGAATGGAATTGTTTTACAGTTGCGTGATGTGAGACATATTCCTGGATTGAAGAGGAATTTACTTTCCGTTGGGCAACTTGATGATGAAGGTTACGTTGTGACCTTTGGTTGTAAAACATGGAAGATATCCAAAGGAGTTATGGTGGTGGCTCGAGGCAATAAGGAGGGAATGTTGTATATTACAGGCAACATCCGGGACAATATTGCTCTTGCAGATGCAAAGAACGATGCAGATTTGTGGCATTGTCGTTTGGGCCATGACAAGTAGGAAATTGGTGCATTTTATCGAGGGCATATTTGTGATTTTATAATCTTTTAGATGATTAAATGCACCGTTTTCATACCTATATGTGTTTTATGTCTCCAAATACTTCACGAATTATTTTCTTGATTATTTTAGGATGTTTTGAAGTATTTTGGAATCGAGAAAGATGACCATGAGACGAGGAGAAGTCAATTGGGCCTAACTTAATTTCCAAAGCCCAACAGAATTTAAAGAACTAATTTTGGCCTTTAAAGAGATCCAAAGAAGGCCCATAATCCTTGGTGTTTAGGGAAAAGAAGCTCACGGCCGCCAAATTTGAGGAGGATCTTGAATTAGTTGACTTTTTCTCCAAGAAAGAGGTTTCCATAATATATATATATATATATATATATATATATATATATATATATTCTGACTTACTGTTCACGGAGAGCACAACCTGGAGATTGACTGTGGAATATTGGAGAGAGAGATTAGTTTAGAGAGAGAAACATATCTTTAGTTTCCTAGTTTAATTTGATAATGGAGTTTTCAATTATTCTTGTGGATTCGATTATAAGGATGATCGCTTAATCTTTCAACTCCGGTTAGCAGGGATGTTCGAACCCATATTTCTTTTATGTTTTAATTAATTCTGTTTCCCCTTCTCGATATTTGATTGGAATTGATTATGTTATCTGTGCATATCGTTTTCGATTATTTGATGCTTGATTTAGACTGATCACCTAGGTTAAGTGTTGATAATTGATTGCTAGAATTTTAAATCATGAATCCTAATTGTTGTGATTTAATTTTCATAAGTGGTAAACTAGAGGTCGTGCATCTCTAGGGTAACATAATCCTAGATTATTGAATCGAGTTTGTGTATTCGAAGTTTAGTTCATCCTATCGTCTTGGTAATTAATGCATTTAATGAATTAAATCTAGAGAGCTTGTTCTAGGTTATTCAATTAAATAGGGTTGATTAGTGATATTATCCTAATTTAACTAATCTTAAGAGACGATTCGCTTTAACAGAGCTTGTTGTTAGACTAGGGGTGATAATTCCATGATAATCTGAGAGAGGGGTGTCACATTGATTAAGACATAATTGAAATTGGGGGATAACTGAACTGTTAACTGGGATGCTTTTTATATTTTGATTTCTTATTTAATTCATTTTCTCGCTTCATAGTTAGTAGTGATTTTCGATCAAAACCCCCCAACCTTTTCTATTTCTGAATTGAACATAGGTGATATAGTTTATTCTCCATTCCTCGTGGGATCGACTCCGACTTACCCTAGCTACTAGTTAGTGAGGTTAGGAAGAAAATTAATTAATTTTATCGCGTCACGACAGTGCGGTCAGGCCACATTAGTGAGAAATGGATGAAAGTGTTATGTTCAAAAGATAAGCTATCAGGCCTCAAGACTGTTGAAATCAGGTTGTGTGAGGATTGTATATTCGGAAAGCAGAAAAGAGTGAGTTTTTCGAAAGGAGGCAGAACCTTGAAGAAACAATAATTGTAGTTAGTCCATAGCGATTTGTGGGGACCAGCACCGGTGACATCTCTTGGTGGAGAATTTTATTACATGACTTTCATAGATGACTCAACGAGAAAGGTATGGGTTTATTTTTTGAAAAATAAATCTGACGCTTTTGATATTTTCAAGAAGTGGAAGGCTCTTGTAGAAACTGAGACAGGTCTCAAGGTGAAGTGTTTGAGATCTGATAATGGTAGAGAGTACGAGCTCCGAGAGTTCAAAGAATTTTGTGCTGTAAATGGAATTCGCATGGAGAAAACTGTTAAAGGAACCCCTCAACAAAACGGCGTTGCAGAACGTATGAACAGAACACTATGTGAACGTGCTAGAAGCATAAGATTGAAGTGTGGGTTGCCGAAGACGTTTTGGGCAGATGCAGTTAACACTACAACTTACTTAATAAATAGAGGACCCTCAACTCCATTGGAAAGTTGCCTACCAGAGGAGGTCTGGAGCGGTAAAGAGGTAAATATGTCATTTCTTCGAGTATTTGGTTGTGTTTCATACGTGCATATTGATGTTGTTGATATAAGTAAGTTGGATGTTAAATCTGTTAAATGTACGTTTATTGGATATGGTGGTGATGAATTTGGCTATCGATTTTGGGATGAGAAGAATCGAAAGGTAATTCATAGTCGAGATGTCATATTTAATGAACAGATATTGTACGAAGACAGGTTGGGTGCATCTGAATCAGTTGGTTCCGAGAAACAAGTTGTCGAGTTAGACATCACGAACTCGGGTGAGAGCAAAGTGGCTGATGATAATGAGGTGGTAGGTGACGAGGAACCACATACACCATAGTCAATAATTCCGCTGCGAAGGTCCACCAGAATATATAAATCACCTAATAGGTATTCACCTTCTCTTCATTACTTGTTGACAGATGGTGGTGAACCAGAATGTTATGCAGAAGCAACACGTGGTGAACACGTGAGCAAGTTGAAACTAGCGATGAATGATGAAATGAATTCATTGAAGGCTAACGAAACGTGGGAACTAGTTGAGCTTCCAAAAGGAAAAAAAGCGTTGCATAACAAGTGGGTTTACAGAATTAAAGAGGAGGCTGATGGAAGCAAGCGTTACAAGGCAAGACTGGTTGTAAAAGGGTTTGAGCAGAAATATGGTATTGATTATACTGATATTTTCACCCCTGTTGTGAAATTAACCACCATTCGATTAATTTTGAGTTTGGTGGCTGCAGAAAATTTGATGTTAGAGCAGATGGATGTGAAAACAGCCTTTCTTCATGGAGATTTGATGGAAGACATCTACATGGAGCAACCAGAAGGATACTTGTCAGAGGAGAACAGTAAGCTTGTTTGTAGATTGAAGAAGAGTTTGTATGGCCTGAAACAAGCTCCATTACAGTGGTACAAGAAGTTCGATGGATTCATGCATGAGATTGATTTCTATAGATGCGAGGTTGACCACTGTTCCTATCTCAAGAGGTATGACAAATGTTATATCATTTTATTGTTATATGTTGATGACATGTTGATAGCCGGTTCTAGTGCTCGAGAGGTGAGTAAGTTGAAGAAGCAATTGTCTGACAGGTTTGTAATGAAGAACCTTGGAGAGGCTAAGCAAATTTTGGGCATGCGCATTGAGCGTAAAAGGGTGGCAGGAAAGTTGTATCTTTCGCAGGCTGAGTATATCAAGAAAGTTTTGAAGAAGTTCAGCATGGAAGATGCAAAGCCAGTTCGTGTCCCTTTGGGTAGTCAGTTCAAGCTATCCAAGAAGAACTCACCCAGTAGTGAAGAAGAACGTGTCTATATGCAGAAAACTCCATATGCCTCTGCAATTGGCAGTTTGATGTATGCTATGGTGTGCACAAGACCTGATATTGCACATGCAGTAGGAGTAGTTAGTCGTTTCATGGGTAATCCGGCGAAGCAACATTGGGAGGCAGTAAAATGGATCCTCAAGTATTTGAGAGGTACTACAGAGAAAACCTTGTGTTTTGAAGGCAAAAGTGTCGAATTGACGGGGTATGTTGATGCAGACTTAACATCAAGCGATCTTGACAAAATAAGAAGTACAACTGGATATGTGTTTACATTTGGTGGTACAGCAATCTCTTGGGCTTCTAAGTTGCAGAAGATTGTAGCACAGTCCATTGCAGAAGCAGAGTATGTAGCAGTGACTGAGGCTAGTAAAGAGATGATATGGTTGCAGAATATCTTGTGTGAATTGAGGAAGAAGCAAAAGGATAGTATTTTGTACAGTGATAGTCAGAGTGCTATTCATTTAGCAAAAAATCCAGTTTTTCACTCGAGAATAAAGCACATTGAATTCAGGTATCATTACATTCGTTACCTCATGAAGAATAAAGTCTTGCAACTGATGAAGATTCGAGGAAGTGAGAATCCTGCTGATATGTTGACTAAGGTTGTGACCTTAGAGAAGTTGAAGTCATGCATGACTTCAACTGGCCTTGGAAACTGAGATGAAGGTCTGGCATTACTACCAGTGAGAAATATTGATGAAATGGAGAAGACAAGTTACAATTGGAAGTCAGTCTCCAGATGGGAGATTGTTGGGATATGGAGTCTGAGTTAGATAGACTTTAGAACTCCTGATCAAATAAGACTTAGGACTCCCAGTCAGATTAAAATTGAGATTCCTAGTTATAAAGGCATTAGGACTTTTCCCTATAAATAACCCTTTGACTCATTATATTTGATAACACAAGAAAATTAGTAAATTCTCTTGACTTGGTAGTGCCCCCAGACGTAGTCAGTTGACGAACTGGGTGAACAAATCGTTGTCTCTTATTTTCGTTCATATCAAATTCTTTATAATTGTTCTCAAAATCCGAACAATATGTAATCAAAGAATTAAACAGACAAGATTAATACCAAACTTTCTAAGCAAGTGTACAAATAAGTAAGATGTATCGAAAAATAATCCAAATTACAATCACAATGAAACAGATTCATTGAGGCAATCCAATATAATATGCTAGTTATACCCCAAGGAAAACTGAATTGAACTTTAGAGAATTATTGACAATTGAGAAAGCAAAAATAACTCAAATTACTGAAGTATGAATCTCAAACTCATGACATTTTTGACAAACCATATCGAAGGAAAAGGAAATTCATTAAGTAGATTTTCCAAGACGAGAGACATCTCATACATGCATCAAAAGCAATCTATTAAAAAGTGTGGAATTGAGTGAGTTGTTTAAAAAGAAACTCACATGTTAAAGAAAGTCAAGTGTTTATAAAATTCTTGTTTCCTATCAAATAAAGACACCCCAAAATTCAAACCCAAACACCCTAACATTCAAACCCTATCCTCAAATAAGTAAATCCAACAAATAAATCGTTCTAGCACCATAGACGGCAAAAAAGCATGACTTGAATATTTTTTGGATGAAAATCGAACAACATTGTTGGATGAGATGAGAATCGAACTTATCGAAACAATAATGAATCTCCGCGGACACACCAACTTCGCGACCTCCAAGGAACCTTAAACCCTAAAATTCCTCACTGTATTTCACTCGCGACCTCCGAAAAACCTTAAACCTAAAATTCCTCATTGTATTTCTGTAATTTCAGTCGATTAAAGTGAAAAACGAGAAATTTTTGGTAAGGAATGAGAAGCCCTAATTTTTCCCTTTCCTGATGCACATGTGGTGAATTAATTTTTACTGTCCGTAATTCCTCATTTTAGAATAAGAGTATAACGGGAAATTCACGTATAAAATTAACACAATTAGCTACAGTTTAAAAAAAGGAAGAGTGTGCATGTTTAATCATATCACAGGTGTACATTTTGCCATTCTTTTAACAGATGGGGGATCGATGCAAGATTTCCAAATCATAAGGGGATTTCGCGCATTTTAACCGTAAATGTGGTATATCGATATTTTTCTCCCATACTTTATCTACACTCGCTAGAGTCCTATTTTTTTTTTAATTTGAGAGAATTAAATTACTTAAAAAAATATTATTTATAAAATTTAAAGGTATCAATCGTTTTCTTTATATTACTTGTATAATTAAAATGTATTATTTTTTAAAAATATATTAATTGTTTTACTGAAATGTATAATTTATTGAAGTGAAAAATATTACTTATATAATTTTAGATTGTGTTTGGATAGAGTATTTTGAAATTTCAAATTTGAAATGAATGAGTTTTTCAAATTCAATATGTCCAAATAATAAATTTATTTTAAGTGAAAGTAATAGATTTCAAATTTATATTTATTCAAACACCATTAATAAAGAATTTCAAATTTCTCTTTCAATTCACTTATCCAAATGGACCATAAATTATTATTCATATAAATAGTATAATAATAAAAATTAGAATTCACGAGTAATCATTTCCTTCTCCACTTCCGTATTGAATATATTTCTCTACTTTTCTACAAAAGATCAATGCATTTCATCTTGTTAAAATAATTATTTTTTAATATTTAGAACCGTTGTAATAAAATAATCTTCAACATCACGAATTCATAAATTGAGATTTGAAACATTCACATGCTTCCAAAGAGAACAAAAACCATATAGAAATTTGCGATATGAAGAAGAAGATGGAGAATCGCGAGTAAGACAAGAAACTGTATTAAAGGAAGAATAAAAAAGTGAAGATGTTGCTTTGACTTATGTGAGATATGAAGAAAAGAAAAATAAAATTTTATATATCCATATATATCTCGACTGACCGGATTAATTACATTAATTTTAAATTTATACAGCTGATCCATAGAAGATCAATTCTCTTTTATTATTGGTGACTAAACTAGTTGTAAATGTCCAATTTACCCTAAAATGTTAATGGCTAAAAGAAATAAATGATTTTTTTTTATGAAAAATAACAAAGGCTCAAAATTCTTTAACTAAAGACGTCAATTATATAAGCAAATGTATTTTTCTATGTCGAAATTTAATAACATTTGTCAACTTAAAGTTTTTTTAAGTGACATTTAATTGTTGATTGTGATGTAAAAGAATTTAATATTATATTTAGTAGAAATAACTTATAAGAGGAGATAACTCTATTTTGATGTATGAACTTAAAAAATTTAACGTTCACAGATGAATTAATTTTATGAATATAATTCCAATTAAATTATTCAAATTAAAATGATAATACCTGTTGAAATAAAAGAATATCCTCATTTTCTTAGAAACAACTTCAAGATCCTGGAATCTTAGTTTGGGAACTCCCAATATTTTTTCTTTCTTAAATTTGCTAATATTTTTTGAATATTAAAAAAATCTTACAAAATTCCAAATATTTTCAAGGGGTGCAAGAGGAAAAGATCAGAAAAAGAAAGAAAAAATAAAAAGAAAAGAAAAATCAAGGTCAAAATGTTATATATATATATATATATATTTTTTTTTTTGAAATAAGGTCAAAATGTTAAAGACGGGAACATTAAGGTTGAAATGATAATATTCATAAAAATATATTTAAGCTTACCAAAGCCCAAGACGCTTATTAACTTGTATTAAGAAACGGGGATGATATAAAAGAAAATAAAAAGCGGAAAATAAAAACCATTTACAGAGAGATTCGTCTTCAGCTATTCTTTCTCTCATCAATCGATCCCTTGTCTGCTCTCTGCTATCTTTCCAATTACCGCTTGTAATTCTCTCAACTCTCTCCAATTTCTGGGTCGACTCACTCGGCGCGACTCGTTATTCGATCCCAAGCCGGCTCTGCGCTCGCTATTCCAACTCGTAAGTCTTCAGATTCAAAACCCTAGCGCCAACCCACAGATTTTTCCCATCAGTTTTCGCCGTATCTGTTCTTATTGAACCGTTTTTGCGTTTATCTTTTGATGTTTCTTGATTTCTCGGAATTCATTTTTCTCGTTATCTAAAAACCCTTCTGCATTTTCTTTCTTAAAGATATAGTGCTTCTCTTTGATTCAAGTTCGTTAATTTTGTTTTTCGTTGGATTGATTGTTGTTTTTCTTTCAGGTGGGTTTTGAGGAAGGAGGATTAGGACGGCTTTACTACGAAGCAACAACAGTATGAGCATTGATAGCCCGGGAGAAGACGAGGATTAGGGTTTGGCTACTGGTGTTCTCTTGAGATAAAAGTTCCATTTTGGGGCATTCCATGGGCGATGGCGGTGTTGCATGTGTGCCTTCACAACATGTTATGGAGAAGTTCTCAATTTGCGGGGGCAAGACCAACGGCAACACCAAGCTCAATTCATCTTCAAAGACTTCCGTCAAGGTGGCAAAAGTAGACCCAAAAATGAAGCCGAAAAAGTTCAAGGGAAGTGAGTTGGCCTCGATTAATTTTGGCAGTTCGAATAAAGAAGTTGCTGAGAGGAATGGCAGTGATGATTTTTCTAACGACATCAATAAAGAAGAAGTAGAGGAGGGTGAATTGGGGACTCTGCCCTTTGAGAATGGGGAGTTTGTTCCTGAAAAACCGGTAAGAAGATATGAAATTAAAAGTGAGGTTGAGAAGGGTGAATTTACCCCTGGAAAGTGGCGAAAGGATGGTGGTGTGGAGAAAAATGATTGGAGTTCATCTAAAGAGGAGTTAGAGAAAGGGGAATTTATTCCTGATAGATGGTGCAGAAGTGATTTTGTAAATAAGAGTGGTGAGTATGGCTACTCGAAGGCACGAAGATATGATAATGCTAAGGAAAAAGGATTGAAGAGCGAACGGGAATGGACGTCCCCCTCTGCAAAGGAAAGGGGATGGAGAGATTGGTCGCCACCTTCTGCTAGAGAAAAAGGATGGAAAGCTGACCGTGAGCGTGATTGGACTTCGCCTTCATCAGGTAAGTATTCCGGTGAGAAAGACCTTGGCAGAAATGCTGGGAGTGGTCAGAATATAAGGAGATTTTCTTCCAGATTTGAAGCTGAGAAGACTCAGAAGATCAGCTCCAAAATAGCAGGGGAAGAAGGCCCTTTGAAGAATGACTTCACAAATAGTAAGAGCCATGCAAGAGACTATCCATTCAGTGGCAGGTCAAAGCGACACAGTAATGATTCAGATATCGGTGATAGGAAGTATCGTGTTGACTATGATGATTACTCTGCTTCAAAAAGCAGGAAGCTTTCTGATGATGGCAGCAGATCTGGTTTCTCAGTGGACCACTATCCTGGGAGGAATGTGGAGAGGTCGTATAAAACTGCTGCTTCTTCTTCATTGCGAAACACTCCCTCAGAAAGGTATTCTTCGAGATATCTGGAGTCATCTAGAGCAGTTCATGAAAGACATAATAACAGTCCTCATCATTCTGAGCGGTCCCCACATGATCGGGCCCGCATCCATGATCACCGGGATCGCAGCCCAGCCCGCCGTGGTTCGCCATCTTATGACCAGGGTCATCAACATGATCGAAGTAGGTCCCCTTATGATCGTAATCGTCACTATGATAACAGGGGGCGAAGTCCTATTTATGTGGAACCCTCACCTCGCAACCATGGCCGAAATCGGGATGGTAGGGATCGGACTCCAACTTTGTTGGATAGGTCACCACGTGAGCGAGGTAGGTACAATGACCATCGGGAGACAAATAAAAAACTTGGAGTGGTTGAGAAACGGCCAAGCCAATATGCTAGTAAAGGACAAGAAGGGAAACATAATTTGATGAAGGATTCTGGTGGAAGGGAATCAGATATTTTGGTTAAAAAATCACCAGATAGGGCAAATGTGGATAACAGAAATGTTTCCACAGATAAAACTGCTGGCCACCTGTATCACCATGAAGAGCTGTCCCAGAGTCCTTCACTTAAAACTACTGAACTGTTTCAAGAAAATGGAATTACTGAAGAAGCTGCATCTATGGAAGAAGATATGGATATCTGCAACACTCCACCACATGCCCCTCCGGTGACAAATGCAGTTGCAGGCAAGTGGTATTACCTGGATCACCTTGGTGTTGAACGTGGGCCGTCCAAATTGTCTGATCTAAAGTTACTTATCGAGGAAGGATATCTTGTATCAGATCACTTGATCAAACATGTGGACAGTGACAGGTGGGTAACTGTTGAAAAAGCGGTTTCTCCATTGGTTACTGTGAACTTCCATTCTGTCGTTCCAGACACAGTTACTCAACTTGTGTGTCCTCCTGAGGCTCCTGGTAATCTATTGGCAGATAATGGAAATGAGGCATCCAGTAATGAAGTGCCAGCTACTTCTTCAAATTCAATATTTTTCTCTGACGACAAATCAGCTGTCTCTGTTCCTGTAGAAGATCTCCACATAGATGACCGAGTTGGAGCACTCTTAGAGGGTGTCAAATTAATTTCTGGAAAGGAAGTTGAGATGCTTGCTGGTATGTGTTTATTTTTATGTAGTTATCAAAAAATATTCTGTTATCCGCTCATGTTTTTATGTCAGTTGATGACACATGATATAAAGTGCCACATTTTGAAATTTTATCATTTGGCAACCATTAGTCAAATGCACGAGTGAAATCCAATTTTATTTTATTTTTTTATTTTATTTTATATAGAAAGTTCAAAATGGAAATATGATCGATTTCAGTACTAGTTTCAGCTCCACCTGCAGCTTCTGTCCGACTCCTTGAAAATTTCAGTTAGCTTTTCATGCGTTTCACTTAACTGATGTTCTTTGGTCTTCTATTTATTTTTTGCAGAAGTGCTGCAAATTTCATTGGAGCATGGGGACTGGGAGAGATGTGATAAATTGCAAGGTACTTACATTTTAATTTCATTGCATACCCAGATACCAACTGTCACTTTTTTTTTTTTTGGGTTTATGTTATGGTTGCTTAAGTTTTTTTACAATCATGAAGTTAGAATCTTTAACCTTTCTTTGTCAATGTTTTTTATTTTATTTTATTTTTAATATCTACTCCTTTTCTATCTTGTGCTTTTGTACTAATACTAGGATAAATATGGAGAGTTTGTTGTTAATGTTGTTCATATTATAGTGTGACTTCTTCTAACATGTTATGGAACTGTTGATGGTCTTTGGTATCACTCGATGAAGTTCATCCTTTGAAGTTTGCTATATTGTCCCTCTAAATTCTGTACCCGTCTTTTTTATGTACCTATGTTGCATGTATGGAAGAAATTATTTTATATAAAAAACAATATAGTCAATGATTATAATATTCATTGTGCTTGATGTTATATCATAAATAAAACCATAAAATAGGAAAAATGGGTGCCATCACAGAGTTCTGTATCAATAAAGTTATTGAGTAGAAGATAAGCATATAAAACTGAGAAAAGCCCTTAGCACGGGGAGAGAGGGAAGGGGGATCATATAGAACAGTGGGGCACGTGAAATATTAAGTGCCCTGTTAAGTGACATACCCGGCTCACTTCATTTCATATTATATGATTATTGTAATTTCACATGCATCATTTTGATGTTGGGTTTGGTTTGCTATTAATGGCTTTTCATGCTTCTATTGAGCCATTTGTTGCTTGATACTGTTTTAATTATGCATATTAACATTACTTGTATGTGTGAATTTGTTGAGATGGCCAGATTTATCTTAACATTATTGGGTGCTTGAGTTCTCTTAAGTTGTGTTTGGATTGAAGATTATGGTTTTAAGAAAACTTGCTCCAAAACCATCTTCATGATTATAAAGTAACTCAAAAATGGTTGCTAAAGGATTTGGAGTTCATATTATTTGGAAATCATAACAGATTCATATCTGTTACATGAAAATTATATGAAATTTGGGATTATGTGTAAGAAATTCTTAGTCCTCAAATTCGAACACAGCTTAAAGAACATTTCAGTTTATGTGTCAATTTGAGTTCATTTTTTCTATTACGTGGTCTTTGCGCCTAAACTCTACTGTGGTACGAATTGTATTCATATGTATGCTTCTTACTCATGGTATTCTGTTAGGGTCATTGACAGGTTTTACTGGGCACCAAAATGATATGGATGAGCATTTGGAAGGTACAGCTATTGAGGGTTGTATTACTGGTTCTGAACTTGATCTAAATGACCCTGCACAATCAAGGTCCAATGTACTTGGCTCCTTTGAAAAGGATAACACACTTCATTGTAGCGACACTGGTGAAAGTTTCTTTGGCCAATGGGTGTGTAAGGGTTGTGATTGGAAGAAAAATGATGAAGCTGCTCAAGAGAGATCTTGGAAGAGGAAGATTGTTCTTAATGATGGGTATCCCCTATGTCAGATGCCCAAGTCTGGTTGTGAAGACCCAAGGTGGGAGCAAATGGATGAATTGTACCATCCTTCTCAGAGCCGCAGGCTTGATCTGCCACCATGGGCTTTTACCTCTCCCGATGAGTTGAATGATCTTAGCACTATTAGCAGATCATCCCAGACAAAACCTGCTCTGCCCAGGGGGATCAAAGGAATGATGCTATCTGTGATTAGGATAAATGCTTGTGTGGTAAAGGACCATGGTTCATTTGTCTCTGAATCCCGTGTAAAAGTTAGAGGAAAGGAAAGATTTCCTTCAAGGTCCTCGCGACCATATTCCACAAGTGGTGATACAAAGCGGTCATCTGAAGATGGTCATTGTAAGAGTGCTCATGAACAAGACTCGCAGGATTCTTGTAAAAAGAGTTCAATATTCAGTGTACCGAAAGATCGTCTTTACAGATTTGATGAGTTAAAATTGCACTTGGGTGATTGGTACTTCCTTGATGGTGCTGGGCATAAACGAGGGCCTTTATCATTTTCAGAGCTTCAAGTTATGGCAGATCGAGGTGTCATTCAGAAACACAGCAGTGTCTTCAGAAAACAAGATAAAATTTGGGTTCCAATTACTATTTCATCTGAGGCTTCTGGAGTTACCCAGCATGAAAACTCTGAAACCTGTTTAACTTCCCTTGCAGAAGCAAGTGGCTCTATTTTGAGAGTAACCCAGAGAACACCAAATAATTTCCACAACCTACATCCACAATTTATTGGATATACTCGTGGAAGGCTTCATGAATTGGTGATGAAGTCATATAAAAGCCGGGAGTTTGCTGCTGCTATTAATGAAGTTCTTAATCCTTGGATTAATGCTAGACAGCCTAAGAAAGACATTGCGAAACACATTTACCATGCTGGTATTCATCTTTTCTTTAAATATAGTATTGCAATGGTCTGTTCTTTCTTTTGGTATTTAGCTTTTGCCAGCTCTGTATTTCTGAAGCTATATGTGATTTTGGAAACTCCTGTCTGATTTGTATTTTTTGGTTGTACATCTTTTAATTATTATTACACCTTGTAAGAGTTTCCTCTGAACCAATGTTGCAGATCACTTCCGTGCAAGTAAAAGAGCTAGGATAGATGGGATTGAAGAGGAGTATGAGATGGATGAGGCTGGGCTGACCTTTCAGAATGATGATTGTGAATTTGATGAGTTATGTGCTGGCATTACCTTCAGAAAAGGAGATGAGGTGGACTTGGAAGTTGAGAGGGGAAGCTGGGATCTACTTGATGGCAATGTTCTGGCACGTGTATTTCATTTTCTTAGAGCTGATTTAAAGTCGCTCTTTTGTGCTGCCTTGACTTGCAAGCATTGGCGGTCTGTAGTCGAGTTTTACAAAGATATCTCTAGACAGATTGACTTTTGCGCAATTGCGCCTAATTGCTTTGACTCTGTGGTCTTGAAAATAATGGTAACTTATGCTTGTATTACACTTTTGTTCATGCACTTCACTTTTTCTTTCTTTCCTTCAATTGGGATGGAAGTGTGAATTTTGCCATCTTGAATGTTTTCTATTACTTGATATATTGTATGTCTGACTTATACTGTAATCTGCAGAATGATTACAAGAAAGAAAAGATTACTTCCTTAATATTACGTGGTTGTACTGGCGTTACTTGTGGCATGCTTGAGGAACTTCTTCAGTCATTCCCTTTTCTGTCATCTATAGATATTAGAGGTTGCACCCAGTTTGAAGATTTGGTTTGGAAGTTTCCTAATATTAATTGGGTCAGAAATCGGGATCCCCATTTTAAAATCCGGAGCCTTAATCACTTAACTGATAGGAGTTCAACTGCTTCTAATCAGATGGATGAATCTAGTGGATTGAAAGAATATTTGGAAAGTTCAGATAAGAGGGATTCTGCAAATCAGTTATTCCGTCGAAGCTTGTATAAACGATCCAAGCTTTTTGATGCTCGGAAGTCCTCGTCCATCTTATCTAGAGATGCTCAATTGAGGCGTTTGACTATTAAGAAAATTGGAAATGGATATAGGAGAATGGAGGAATATATTGCTTCAAGTCTACGAGACATCATGAGCGAGAACACTTTTGAGTTTTTTGAGTCTAAGGTATTGATAACATCTTTGTTTGGTTATGTTTCCAATATCTATGTTTATCATATGCAATTCTATTCAACTTGTATAGGTAGATGTATATAATCCACATCCCTTTGTTTGCCAGGTTGCTGAGATTGAAGAAAGAATGAGAAATGGATATTACCTGAGTCGTGGCGGCTTGAACACTGTCAAAGAGGATATCAGTCGTATGTGTAGGGATGCAATTAAGTAAGTCATGTTTAATATTCTGTACATTAGTTTTAGCTTGGCATGGTTTTGACACATCAAGTCAAATAATATTACAGTGTCATTGCAGCAGGTTAAATCAGTTATGGTTTGTGCTTTACTCATTTTCTGCACAGTTGCTTTCATACAACCAGCCTTCCTTTTGAATTCTATAGTTTCTTTTTGTTAATCATTTCCCTTATTGTATTTGTCAGGAATTATGACCAAAGATTTGTTTTTTTTTTTTTGCCAGAGTTGTTGGTTAGATTTTTTCTCAGAACTTGAGAAATGGACCAAAATGTCTTCTGTCCTGATACATTATAAGTTTGTCAAAACATTCTGTTGATTAGTTTTGTTTGCTTGCCTTGATTGATTCATGAATACTTTCCATTTATGATGAAATCTGACACCACATTCATCACAGATACGGAAATATGGCACACATCTATCTATGTTTTCAAGATAATCATGACGCTGCTTCTGTTTTCTTGGATAATTTGTAAAATGGCTTATGTTGAATTTTGATGTCATGTAATTTCAGAATTAGAACACGGGGTGATGCTAAAGACAGGAATCACATTGTTACATTATTTATTCAACTAGCTTCTAGTTTGGATAAAGGTTCAAGGCTGACTTATGCTAGAGATGAGATGATGAAATCTTGGAAAGAAGACTCACCTCCAGGCTTTTCATCTACTTCTGCAAAGTATAAGAAGAACCCGAGTAAAGCGTTTGAAAGAAAACACTTGTACAGGAGCAATGGCAATCTATTCATGAATGGACTTTTAGATTCTGGAGATTATGCTTCTGATCGAGAAATCAGAAGGCGGTTGTCCAAATTAAACAAAAAATCTTTGGGTTCAGCAAGTGACACATCCGATGACATGGACAGATCTTCCAACGCAAGTATGACAGACAGCGATAGTACTGCTTCAGACACTGAAAGTGATTCGGAGACACCATCAGAAAGTGCTGTCAGGCAGTCCAGAGGGGAATCATTCTTTACATCAGATGATGGGTTTGATTCCTTGGCTGATGACCGTGAGTGGGGTGCTCGCATGACAAAGGCAAGTCTTGTCCCTCCTGTCACAAGGAAGTATGAAGTTATTGATCACTATGTTATTGTAGCAGATGAGGAGGAAGTTAGAAGAAAAATGCAGGTTTCTTTACCTGAAGATTATGATGAGAAGCTTTATGCTCAAAGAAATGGCACTGAGGAGTCTGATATGGAAATTCCTGAGGTGAAGGATTACAAACCCAGGAAATCCTTGGGTCATGAGGTTCTAGAACAAGAAGTTTATGGCATCGATCCATATACACATAATCTAATCCTTGATTCCATGCCAGAAGAATCAGATTGGTCGCTTATTGAAAAGCATTTGTTCATTGAAGAAGTTCTCCTTCGTACTCTCAACAAGCAAGTCAGGAACTTTACTGGTTCTGGGACCACCCCTATGATATATCCTTTAAAGCCTGTGTTCGAGGAGATACTGGTTACTGCTGAGGAAAATAGTGACAGAAGAACCATGCGTCTCTGCCAGATAATACTGAAGGCCGTTGATAGTCGTCCAGAGGATAATTATGTTGCTTATAGAAAGGTTAGCCATATTAACTTATCATGAGTATTATATGATGTTATTATTTTGTTGTTTGGTAGCATGTGCATGAGTTCTTGCTGTTATTCTTGCTCTTTGATGGCTCTTTTCTATCAGGGTCTTGGAGTCGTTTGCAACAAGGAAGGTGGTTTCAGTGAAGATGATTTTGTTGTTGAATTTTTAGGAGAGGTAATACTTTTATTATCGTTACCCAGATCCAGATGTTAAATGATCACCTACTTGTTAGTTCTGGTTTTGATGTAGTGAAACTGCAATGTTTGGATCCCAAGAGCTAGTAATAAGAGTTAAGTTTTAGTTGTTTGTTCACCTAAATCAGTAAAGATAATTGAATTCCATTTTTGGACTGATGATATGAGGATATCTTATCCTAACACTTCATCATATCATCTTCCATTTTTGCCTCCAGTCATGTGGCTTTCCTTACATGTATTTTAGTGTTTGATGAAATAATTTATCAACATAGCAGAGCATCAGTTGAGAAACTGCTAATGGTTAACATTTCATCCTTGCATTTCATAGCTTATGCAGTGTTTGATTTGCGGTTTATATCTATTATTCGGGAATTTTAACTTCATTGCATCCAGTTCACTTCGGTCTGTGATTGGAAGAGTTTGTATAATGCGTGTTCTCCTGTTTCTGTGAAGTTTTTTGGCATTCTATCAGAGATGTTATAAGATTTATCTTTTTCCTGCACATTTGAAATCTGGCCACTTAATGACTAGTTGTAATGTTGTCTGCTGGTACCAACAAAGGGGAAATAAAATCTTTGTTTTTCGTTGTTTTATGCCTGCAACCTTGTTTACAGGCTTTGAATTATTTCTCCTGCATATAATATACTTCAAAATTTGCTGACACCTTTATCTCATCATAGGTTTACCCCACTTGGAAATGGTTCGAAAAACAGGATGGCATCCGTGCTTTGCAAAAGAATAATAATGACCCAGCACCAGAGTTCTATAACATATATCTGGAGAGGCCGAAGGTATATTATTTTGATTGAATTGCACATCATGTTTGATGGTGCTGCTCTTGTTTTCAAGGCAGCACCTTTGCAGACACCATGTATTAATTGGTACCCCTGCTTATTCTTACTATAATTAGGAAAAACAAATATTTTGTCCCCTACTTTTTAAATTTTTTTTTTCCCCTCTTGTGCTTTCATTCCTTTTGACTTTTGCTCTTGCACTTCCAAAATTTTGACCTTTTTGCCCCTGTACTTCATTTGTATAGTTCTTCCCCCCTGTGCTTTTATATTTTAACTTCTATTTTACATTCCCCCATTGGAGTTTCACCTTTTATTTTGGGCAAATGTAAAAAAGAAATGAATGTACAGGGACAAAATGTAGAAAATAAAGTACATACATGGAGGCAAAAGTAATAAAACAAAAGTACAGGACTACAAGGGTGAAATAGTTAGAAATAAAGCACAAGGGGCAGAATTTAAAGAAACCTGAATATTCAAGGGGCAAAACTACATGTTAGATTAATTTAACACGAACCATCTGCTGAAAGTGTGAAATTGATTATTATTCAAGCTTCAGAAGTGTTTCCGATCCTCTATGTTAGGTTTGATCAAAGCGAAGATCCTTCCCTCGTGTTTTGTATGATGAGGCACATTGCTGTCATTTGTCTCTGTGGTCCCCATGGTAAATTGCATGTTGGACTTATTAATGATTTTAAAAATCTTTGAATGCAGGGGGATGCTGATGGGTACGACCTAATTGTAGTTGATGCAATGCACAAGGCAAACTATGCCAGTCGGATTTGTCACTCCTGCAGACCTAATTGTGAAGCAAAGTATGTACATGATGGTGTTATTATGCATAGTCCTTCCTACTCATTTGGTTAATTAGTTGTTTGGTTTCCTATCAAATTTTTTGAGTGTTTGATTTTTAAGGAAAGGTTTAACTAGAAATGAAATTGATTATCTAGATTTTGTTTGTTTTCTGGTATCTGCACCTTAACATGAAATAATTGTTCATGCCTGTGCGATCATTTGTATTCAGTTTGTATATGACTTCTTTAAAATGCATTTGCAAAATGCTACTGTGATGGATGAAATAAGAGTACATTTCCAATGAAAGATTGTGTTCCATTAATTTATTTATTATATATCTGACACCACTGTATTTGAGTGATGTGTAAAATTTACATGCTGCCTCACCTTTCTTGTGCTTTATATGATTGTTTATTTATCATCATCCCCTTGGAGTAGATAACCTATTTAGAAATGGAAGATACCATGTGCCCTCATGTCTCAGACTTTAAATGGGATGAAAGTAGTGTTCTAGAGTTCAAGGATTAGCTTAATATCCAGTTATGCACTCTCCCTAACTTTAAATGTTGGTTTGTATGAATGAGAGTCAGCATAATGTGATTTTTCTTTAAGAACATTATTGACCAACTGTTACACAGGGTCACTGCCGTAGATGGCCAATACCAGATTGGGATCTATTCTGTAAGACCAATTGCTTATGGTGAAGAGATCACGTTTGATTACAACTCTGTTACTGAGGTCAGTGGATTGTGAAGCCTAGTTAATGTTTGTGATTTTATTAGCTTTGTTTGTAACTATTGATTGCCTGCAGAGTAAGGAAGAGTACGAAGCTTCTGTTTGTTTATGCGGCAACCAGGTTTGCCGTGGGAGTTATCTAAATCTTACAGGTGAAGGGGCTTTCCAGAAGGTACATGATCTGATTAATTTCTTTGAGTTGTTAGAATTCTCTGTTTTTTTAAGTTATGTCAATTGCTTCTTGAATTTGATTTTATAAAATCTGATTATTCTGGATGCTAGGTGCTGAAAGAGAATCATGGATTACTTGATCGGCACCACTTGTTGCTAGAGGCTTGCGAACTCAATTCAGTGTCTGAGGAAGATTATATTGACCTGGGTAAAGCTGGACTTGGGAGTTGTTTGCTTGGTGGTTTGCCTGATTGGCTGATTGCCTATTCAGCTCGCCTGGTATGTATTCTTCTCATAATCTTCTATTTTGAATGAAAAGTTTTGCGGATTTCTACTGATATTTGGATTTCTAATGTTAGGTGAGGTTTATAAACTTTGAGAGGACGAAACTCCCTAATGAGATTCTTAAGCATAATATAGAGGAAAAAAAGAGATACTTCGCTGAAATAAACCTGGATGTTGAAAAGAGTGATGCTGAAATTCAGGTATGTGCCTACTCACTTTCTACTGAAATGGTCGGCTTGCTTGCTCCAATAATCTTCAATTTTCCCTGTGTGTGCATTCCTGCATTTGCTGTGTTAGCAGCTGAATAAGGATATAGAATTTTATACAGTTCGTCAGTTTTCTTTTAATATTTGTAGGCGGAGGGTGTGTACAATCAGAGGCTTCAGAATTTGGCTCTTACAATTGACAAGGTAGCTTATTTTCTTTTCTTAACATATTCCTTCCATTCCATTTCCCAAAGAGATCCGCAACAATTAAACAAATATTGACTATTAATAGTAGAAATTGGATAAATGGATGAGTCAGTTAAATTTCTCTCTTTCTGAACTTATGCAGGTGAGGTATGTTATGAGATGCGTTTTTGGTGACCCAAAGAATGCCCCACCTCCCCTGGAAAGACTTAGTCCTGGAGAGGCAGTTTCACACCTCTGGAAAGGAGAAGGATCCTTCGTCGATGAACTTATCCAGTACATGGCTCCTCATACCGAAGATGCTACATTGAGGGACCTCAAGGCCAAGATTCTTGCCCATGATCCTTCTGGTTCTGATGACACTGAGTTGAAGCTTCGGAAATCTCTATTATGGTAATCAGCAAGAGCTGAACTTTAAGCAATTTTAAGCTTAAAACATTTTTTTCTTCTAATATGTAAATTCTATTTGCAAATTTCAGGTTGAGGGATGAGGTGCGGAACCTTCCTTGTACATATAAGAGTCGGCACGACGCTGCTGCTGACTTGATACACATATATGCTCACACGAAGTCCTTTCTCAAAATAAGGGTGAGCATCTCGAGTGTGCTGAACGATTTGAGATTGGGTCCATTTTCTTTCATTTGACTTAAGTTACATCTTCTTGCAGGAATACAAGACAATAACTTCTCCACCTGTTTATATTACTCCACTTGACCTCGGTCCAAAGTATACTGATAAGTTGGGATCAGGTGTTCATGAATACTGCAAAACATACAGTGAGACATATTGTTTGGGACAGCTGATATTTTGGCATAATCAAAATGCCGAACCAGATGCTGCCCTGGTCAAAGCAAGTAGGGGTTGCTTGTCTTTGCCTGATGTTGGTTCCTTTTATGCCAAAGTCCAAAAGCCATCACGCCAGCGTGTTTATGGTCCAAGAATGGTGAAGTTTATGCTCTCTAGGATGGTGAGTCGTGCTTATGTTTTTGTCTTTAGTTTTTCTGTTTGTAGATTCAGCCTTGAGGGGCACCATATGTCCCTTGAGTTTAACTGTTGTCATTTTATATTTATTGATTGAGAGCAAGTTAGTTGTTATACTTGTCAGACAATATGGTTAAACACAATGATTGTCTTAATTTCTGGCAGGAGAAGCAGCCACAGAGACCTTGGCCAAAGGATCGGATTTGGTCATTCAAGAGCTCATTCAAATTAGTTGGAAGTCCCATGTTAGATGCTGTATTAAACAAGTCTCACATTGACAAAGAGATGGTACATTGGTTAAAGCACAGACCTCCAATCTACCAGGCCACCTGGGATAGGTGAATTTTTGCAGGCAAGCATGCTTCAGCATTGTTTTAATACATGAATAGAAGAATTATTAGATATGATCGATCGTCTTGTCTTGTTAGTCGCTGCTGATTCATCCGAGGCGTCATTTTCTTGCGCTTTGATTCTTATGTACAGCTACGTTGTCTTTCATTCTTTTTATTTAGGTTTTGTTTGTAATTTGTATTCCTTCTTGAGTCATAGTCTTCTTCTTCACTCTTTTTCACTCTTTTTTTAAATTTTAATGGAAAATGGCAGAAAGAAAAATTATAAATTCCCGTGGCATTTGAGCAATATCTGTGTGAATAGAATATATTGCATCCTTTCTACTCTGGGTTGTTTATCTTGTTCTATAATCATTTGGAGCGGATTTATGTAGAGACAACACTTTGTATGATGCATAATATATCATTTTCACACGTAATTATTTATTATTATTATTATTATTATTGTTTTGATAGCCTGACCCACCTCTACCCTAAAAATTTCAATTTCATGCAAAGTCACATAGAATTCGAGGGTATAAAAGATAATTCAACATCGTTTTCATCGCGGCGCCCTATTTTCTGTCCGTCCGATCAAAACTACCTTAAATCTGACGGTCCAGAATGAAACCCCAAACTAAATGACAGCTGCACCAAAACGGCCAATGGTACAGACAAAATCGTCAGCCCGTAGCCCGCCACATGTCAGTGTGCTCAACCGTACCGAAACCGCCACGTGTCCACAAATTCCTTACCCTATAAAACCTAACTCGTTTGAGGAACTTTATCCGATTTTAGCATTTCCCAATGGAGACAGAGTTCCAGTTTCAATTGCAGCCACTCAGCCACGGCGACGCCTCCTCCACCGTCGATGCGGCCTACATGAGTGGCCTCTGCGCCGGCCTCACCTTCCGCTCATTGCTCACCCACAATGACGCCGTTTCCGCCATGGCTCCGCCGTCTAACTTCTACTCGGAAGCGGCGATGCTACCGGACCTCCTCTCTCTCGAGCCGCCGTCTCTTTACACCACAGCGGCAAACGCTACTCTTCCGATCAACCAAACGGCGTCGTACAAGAGGCCGGCACGGCGTCGGAGGTCGGAGCAGAAGATCAGCCAGAAGACAAGGTGCTTGCAGAAGCTTCTGCCGCGGGATGAGAAAATGGACATGGCGACAACGCTGGAGGAAGCGTACAAGTACATCCAGTTCCTCCAGGCACAGATTAGCGTCCTCCGGTCAATGCCGAGCGGCGGCGGAGTGGCTTTGAGTGGAAGCGGTGGCGATTTGGGGAGGCTGAATCGGCAGCAGTTGCTGCAAGTGGTGGTGAATTCTCCGGTGGCGCAGGCGCAGCTATACACCAAAGGCTGCTGTGTTTACTCAATGGAGCAGCTGCTTTTGCTTAACAATGAGAAACGCTCTTTTCCCTCTAATCTTGCCCCATTCTAATTCTAATCCTAATTCTATCATCTTTTCTGGAAATGCATGCTGAGTTTTCAAATCTTTGGATTCATCTTTTCAGGATTTTACTCACTGATGGGATTTTTGATTACTTCAGAAAAAATTCTCAGTTGGGTTAGCGACATTATACTTTAAATTGCACAAAATATTGAATATAAATATTTTTCTTGTTTCACTATTGCATATTTGTTTACATGCTACTTATGTTGGTGTGTAGCAATTAGCATCGTATTTTGAAATGTGAGAAGAAATATCAATAATTATAGTTAAAATTGGTCGCATAATGCATATACTTTAACTGAGTTTTGCGAGAATGTTTCACAAATTTAATATTGTTAGATAAATTGATCCATACAATTTAAAACTTAAAAAATAATGATCGACTTGTGTGTTTGAACTAAACATGTTAATCCTTTAAAAGACTCACTATCATTAATATATACGATTGGTTAAAAAATCCAAAAGCATAATTAGTTATAGTTTTGCCATTTTGTACTCAAATGATTCAATATGTAATCTGGTTTAGTTAACCTTTTTTTTTTTTTTTTTTTTTTTTTTCTTGTGCGTACATTGTATCACGAAATTATTGACAACAATTTGAAAAGTCAACATTTCTTTTTGAGTAACTTCACAATCTCTCAACTTTATATAAAAAGAAAACTTTCTGGATCTTACACTTATAGTGGAGATAGAGCTGAACATTATTAAGTTGCTAATTTGGAAGTTGGTTTTGAAAAGAAGATAAATATGGTTTCTTAAAAAAGATAAGACACGAAAGAAATGACACATTATACATTAGTTTTAATCCACGTGAGATCTTCTATTCTAATGTATATGATTTTAACCCACATAAATTGAAACTTGCTAGTATGACATAACAACAACAAATCTAATTGGCTTCACTGTTTATGTTGTGACCAAAGTAATCCTTTAAAAACTTTAATACAATTCACCGAAAGTAAAAATAACCCCCTACACTGCACATGCAGAGAATAGCTTAAAGTAATTAACATCTGTAAGAAAAGATGCCTAAAATGCAACTCCTTAGTTGGTTTTATACCCTACTTTTCTTGTTCCCCAATGAAAGGAATCCACAAAGAAGATTAAAGTGGAGAAAATATAAAGTAAAATAAAGTCTCCACTCTATTGACAAAAGAAGCTTTTCCAAATCTCATAGCTTATATATTTATTCATGCAGCCACATTATTTTGTCCTGTTTTCCTCTGCTTTTCTTTCTCAAAGTTGCAACTCACTATCTTCTACTCTTGTTGCTAATTAAAGTGTTCAACAAATGGGCAAGGTAATCGGCATTTTCGCCTGTCTTTTGATCGTGTCATTAGACATCGCTGGCGGTATACTCGGGATCAAAGCCGAAGCTGCCCAAAACCAGGTGATCAATCAATCTTACTCAACATTCATCAACAATGTTGTTTTTTGGGAGTGATATATATATTTGGTGTATGTTGATTAAATAGGAGAAGCATTTGAGGTTATGGATATTTGAGTGTAAAGATCCAAGCCATGATGCATTTGTTCTGGGCCTAGCTGCAGCTACCCTTCTTGGAATAGCACATGTTCTTGCTAATTTGCTTGGAGGTTGCACTCTTTGCACTCAAGAAGAGATTGAGAAAGCTTCTCCTTCCAAGCAGTTGTCCATGGCATGCCTTGTTTTTACTTGGTATTTATCTTTCTTCTACTTATAATCTTTTTTTTTTTTTTGAAATTAGTATTCTTAGTTCTTCTTCACTTATCAATTATTAAAATTATTTAAATTTGAATTGTGAATCATCCTCTTTGTTTGTGTAGTCCAGATCTTCTATTAAATTTGGTGTTTTATAGTACATATTAATGATGTTTTATGATACACGTTATTAGATATACAACTAATTTATAACTTGAAGTAGCATAGTACAGTATGATATTAATAACAATAGAGTAAATTCAAATTAAATTACGCACAAAATTAGAGATCTGTTCGATGATTTGATCAAATTCCGAGGGTGAGAAATGTAATTTACACTTATAATAAAAGTGAATTCATCACGCTTGCTTGTGATGATTACATTAAACTATTATTGATGTTGGATCTTTTACATATTGCTCATTATGATAGATTTGGCCTATAAATTTCTTTTTTTTTTTTTTAAACTACAAAAATGATGTCAAATATCCCATGCACCAAAATCATAGAATATTGCTGAAATTAGTTAGTAGAATATGATCTTAACCTATGGTTGGGATGTGGCCAATTTCAGGATAATTCTAGCCGTTGGATTGTCGATGCTGGTGATAGGAATAATATCGAACCACAAATCAAGAGCATCGTGTGGATTCACACACCACCATTTCCTGTCAATTGGAGGGATATTATGCATGGTTCATGCCCTGTTTGCTGTTGCATACTATGTTACTTCCACTTCCTCACTCGATTAACTACACCACTTCTAAATAACCTTTTGTCCTCTTTTTCTTTGTGGGTCCCAACATAATCCATCTTTTTTGCCTGTTTTTCTGACTTTTTGTTGCTCGATTTTCTTTTTTGAACTTTGTGCATACGACCTAATTTCTGAATTTTGGTTTGCACTTCTATTTCCACAATTATTATTATTGTTCAATTTCCATGGATGTCAAGTTCCGACAATGGGTTTTAGGACAATTTATTTAATTACATACAACTATACACATTGGTAGAGATGTATGTAAAGTAGATGATGAATATTACGTCGATATTGTGTTTGTATTAGGTCTAAACCATAATGGGTTGGGGTTGAAATCACTATTTTGATTCATAATTATCATGATTTTTAATTTACTTTCACAGTTTAAGAATTTGTTAAATTTCAATGCAACTTTGTCGAATTGTTGCTTCCTATGACCTAAAAGTGACGTGACCACTTATATCAGATTATAATACATGTTGGCATGTTATTTATAAATTGAAAATCATGATATTTACGAGACTAAAATCGAAAAATTAAGATGAAAAATGATTTTAATCCAAACCATAGCTATTGATGGATCAATTGTAGAAGGATGATAAGGTAAATATGACAAATACATTCATACTTGTTTATTAGGACATGAATTGGCCTTCAACAAGCATATGCAACTTATTTAAGTATGGAAAATAATTTATCCAACAGAGTGTCCAAATAATCAGCTAAAGCCCCTCCAACACTCATATCTGTTTCTTTGTCCCATTGGAATGGCTTCACTGGCTTCGTCGCTTTCAAAAGCTCGTCTATAGGAATCTTCGGTTTTGATCTCTGCAATGGGACAATGTCCGTCATCTCCCGGTTGTAATCCTAAAAACAATGGGAAACAACAACAAATTAATCTCCTGTAACTTCCATAGCAGGTCAATTCTGTTTCTTTCATTATTGGCTTGATTCTTGCCTGATCAGCATGCATTTTCTTCGCAAATTGTGTGAATATCCTTAAGTTCTTAGGCTGTAACAGATCATCCGACAGCCTAAGGTACGTAATTCCAGCCATTTTAAGCTTTGGTGGACCAAATTTGTTTACACCATTTGGCCTAACGTTGAGTAGGATTTGGTTATAGCCTGCACGATCGTATCTTGCAAGCGCGTTCTCACCGGCCACGTCTATGTTTTCTGTCCATCCATCACTCAAAACCTGCATCATGTTATTCCTAAGTTTTTATATATGACAAGGCCGCGATAATGCCTGATTAACTAGCAAAGATTCTTGATTTTGTAAAACCTGTTGAACAAGTTGCTCAGGTGCAGATTTTGCCTCACCAGGTTGCTCTGTGTTCTTCATCTCCAAACATGTGAAGTTTATCGTACCATAGTGTCTCGATATCATCCTAGCAATGGGACGGTATCCATCTCTCTCTTTCAAGTTATAGTATCCTGATGTCAATTCACATGCATGACTATTGTCCGTGTACCACCAGTGAATCCCAGATACCTGCGATGAATCAAAGATATTGTCAATTTGAAGAGATTAGGATTCATGTTTTCATGACTGGAATGAATATACCTTGGCAGATATTCTGACTTTGAATCCCTGAAATGTCTTGTTTGCTTCATCAAGAATTTGATCACCATGTTCGATTAGCTTGTTGGAGTACCATGTCAAGAAGAAGTTCCCTTTTTCTGTAGTGTAAGTCCCATTTCCAGCAAAAAAACCTGTTTTTTCAGGCGTGTCGTTGTAATTTCCAGCATCGTCTGGCAGATCCCATTCCGGATGCCCAGCCTTTTCTGCGGCTGCCTTAAAATCTTGTTTCAAATACATGTCGTAACACTGCAAATCACCAAAGATCATTTGTTAGAATACAACTGTATTTCATCTTGTAATCCAGCCTGATGAAGATGGTGCGCAATAATGCAATAAAGAAGAGAGGATTTGATCCAGACAATTCACCTGGAATTCTCCAATTCCAGGGAATTTCCATCCCTGAGTTTCAGGATATGATGGATATCTGAGCTCTCCAGCTGGACCTAATCCTACTTCAATGTCGATTATCGTTTCGTCTTCCAATAAATCCAGCATGTTCTCCCTGAAACTCTTCATGTAATCGCTGTACATCTTTGCACAAACAAATTCCATTCAAAATCATGATTAGACGAGAATGTGACAATTCAGTACCAGCAAATCCAATTTTGATCAATTTCAGGATCGGATTACAGCAAAACCAATACTGAAATGGCCAAAGATAATATCCAAATTAAGACAGGAGGACTAAGAACCTGTCGTAGTACCTGGACAGCGGTTCGTCCCTGGAAGAGAGGCATATTATCGACACCAAGAGAGATGCATTCTTGATTCCTATTCCCTGATCTGTTAGTATAGAAGATATCAGGATTCTTTTCTCCAACAGAAAGAACCCATTCTGGAATCGGAATGGAGACAGCATCGCCAACATTGCCACCACATTGGTGGAACGACATTATCGCCTGGATTCTGAGACCACATTTCTGGACAAGCAGAAAGAGATTCCTGTAAGAAGACCAGTCATATTGCTTAGGACCCTTGGCCTCGATGATCCCCCACCACACGTCCACCATAACTCCATCGATTCCAGCTTTTTTCAGTTCCTTGAGTTGCTTCTCCAGCTTTTCTTGGTCCAGGAATTCGTTTTCACTGGCGATGACTCCCAACTATCGCGATAAACGCCGATTAAAAATCAGAATCTATAATGATCGAAAGAATCCATTTTACAGCTGTTGAAGTTTGTTGGTTAGACTTACTGGGAGCATGAGGAAGAGTGGGACGTAGTTAGCCAGGGGACTGTTGCTGAATTTTGGAGAAATTTTCTGAGTAAAGCAGGGGAAAAGAGTTAGTTTACAACATTTCCATGCTACAGAATATACTTTGCTAATCATGTGTCATCAATAACTTTCAACTATAATGATACCATACACACTCTGCTATTTGAAGAAATGAGACTATATCAAAAACCAACCGCCAAGAAAATGCTATTTCATTCATTGTGGAAAAATACTACTTATTAGGGTTATTTAAATGTGGGGATGTTAAATGGATTCATCCTAGCGCTTTCGGGTTAGTCCCAATGGGTTTCAGGATAAATACGTCAACTTAAAGGGGCCACCGGACTTCAAGCTAAATAGGTTATTATCCAGCTATTAATAAAAAATTATATTAATATTTTTATCATATAATTTTGAAATAAAATCTACATAACATTCAAAATTCACATATAAAGTTAAATAATTCATAATTATAAAATACACACACATAATTTTATGATTTCATTATAACCACATAATTCAAAATATTTGAACGTTTAAGTCCAAATTTTAAAATTATAACACAACATAATTTTAGACTTTAAATTATTTTTTACAAAAATATCATTAAAATTATATTGACATTGAGAATTTATACTTACAACAATTCATGGTAGAAACTATTAAAAATGACTATAAATTGCAATACAATATGAATATACTTGTTATTTATACGTATTTATCAATTATATTTATTCATATAAGACTAAAAAACTTGATTTGATTTTAAAAAAACAGTTAAAGAAAATATAGACTAGTGGGCCAACCCTAACGGATTTTAGATTAAACGAGATCGTATTAAACAGGTAAATTTAAATGGGTTAAAAATATTTATTTAACTCTAACCCTAATTTTTTTTTCTTTCTAAATTTAAACAGGGTGAACTACAACCAATTAAACATCCATATTTAAATGCATAAAAATATAAAAATGGTATTTGATCCATTGTGGAGAGTGCATACAATGCCACATCAGCTCATTTGGAATGGACCCAAGATTCCAACAAATCATGAAAAAAAAAAGCTAAAAAAAAGGAGCGCACGTGTCTACGGGACCGCCGTTGATTAGGCCCGTGTGGTGCAACACAAATCACAAGCGTTTGGACCTGGGTGTTCCCCTATTTGCCTAATGGGATCCTCCAATATTTTGATATTGATGTTTTATCGATATTTCAAAATAATTATAACACGCAAAATGTAAAAAGATATCATTAATTTATATATAATATGAATTAAAAATAATAAAATATAAAATAAAATATCAACTTAAAATAGAGGATTCAATTGCTATACTGCATCAGCTATTTTAGACGTACTTGTTTTTTTGGCTTACAATTTTTGGACAGCCGACATCAAATTTTGATATTTTTGCTTTCATCTTTCAGAAATTTGAGTCATAGTAGCCATTACTAATTTACCATCTGCAATATGCAAAACGGTAATATTTATAGTAAAAAAATAATTTATAAATATATATCTTTTTTTTTTTCCATTTATCAATACACATTTCTAGATATTAAATTCAACCAAAAATTAATCCTTACATATTTCATCATGTTTTTTTAATGAATTATTCTATTTATTTAAAATACGACAAATAAAATCTATGTAAAATAATAATTTTCTTTTGAGTTTCACTAATAAAAAGAACTATGAGATCATATGAACTTTTAAAAATAATAATTATACACCAAATATAAAAGCACAATGGTATCATCAATTAACACATCTCCAAACTTAAAAATAACAAAATTTGAGATGAAATATGAAGTGTAATAAAATCCCAACGCTACAAAATAACTTATATATTATCACAGCACACAAGATTAATATGCATGTGAGGACGAGAAAAGAATTTGTCCACATGCATTTCATGTTAACAAGGCAACAAAGCTCTGTCAACCACATCCACAAAAAAATAAAATAAATAATAAAACAAGAAAAAGATCACGAACATAAATGGAGTTACCTGAGTGGGAGCATCAGTGGTGATGGCCTGAGGGGGTTGAACACTTTTCTGGGAACTGGATCCAAGGTTACCAAAATACCCTTGTGTATATTTGTGCTCCAAATTCTTCAGTAGTAAATGAGTAGGCAGCTTAGAAGATTGGTTGAGCCCGATCGTGTTTGTGTTTGGTAATCCGACAAGTTTTGAGGCAACAACATTGGCCATATTGTATTACTGATATGATTTAAGGAATAAGTTTGGAGAAGAACTGGTTTGCAGGAGTTTATAGTGAAGAAGAAGAGGAGTAAGAAGAATATAAAATATGAGGAATTAATAATTAAGGTGGAGATGATAATAGGAATGATGATGACCTTAAACTCTAGACTGGGATTTTTCCATTCAAGAGTTTTCTGGACATCATTCAAGTACAAGACAAGGATGGATCAAATACATGGTGGTCACTTGTTTATATCACTTTTGTATAATAAAAAGTTGAATACAACTTTCCCCTTATTAGAAATAAATAAATTTTAAATATTATAGGAGATGGAATAACTACAACCGTGAAAAATTCTTCTTTTTTTTTTTATATCTTTTTATTTTATAAAATTTCCTATAGTTTTGTCTCCTAACACAATAACTTTTTGGGTTATTTTTGAAATAATCAAAAATTTTATTTGAATTGTCATTTTAATCAAATTTTTTATTATTGGTCAAATAACATAAGAGAAAATATCCAAATCTACAACAAAAGTTATAATGTAATATCCTTAATACCACTTTTGATAGATTTGAACCTCTTTTACTATAAAATATAATAATTGATCCCAATATACCATAAAATTTGACTGGTTTACATGTGAATAGTGAATGACCGAGATGTGAGACTAATGTGGGCAGTGTACTTGGTATAGAGACAGTATCACATAGCCAACAATGTGTATTTCCTCTAATTTTAAAATTTTTTTGGGCCTACTTGAAAATTAAATTAATTTTCGTGTATTTTTTTTTTTTTTGAACTTATACAAAAATTAAAATAATTTTCGTGTAAACTTATGAAACATAAGAGTTACACAAAAATTGTGTATGACAGTGAATGTGTTGTTATTTTGGATTGGACGTGGGGTATGCGACCCCATATATATCTCTATCAAATGGAATAAAGTATGAGTATTTTTTGTACTTTTTTTAGAATTTATAGTATTTTGGACATTTTATTATATTGAGTGGTAAGGACCACTTTATCTCTATTATGGTAGATTGGGCATCAGACTCCATAACAAAAATTTTTTTTAGAGACTAAAATTAGTTTTGGAAAAATTGTATATTTTTTAATAATAAATTTCATAACAAAACTCAATTTATAGATTAGTTTTTAATTTTGGATCCACATTTTAAAGTTTCTCAATAATGAGCTCAATTTAATATTTTTTTCTCAATTTAAAGCTTGAAATTTAATTCAAAATAAATTCCATATTTTTTTTATTTTTATTTTTATTTATATTTCAAAGGGGGCGTTGGATTTGCCTTCGACGCCGAGCTCATTGCGGCAACTTATGCTATTGAGATGGCAACAGAGAAAATTTAAAATTTCAGCTTGGGGGGAATTGAGGGGAGGGGAGTCTGATAGAAAGATTAGAAAACTTGGGTAAAAAATTATATAATGATAGATAATAATTTTTTTTCAATATCTTAGTAAAAAAAATATATTGTGTATATAAAGTTTTGAGTAAATGTTGTGATTTTCTGATAATTAACCTTAATTTTTTAAGACAAAATTTATTTTCTTTAAAAAACTGCTCACTTCCAAAATTATCTCTATGAGTATCATTAAAAATTGAGAAGATCTTATAAGAGACGATCTCATGTCAAATCTTATGTAAAAAGTTCTATGAATCAATAAAAACAGGTCAATTCATTCAATATGATCTCACATAAGATTCTATAAGGCCCTGTCTCACGTAAAATTTAATGTGAAACAATGTTACATGAATTTTTACGTTAAAAATTTGCTAATTTTCAACCAAATATGTGATTTTTTAGTTAAAACTTATAAATTAGATATGAATAATGTTTTTAAAAATAATTTAATTCTTTTTACATTTTAAATCCTAATTTTTTTGAATAGTTAAAGATATATTAATTAAAATTTATTTATTAATTTTGTCAAAACTATAAAACCACATTTAAACGGAATAGAAAAGAGAATGTTGTTTCGAGTCAAATGGGACTATGGAAGTCTTAAATTGGGAAGGGCAGCAGATTAATAGCCATATTGGAAACTTATATTGGGAGTTATTTTTTTCGAGAGAGAATAATAGTTGAACAATTTTACACACTTACTATCATGAATACATATTTAATATGTATTAAATATTGATATTTTGTATGTCTAATGTATTTTTTAATTTTACATTATATAATTTAAAGAATTGTGAGATCTTTACACATAGCTTTTAAACATTTTTGTTATGTTAGATAATGATATTGATTCAAACTATTAATTAAAATAAGTGTTAAAATTATGTAATTTTAATAACGATACATGTGTTTCGAAAAAAAAAAAAAAAAAAAGAAAAGAAAAAGAAATGATACATGTCGTTTGATGATCAACGATAATACAATTCGACCTTCCCAGCTTGTACGATATTTTTCAACTTTAAATTTCCTCTTTCACCAAAATTTCCAAGTTAATGATTTATTTGTTATAAATATCTTCATGTCATTTACCATCATTTTACTGCAATAGCAATTAAAAGTTCCCCATGTTCAAGAATTTCATCTTCAACTCAACATTTAGTCGCCGCATTCACCGCACTACTCACAGGTGCTTCGACGGCGAGTCTTTCTACACATCTCTTCTCGATAAAACTACCCACAGAGTTCATCTTAACCAAATCCACAACCAGTTACACATACATGGTTTGCAGAAAAATGGTTTCATAATCACTAAATTCATCAACATGTGCTCGGAGCTCAAAGAAATCGACTATGCTCGCCAGGTGTTCGATGAATTTCCTGACCAGTATGTGTTCTTATGGAACGCGATTATCAGGGGGTATTTTATGCGCAACATGTTCGATAAAGTTGTTGAAATGTACTCGAGAATGCAGCAGGCCTTTGTGAATCCTGATGCTTATACGTTTCCGTATGTACTCAAAGCTTGTGGCGCCTTAGTGGCCATCGGATATGGTCAGGCGGTTCATGCGCTGATTCTTAGACATGGGTTCGAGAAAGATGCGTTTTTGCAAAATGGGCTTTTGTCCTTTTACGTGACGTGTGAGGAAAATAGTCGAGCTCGTGTGGTTTTTGATCGGTTAAGGTATAAGAATGTTGTTTCTTGGACTTTGATGATCTCAGGATATGCTCAAAATGGGCAACCTGTGGAGGCTTTGAGGATATTTAGATGCATGAGAGGATCTGATGTAAAGCCTGATTGGATAGCTTTGGTTAGTGTCTTGAAGGCTTATTCTGATGTGGAGGATTTGAATCAAGGAAGATGCCTCCACAGTTTAGTGATAAAAAATGGATATGAATTCGAGTCTGATTTACAGATAGCACTGACTTCTTTATATGCAAAATGTGGACAGGTGATGGCTGCAAAGTCATTGTTTGATCAAACAAAAATCGAGAATGTAATGCTCTGGAATTGCTTGATTTCAGGATTTGCTAAAAGTGGTCATGCCAATGAAGCCCTGGAGCTTTTCACTGAAATGATATCGAGCAACATTCAGCCTGATGCTGTGACGATACAATCCTCTGTCTTGGCATGTGCCCAATTGGGGTCACTTGAGCAAGCGAAATGGATGGATAACTATGTCAATAATAGTGCTTTCAAAAATGACATAATCGTAAGAACATCACTAATTGACATGTATACTAAATGTGGAAGTGTAGAGTTGGCTCTTAAAGTTTTTAACCAGACTGAAGATAAAGATGTGGTGGTATGGACTGCAATGATAATGGGCTATGGCCTCCATGGATGTGGAAGAGAAGCTCTTAATCTATTCAATGAGATGAAGAACTCTCACGTCCAGCCTAATGATGTTACGTTCCTTGGTCTCATAACAGCCTGCAGCCATTCTGGGCTCGTAGACGAAGGATGGGAAATCTTCCTTTCCATGAGACATTATGGAGTTGAGCCTCACCCAAAGCATTATGCTAGCGCAGTAGACTTGCTAGGCCGAGCAGGGTATTTGGAAAAGGCGAACAATTTCATAGCAGCCATGCCTATTGAACCAAGTATCTCAGTTTGGGGAGCTTTCTTGAGTGCTTGTAAGATGCATCGCCATGTGATGTTGGGTGAATACGCTGCAGAGAAGCTGTTCGCTTTAGACCCTTTGAACACGGGACATTATGTGCAGCTGTCCAATCTTTATGCTTCAGCCAGGATGTGGGATGGTGTGGCTAAAGTCAGAGTACTTATGAGGTCCAAAGCATTGAACAAAGATTTTGGGTATAGTATGGTTGAGATCAATGGAAAGCTTGAAGCTTTTCGAATGGGAGACAAGTCTCATCCAAGATGGGATGAAATATACGAAAGGCTAGAGTGGTTGGAGACGAGGTTAATGGAGTCCGGATTCAAGCCTGATACGGAATCTGCTCTGCATGATTTGGACAAAGAAGAGAGAGAGACGAGTCTATGTAATCATAGTGAGAGACTAGCAATTGCTTATGGGCTTATCAGTACATCCCATGGAACAACACTTAGGATTAGCAAGAATTTGCGAGCATGTGTGAACTGCCATTTAGCAACTAAGTTGATATCAAAGCTTGTTCAAAGGGAGATTGTTGTTAGAGATGCAAATCGGTTTCATCATTTTAAGGATGGGATTTGTTCATGTGGAGATTATTGGTGATTAACAACAACTTGTCTTGTAACTATCATTCCAGATGGAAATTAGGGACTAATGTATGTGAAGAGTTTTACTTTTATTATTGAAATCAAGCATGCATATACACAAAGTTTCTTTGACCATCTACCTTCTTTGATCAAGTTTAAAATCCTTGGTCAAATAAAATGAGCTATAATTTTTGATTAAATCAATGAATAACACACAATGTAACGTTTTATCTATATAGATGTTTGATCAAAATTTATAAGTTTCAAATACATCTTTCACCATCACTTTGATTATTTTTTTCATAAATTAATGTTTGTCAGATTTTTTATTTTTATTTTTAAACTTAGGGTTGAAAAATATAAAGAAGAAAGTGCAGAAGAAGTAATGCATATTTTTTTATTTAAAATTAAGAACACTTTAGTCATTTTATTTATTTTAGGTTAAATTACAATTTTGATAACTAAACTATGCACTTTTTTAAATCTTGGTATCTCTGTTTTTACGGCTTACAAGGTTGACATCCAATATTTTAAAAATTAACATATTTGATTCTTTTGTTAAGTTTTTGTCCACATTTAAAAAAAGCCAAATATTCCTTCAAAATATTAGGGTGAGGTATTTGACGAAAGATACCAAATGTTTTAAAAATAAAATTTAAAACATTTATTTTTAAAATATTTGATATCAAATTTGTAAGTGTCAAAAACAAGATATCATTAATTGAAATAAAAATATAATTAATTTATCCTTTATTTTATTATGAGTCGTGCGTAGAAGATGATGGTTGTTAATAGCCCGAATGGTAAACAGCTCAAAACGTATTTGAATATGAGATTTCGGGTTAAAATGGATAGCAATATTAATAAGAAAAACAGAATTTAATTGGCAGGTCCAATAGCAAAATCTCTGGCACCCAATATTAACAAGAAATAATTGAAGTAAAACATAATTTAATGTGCAGCTCCAAATCCAAGAGCAAAGAATGGAAGATTATTCATTCACGTGATGGGATGGGACTAACAATCTCAAAGATTCAAGAACATGACTAGGGCAAATCCAGAACAGGCAGTGAACGTAGAAATCACATCGAATCTGGCGGCGGATGAGGAAGGCGGCGGCGACAAAGAGGCAGAGGGAGAAGGAGCGGAGGGGGGCGGCGAGGTAGTGCTGTCCCCAGCCACCTTAGACGGTGGAGATGATTTAGGGGATATTTTGGGTGGTGGCGAGGGAGTCGTGCTTTTGGGTGGTGGGGTGGTGGTAGACGGTGGCGGCGAGGGAGTCGCACTTTTAGGTGGCGGGGAAGTGGTGGTGGATGGCGGTGGCGACGGAGTGGTGGTTGGGGGCGGTGCGGAGGCCGCAATGGTGTCGATTTGGAATTTCATACCGCCGAGGCAGTGACCGCCGGTGCCACAGATGAAGAATCTGGTGCCGGCGGAAGAAAGGGGGACGACGGCGAGGCCGCCGGTGTGAGGCGGCTGGAGAGGGTTGCTTCCGCTGCAACTATCAAAATCCGGCTTCGAAACTTCTGTGACGTCATGATTTGGCGTGTACCGGAATACTGCATTATGTTAACCAATGCAATGCATTAGTATTTCCCACTCACCAAAATGTTTCTTCCCTTCTATATCTCATCTTAATGTTTACAATTTTATCATATAAATTAAAGAATATAATTTTATCCTCGGCCAATCAATGATTTAGGATCCAAATTTTGAAATAGAATCGAAAGGAATTTTCTAGCAAATTCCTAAATTTTAATTGAGGAATGATAATAAGAAGAATTATAGACTAGAATCGTATAAAAATCTAAAAGACATGTAATTAAAAGCATGATTTGACCTTAAATGCGATGAGAGGAGTATCATTTAGTTGGTTATTATCTCATATAGGATTGTATTAGGGATGAATTTAGGATTTTGTTTTAAGAGGGATAAATTTTGTTTTAGGTGTGATGAAATGCAAAATGAAACTGTAATCTTTTTGAGTAGAAAGCTTCAAATTAGTAATTTTGTACATAAAGTTGGAATGGATTGTATCTTGAATATATGTCCTTATATGCAAGGATTGATGGTACTTATGAGTTTTATTTTTTTAATGTCAATAAGGTCCTTTTGCAATACAATTTCTAAAACATAATCATAAAACCTACTTCCTTTCATTCCCCATTCCCATTTTCAATTTAACAATGCCAAACATATCTATAGGAAAAAAGAAAAAAAAATCAAGGAAAAAAGACGTGTATAAAAAAGTATGAGCATGTAAGTTGTAACTCACTCAAACTATCTCCTTCAACAAATGTTATTGAAGAAGCCCATGTTGCAAGATCTGTGGATTGGTCCCATCCACCATTTGTACCTCCAACTGTATAATTTGCTGCCATTGCCAGCTCCATACACATTATGGCCAATGCACCTAAACTCACTAATACTCTCCCCATTTTCATTTCAATATTCACTAATTTTGACCTTATTTGCAGGCTTTGCAGCCAATGTGCTATGTCTGCAAATGTATAGATCAGAGAGAGAGAGAGAGAGAGAGAAAAGGGTCTCCTCTAAGAACTATATATGAATTAGGTATATATGTATAGTTGAATTTATCTATTGAGATGAGTTAGTGGGAAGATGTTTCTTGGGAACCAATTTGCATTTTCTGGTAAACTGATGATTAAGTTTATTATTAGTTTAAGAACTCCAAATGTTTGACTTGGTATAAGTGAACATCTTTGAGATTTGATTTGGTATAGGAACATGTATATCTCAGTTGGCTCTTATGAATTTTTTTAATTTCAACACTTAATTGTACAACATGCTCTAACATGTATTGTCACCTACTCTTACAAATAAATACATTTCTCTCAAAATGAATTAAATAAATTTGTTTACTGATATTTACAAGTCCTAATAATTGCTTTTGGAATCGGAGCTGACCCAATGAATTGAGCCGGTTGAACCAATAAATTGTCGGTTCCATTTTCAATGACTTAAAAAAACCCCAAATTTTGGTTGAACTTGATTTTAAATAGTCTAGACAGGCTATGTGGGCTCGACATTTTTATTTTTTATTATTCTATATTTTTTTCTTAATTTCTTTCCTTTTTTAAACCCATTTTAAAGGAATTTGAAAAAAAAGAAAAGAAAAGGGAAACTGTAAAAGGAAGTATTTTCGAGTTCTAACTGTTTTCAAAGGAAAACTAAAATTACTTCGAAAAGTTTCAAAAGATACAAAAAAAAAATGGATTATCAAAAGTGTTATTTTTATAAATAAAATACTAAAAAACCTTTTCAAAGTAAATCCAATTCTATGTTTTAGATTAAGAGAAGTAGGAGTATATGTATGACATGAATGCTTCAAAGGTTTAGATGGGTCAGAAGGATTTAATCCCAATTAAATCCATGTTTGTTTTATAAATTGAAAAGCTCGAGTTTAAATTGGACTCGGGTTAAAAATGTAACTATTGAGATTATGAGGATTTAATAAATCCACCAAGAGTGGTGGGTTTATGTGGGTTTATAAGTGTTCTTTTTGTGCTTACTATTCTTGTCTTTTTGTTTCATGTAATTACAAAATACCCTCATATAAATTGAAGTTTCCTAAGGGCATTTTGGTCTTTTTTTTTAAACCCACAATAAACATTTGAACCAAACAAAACTTTAATACATAAACTTAACTTAAAAGATACCACAACATTCAAACCAAACACAAAATTAAGTCAAACCTATCATCAAACATTCAAACCAAATTTATTAAAAAATTTAACCCAATTTAATTCAAATAGTACAAACCCACCACAACCCAACTAATCTAACTAACCCAACACACGAACCAAACATGCCTAGAAGGTTTAAACTTAGTTGATGATTAGTATGATTCTTCATATTTTAAACTTCATTATATCGGTGTATTACACGGGTTTAACTAAATTTAATTTAATGAATTTTAAAAACTTTAAATATTATTTATATTAAAAAATATATTTATGATTTTGTTATAACTATAATTTAAGTTAATATTAAATATAATGTAACTATGATTAATATATTATTTAACTATTAGAACAAACAATTTCTAGTGTGAATAAATAATATTTTATATATATTAAAATATTATTAAAATATTATTTGTTGATTTTAAGTATTATCTTATTAAGTTTTAGATTATATTTGGAGAAAAATATCTTAATTACTTTTAAACATTTTACGATCATATATTTAAGTTTATATTTTTATTAATATTTTTTTTCAAAATTTATCTAAGATTTTAAAATATTTTAAAGCCTACCATTTTTTCTTATATTTAAAGTCATAATAGTCCATCATATCATAATCATTGCACTTTCTATTTATATTTAAATTCATAATCTTACTTGTGTACTCAGATCAATGCATGGACTGCCTCTACACACCCGAACCACCGCCACATTATAGGTGGTGTACGTCACATACCATGTCTAAATCATTCCAATTAAAGTATTAGTTATATATTTATAAAGTATAAATTGTATATTCATAAGGTATTATTTACATTTTGTTTTGTTCAGTGAAAAATATTAATTGTATGCTAATAAGGTATTACTTATTCTATCTAAATATATTACTTGTTTTATCTAAGGGTATTGCTTTGTTTTTGATGAATAATATTACTTATTTTATCTAAATGTATTACTTGTTTATCACAAAGGTTTAAAGGTAATACTTATATATCTAAAATGTATTACTTTGTTTATTCATAAGATATTAATTGCATATTCATAAAATATACTTCAGGTATTAATTGCTTTGTTAGTGAAAGATATTACTTAAGATGTTACTTGTTTCATGTAAAGGTATTGGTCGTATAATTTAAAGGTATTACTCATATACTCAAAAATATTAGTGAATTGTAGAAAGTAAGTTTAAAATTTTAAAATTATTTTACAAGTTATTGAATATAATGTATTACTGATATAACTTATAAAGGTATTAGTCGTATAACGTAAATATATTAATCATATACTCAAATGGTATTAGTGCACTACAAAGTGTAAGTTTAAGATCTTAAAATTCAAATTCGTGATTTTCATCATTTTCTTTCTCAAAAGTTCTGCAAATAATTTCATGAAATGAAAAAAGTTGGAGATGAATGACACGGCCACTAGAATAATCAATAAGCCACAATGAAATAATTAATCTATGAAGATAAAAAAATAAAAGAAAGCGAAAGAAGATAAGATTAAGAAGAAGAAATCACAAATCTAAAATCATGATTAAAAACATCACAAATATGAAATCATTAGTTTAAGAAAGAAGAGAAGAAGATAAACAAAAGATAATGTTATTCGAAAATGAGTGAGAAGAAAAAGAAGGAGGAGGGAGTGCACGCTAGTCATGATCAACCGGTTTAAATCGTCGGTTTCAGTTCCAAACCGACGGTTGTAGAAACCGGCTACGGGCAAATTGAAATCTAATTGTAGGGTCCGATTTTGATTTCGATTTGAAATTGACAGTTGAATCAGAACTGACGATTCGAACTGTCGGTTTGTTCGATTTTTTTTTCTTTCTTTTTTTTGTTTATGATTTGATCGGTTTTACACGTTTTTCTTTTTTGAATTTTTTTTTATTTATTTCATCATCCTAAGATAAAAAAGTTTATTCAAATCTTATAATTAAGATAAAACACATAAAATTAATTCATATTTAGAGACCAGTTGGAGTTAGACGTGATCTAACTGCAAAGAGTGTTATGTTTTTTTTTTTCCTCCTTTAATTCCTTTTCATTTTTCCCATTTTTTCTTAATCACACACCATAACCTTTCAATGAAAAGGAAATGATGGAAATTTCAATTATGAATGAAAAAAAATTACAAGTTACAACTGAATATATTACAATAATGAATGAAAAATTATAAGTTACAATTATGAATGAATTTTTTATTTTTTTTTACAAGTTACAACTCAATATATTACAATCATACATCAATTGAAGTTAAACTATTAGATAATGTCACGCCCCATTTTTGAAATAGAATAAAATATAAAATTTTAACATTTTGGGCGTCTAGCAATTTAAAACAAACTATATCTGAAGGATAATATCCATACAAACTACATAATTTACATAAAAGTTTTAAATGATTAGAAACCGCAGCAAAAATATATATATACAGGCTATCACACTTTTACAACCTTTCAAATAACCTGTTTAATTATTACAAAAATTATATACTCGCATCTTTCTTCACATTCGGCTCCCAACACCCAAATCTATAAAAGGAAACATATAAAGGGGGTGAGCGTATAAAATACACTCAGTGGGATCACACTGTATAGGGTTTCATTTCATAAAATATACCAAATAATCACATTCCATCACATGACATATAATTAATTTTAACTATAAGCATTCATCACAAATCAAACATCATTCATCTTCAAACATGTCACTTTCATTTCCACATTTACGGTCTTTAACCGTCTTGCAACATATGCGGTTTTTAGCCGCTATGGAAACATATAATCCATCATTCACATTCAAACATCACTTTTCACATAGTTACGGTGCTTAGCCGCCATGAAAGCATTTTGCGGTTCTTAGCCGCCGTGAAAACATTTTTACGGTTATTAACCGTCATAATACGGTGATCAGCCGTCATATGCGAGTCCTAGTCGCCTTGCATACGCATGCACATGCGCACATAATTTCATCACATTTTCACATATCAAACATACACATAGAAGCACATGTACTGGACAAAACATAAATTTTCTAGTCATCATACGTCATAACATGTGTATTCATAGGCGCTTCAATATGTCACGTTTCACATAAAATAAGATTCACCTTCATCATATAATAACATTTCATATATTCAGCACATAAACCCAACACATTTCATATAGCATAATAAAATTCGTAATTTAAATATTTTGAAAGTAATATAAATACCGACTTAGAAATTTTCCCCACCTGAAGAACAGCTGACCAAAAGCTTTAGACCTCCAAATTATCTACGATGTAAAACCCGGCGTATCGCCTACAAACATAAGGGTTCGACTTAGCCTCTAATCAATTTATGATCGTTTTAAAAATAAATTAATATTTTTAAGCTAAACCCTAATTTTTGGAATTAAATATAACTTATTTTGTAATTAAAATGTAAAATTCATAATCTATATAGATCAATTTGAAATTAATATTTCGGATTAAAATAGTTATGAATTTGGGGTTATTTATCCTTAAATTAATAATAATTCAATCGTAAAACTAATTTAATTAGCATAATATTTATAAGTTTATAATTTTTAGTCTCAAAAGCAATCTTGAAAAACATAGATTTAAATTATATTTCCAAATAAAATCTTTGGTAAAAAAAAAAATTATAATAAATAATGCAATAATACTTAATTCCCAACTCAAGCTTACATTATAGTTTCTTAATTAATTTAATAAAATTTATAACTTTATACTTTATTTAATCATATAATTAGATCCAAGTAACATAAATTAATTTACATAATCCTCTTTATTATTTAATTAAACTCGTCTCATTTATCAAATTCTATTAATTATAAGATAACATCTATAATTTCCATATACATTAATTTAAATAAATAATAAAAATCAAAGTGTTATTTATCATAATTTTCACAAATTTTAAGGACAATTTTATGATATCGTCATATTTTAGAGAAGACCACGCAATTTTATCTGAATTAAATGTCCGAATTTCATATATTAAATTCTAGTAATCATATAATAACATTCATAATTTCAACATATTCTAAATCCAAAATATCATTCTTATATATATTTCATAATTCTAAGAGAGATGTATCATATTATCAATTACCAAGGAAAACTATGTAATTTCAATAATTCTCAAGGTTTTATTTATCATTATATAACAATTAGGGCCTTAAAACATGCATTATGTACTTAGAGGGATAATCTATAATTTCCTAAAAGCTAAGGATTCAAATTTAATTTCAGCATACATATACTTTGCAAGATAGCCCTTGACTCATATCAAATTTGCAAAAATTTTACCCCAACCCCATACTCCTTTTTCCAGCCCACCTGCCGTCCCGTCACCTGCCCCTAGCCCTCACTGCTGCTGCCCACTCGCCGCTGCCGGCGACTGGAAGTCGCCGGCGACCAACCCGATCGGAGAACACAACCCCACCCCCACCGACATAGACACACACCCACAAGACATAACCTAACTACCTGCTGGCGCCACTGCTCACCTGCCGGCGCTGGAGTTGCGCCGGCCACCCTCAACCTTCCCCGACCAAAACTCAACACGCATACAACACCACAACTAGACCTACACCCATGCACGCACAGCAGAAACGTAGCAAATAGAGCACGTTCCAGCCCAACACAACCGCCGCTTCCAGCGGCGGTTCTCATCCCGACGCACCGGTGCAGACACCGCGCCTGCTCCGACATGACACAGCGGCAAAGGCAGCATCAGATAAGACGGGGACAGCTTCCGACACAGCCGAGAGAGCTTGAGATAAAAAACATAGCAGCTTATTTGTTCAAGCTTCGAACCCATACTTGCAACGAGGTTCTTGCTCCGTTTACCTTGCTGAAAAGATGAAGATCGGTGGTGGAACATGGTGGTCAACGTGGCTGCAAGCTTGAGGGAAAAGAGAAGAGAAAGAATGGCTTGGTTGCTTGTTTCGAATGGAAGAAGAGAAGGAACAAGGGATACTTTATCCCATACCTTTCCCATACTTATGCTTCTAGAAGAAACTTGACCTATTACATACCTACATACCTATACCAATATGTAACTTCATGCCATGCAACCTATGCTATGCAATTGTATCATATATTTATATATATTCATACGTAATTTGACTTAGATTATATACATAATAATTTGCATAATACTTATGTTATAATCATAGCTTATGAATTATATATCTTAATATTATATAATCTAATATCATATATAACATATATTACAAGTTCATATCATATAATTATATATACATTAAGGTAATATATATTATATAGTTATATTTAAAAAAAAAATCTTAGGTGCTACAGATAAAACAAGTAATACATTTAGACGGTTCGAAACAGCTGGTTCCGATTCAGTTCGAATCGACGGTTCACAATGATTGACATTCTCAACCGTTGATCATCAACAATCAAGTCATCATGGTCCTACACGTGCCTCTTTTTCAAAAAAATAAATAAAATCGACCGATTCGAATCAACAATTCCGATTCGGGTCAAATCGGCAGTTTCTAATGATTGAATGTCGAGACTATTGATCATCAATAATTGACTCATCTGAGCCATCCACATGTTATCTCTAAAAAAAAAAAAGGAAAATTCGAAAACCGCCAGTTTAATCAATCAGTTCACGATTTTGAAAAACTCAAATTATAATCGAACCGAATATTCATAATTTACTGTTTCAATTTAAAATTGAAATCGAATCAACAATTTTCAAAATATTTACTGTGGATTCGAACCAACCCAATTCCCTTTTTTTTAAACCGGATGATCATTTTTAGTGGACGCTGCCCCATCAAAAAGTGAGGAGGAGAATTGGGATTCAGGTGAAAAAAAAAATTATTTCTTTTTTAAGCATGTGGGTCAAATGAATGGGGTATGTGAGATAATTGTGGGTTTGCTACGTGACCATATTGGTCTTTTACATATATATATATATATATATATAAAGATTTATCTATCGATCAATTAATCTTTATTGTTTTCTTATATTTTAAACTTACAAAATAATAGTAAATATACTAATTAGATCGGTTGGATGTTTAGATGTACTGATTTGATCAGTGTAAATTGCTATAAACGATATGGGAATCAATTTGATCATCAAACTTCTTTTTTTTTTTTTTTTTCCTTTTAAATTTTGTTGAAAGATTATAAATTTTTTGTTATATATGAAGAATTGGTCTCTTATGTTTTTAAGTTTGTGAAAGAATGATATTTCGTTTATTTATAGTGAAAGTTTGAGGGTTTTAATTTTTTAATTATCTCTAAATTAATATCAAAATGCAACCTGTATTTTATTATGTTGATTGATGTTTAGAGACATATTATATTTTTGATCTATTTCAATATCTGTTTTTAATTAAAAAATATGTCAAAAATTGATTTCGGATAATCATTAAATACAATGAAAAAAACAAAAGCTACCATTAAAATATAGGTTGCATTTTGATATGAATCTTTTATCTCTATTTGTAAAAGAGAGCTCATTTATTTTTATATATGAAATTTGAGAAAATACTTAATTTTTGGAGTAATCTTAAATTCGCTTCAAATGATTAACTAATGTAGGGGTGACAACGGATTGGATACTCTACCATTTAGGAAATCTCAAACCTTAATCTTATTAATTTTATACTTTGCAAACCCGTCTTATTAATTCCCATTTAGAATTACTTGTACCCATCTTGTTCTTGATAACCATTACCCGTCAAGTACCCGTCCAACCCAATATCCATTTACTAAATATAAATATTTTTTTATTTAAATCTAAACAAGAATTTTGAATTATTATTTTGTATTTTATTTTTTAATTTGTATATTTAAAATACTTATATACATTTTAATGAATATTTTATCATAAAATGCTAGCTAGTTTAGTGGTAAATATTTTTTTAATGAAAGGTGTATGGATTAATTCCTACATAGCACATATCTCTCTCTCACACACACATATATATATATATATATATATATATATATATATATATATATATATATATATATATGAGTTGGCAAGTATTGTATACCAGTAGGTAGAGGGCCTCTCCCCAAACCTACCCATACTATAATGAGATTTTAAATTTTGTCTCTCTTTCCAAATCCTATCCATACCATAATGAGTAGGTCTTGTGTGAGACCGTCTCACAAATCACATTCTGTGAGACAGGTCATATCTGATCGGACATAATCATTAGGTAATACTTTTATGTGTATTAGGTAATATTTTTCTATATTTCAAATAATACTTTACATTATATTATGTAGTATATGTGCAAAGTACAAAAGTATTACATGATATACAGAAAAATATTACATAATATACACAAAAGTATTACATGTTGCACAAGGAGACGAGCACCTAGAAGCCGTAGGATCCACGTATTTTTTAAGACCCGAACCGACCCCATTCGAGTCATATATCCTATAATATCAAAATATTATCTGATATATATAAAAATATTACATATTTCTTTTAATCTAATTCAACTCAAAACAAAAGTATTACCTGATATTTTCGTATAGTTCAACTCAACTCAAAATGTATCTTATAATACACAATATTACCTAATAAACAGAAAAATATTACGTAATATACACAAAAATATTACATAATTTCTTAATTTCGATCCGACCCGACTCGTCTCACAATATAGGATCCATGAGACAGTCTCACCCAAAACTTTACCTACTATAATGAGATTTTACTTTTTTTTCCCACATCTATCCTATTTTCCTTTAGAACTATGCGTTCCCATCCTATAAAGATTTGGGCGGATAGAATACCGACATCATACAACTGTATTCCTAAACTGATGGAACAACTTGCAACTAAAAGGATCTTAAAAATATTTGAGAACACAACTTAAGATAGTTTATGGTTTACAAGTGTGGTGTGTCTTTATCTTTATAAATATACATATAATATAATAATATATATCATATATATTTTGTTAATTTAAGAATTTGTTGATTTAAATAGCAGTTTTGTTAAAAAAAAAAAAGGGATTTATGGTAGAAAAATAACAAAATTATCATATTTGTATAAAAATAATCTCTTGTTGTTTATGTTTCGAGTTGGAACAAATTACTCTAATGCGCCCTCATCTACGGAAATATGATATTTTGGCCACCGACGAGACTCTTCATAAATCATAAATAAATCAGTCATTATCAACAACACATTTTTACAATAAAATACATACACAAATCATCATCAATAACTCAATTTCATAATAAATCTTTCTCTGAGACATGATTTGACATTTAGGGGGGTGTATTGGATTAGGATTTTAAAGGACTTTTTAAGCTGAAAAAAGTCATGCGGATTTAAAAGATTTTGCAGGATTTTAATGACTTTTAAGATTTTGCAGGATTTTGTAAAGACTTTTTAATCAGGATTTTAATGGATTGTGTAGGACTTTGTGGATTTTGCAGAACTTTATGGATTTATGAAGTACGATAAGAATTCAATATCTTTTTCCATACATTCGAATTTAAAAAGAGTTAAAAGACAAAAATAATAATAATAATAATAATAATAATAATAATAATAATAATAATTCTCCATAATATCATGTCCTCCTAAATAGGATTCATCCACATATCCATAGCTATACTAGTCTTCCAAGCATTAGCGTCTTGTCGTTCTTGCTTTTGGGTTTGAATAATAGGTTCAAAATTATGGTTTTCATTAACCGGTAATGTTGAAGATGAAGGTTCGTCCACCGGTTCAATTGGAAATTCATCAAAACGACATTCTTTGCGAAGAAAGTTATGTAGAGTTGTACATGCTAATACAAGTTCTGCTTGTGTGTTAAATAAAAATGGAGGCGCTGACTTAAAAATTGTGATATATTCTAAATAGAAATTCGACCCCAAAATCACAAAATACAAAAATTATTCAAAGAAAATTTTCTTAAAAACTCATAAATTCCCCAAAATCTTTTACTCTTGTTAACATCAAATTTTTGATCTCGTCCATTCCCAATTTAGAATTTTCATTAAAATTATGATAGAGTTTAATTGATCTCGTCCATTCCCAATTTAGAATTTTTATTAATAAAACTACGAAAAATTTATGTATGATAGAGTTTAATTTCTACGTTTGGAGGGATGATGAGTTATAAAAAAATTGGATAATTTGTATGTTTGTGATAATATTTTTGGGGATTGAATTACACAATATAGAGATACAGTATATACACACTATACATATCACGAATTTTTATCATGAATTTTTATCATGAATTTTTTTTCATAGAATTGCACTATAAAGAATTTTTTTTTTTATCACGAAGAAGGTGAAGAAAAAAAAAGATGAAAAGACATTACCGGAGGAAGCACTTTAACAGTCACTTCAAGAATCCTCTGAAATCTGATGGGTTTGGATGAGATTGTTTATATTTATAGATATCACTAAAAAGTCCGTCAAAATCCATCTAACACAACAATCCTGTAAAATCCTTATATTTTTGAATACCAATGGATTATTTTTAAATGACATAAAATCCAGATTGAATACCAGTAGATTGTTTTTAAATGACATAAAATCCTGATTGAATACCAGCGGATTGTTTTTAAATGACATAAAATCCTAATTGAATACCAGCGGATTTTTTTACAAAAAAAAAGTCTTTTAAAATCCTATGAAATCCTAAACCAATACACCCCCTTAGAGTACAATCATACTCTATATAAATCCCAAAACAAACAAACATTTTTCACTATTCACTTTTATTACACAGTTCAGAAATTCAAAATCCTATCACACAATACATGAATTCAAAGTTAGATTTCCCTCGACAGAGTCCAACTAAAAACAAACATTTGAAATGAACACATAATACATTACTCATCAGAGGGTGAGGTGACGGTGTCGATTTGGACTTTCATCCCTTTGTCACAGTGGCTGCTACAAAAGAAGTATCTGGTGCCGACGGAGGTGAGGGCTATGACCGTGTTGCCGCCAGTTTGAGTTTGCTGCAGAGGATTGCTTACGGTGCAACTATCAAAGTCCTCCTTGGATGATACTTCAGTAACATCATGGTTTTGGGCGTTATACCGGAATACTGCATTACTATTTTATTATTCACCAAATAATATATAGTAACTACACAATTCGTGGACATATTAATATGCGTTTACTGCGTATGTATCCTGTGTTGTTATATTTATTAATATTAAATTTCATAATTTAAATGAATGAGATCATTATATATTATCGATGAATATATTAAGAGTTGTACAAGTGTAAAAATGTAGTAAAGCAAAATTTGAGAATGTACTCACTTAGATTATCTTCTACAACAAATGTTTGTGAAGAAGCCCATTCTTCAAGATCTGTGGCTTGGTTCCATCCAACTGTGTAGTCTGTAGCCATTGCCAAGTTGATACACATTATGGCTAATGCACCTAAACTCAATAATATTACTCTTCCCATTTTCATTCAATATCAACTGTTTTTAGTTTAATTATTTGCAGTTTTTTCAGACAATGTGTTATGTCTACAAAATGTGTGTGTATATATAGAAGGGTTATCTATTAAGAAGTATGGATTGGGTATGTATTGTTGATATATTTATTGAGATGAGTAAGAGTGGGAAACATGTATACGTTAGTGGCTCTAGTGAAAGTTTTAACATCCTAAAACACGGATTGCCACCAACTCGATCTTACAAATAAATTTTTTTTTTTCAAAATATATAAATAAGTGAGTTTATATTTATGTATATATATATTTATGATTCACATGTCCTATTAACCTTTTCTAGTAACTATTATTAAATTCAAAGCTGACGGTTGAACGTGAACAATTAGTAAAAGTATTGTCCCATAAGTAGACCCTAATTATGAAATATCCTTTAATTTGCACATTCTTACGAACAACAATCACAGAGCTAGGTCTGAGAATATGGATCCAACTTCCCCTTATATTAGATGCAAGAAAGTTTAGCCTCACATCCCTATTTTAAAATCACGTCATAAAGTACACTGATATTCCTAAAGCCAACTCTGGAAAGAGATTATGTAGGATTAGGAAATCCTACTTTGTAAATAAAGGTGGTTAAAATCTACTTGACCTGAGATTTTATAGGATATAATTGTTATTGTAGATGTTAAAATAATGCTGGAAAAAATGTATATATGTAATATTATATTATTTATTGATGTAATAGTAATGATTGAATGATCGTAATAATAAAAATTAAGATGTATATTAATAGGTTAGAATGTAAAGTTAATTATAATATTTTTTGTAAAATAGGATAATATCTGAATTGATTTTATAATCTTAATTTAAAATTTCTGAGAAATAATGATTTAGAAATTCCAAACTCATGAATTTCTTCCTAATACTCCCTAGTTTAACGATATAGAGTTGGTTTTCCATACATCAGTTGCATGGATTTAGATTAATGTAATTGGGTCGACCCGACCCGTATATAAATGTATGATTAAATTGATATAAAGGTATACGTAATATGATATAAATGTATGAATAATATCACATAAAAGTAAGTTGATCCAAAAATATGTTGAAAACATGATTATTTTTTTAATTGCAGAATTACATAAAAGTTATGATATTTGTACATAAATATAATATTAATATAATATAAAAATTATATTAATATAATATAAATATAATATATGAATTAAAAAATAAAAATAATTAAAAAATAAAAATAAAATATAGATTCGACAGTTACATACAATTGGTGCACAGGACAATTTGGGTACGATGTAACTATGTTTCCACTTATTTTGCCTTGGGGGCTGATTTCACCTTAAAAAAGGGTTTTAAAAACGGTCTTGGGCCCTGATTTTGGGTGGCCCGGATTGTTAGCCTTTTTGCTAATTGAGGCCCAAATGCACTCCAACTTCGCTTTTCGGCCCATGCTCGCACATCTACTACAAATTCTACTCCCATAAACACAAAATGCCAATATTTAAAATACACTACAAACCACAAATTCTCCTGTGCACCTGGTGCACGGATCTCAATTCGGGTCGGGTCGACCCGGATCCAAGAATTTTTTTTTTTTTATAAATTTTATGTCTTGACCTTTATGTACAAATTTGGTAACATTTATGTACAAATGTTGTGACCTTTATATATAAATGTTGTGACCTTTATGCATTGTAACTTAGAAAAAAAAGGAAGAATTTCAGCCAAATTTGTACATAGATATCTTTATGTAATATTCATGTGATCTTTATATATATTTTATATGACCTTTATGTACAAATATTCATACTTTTATGTAATATATAAAAGGTATATAAAGGTATGAATATTTATACATAAAGATCACATAAATATACATAAAAGTCATATGAATATAATATAAAAGTATCTATGTACAAATTTTGCTGAAATTCTTCATTTTTTTCTAAGTTATTTAACATAAAGGTCACACAATTTGTATATAAAGGTCATCAACTTTGTACATAAAGGTTTTGCCCTGAAATAAAAAAATCAAAAAAAAAAAAAGCAAAAGTACGCGGATCCGAATCGACCCGGGTCGACCCGGATTATATGTACACCAGGTGTACAGCAGTCACATTCATTAACAAGCTATATAAGATGGATATCCCATGGAATGAAATTTATCATATAATGTTTCATTTTATTAATATATATCACATATGAGTAAAACGCAATATGTTAATGAATTGAACTCGAATTAAAACACAATCAATTAGGACAAACATGATGAGAAATAAAAGGCTTTGAGTTCTATTTCACCATTTGGTTTTCTTTTTAGCATATGCCAACTGAAAGAAGAAAACTTAGCATCTTTCTTTACTCATTGCTGAAGGAAGAAGGGTCACTTCATATCACAAATAATATACTTCCTCCGTTTTATTTATTTATTTATTTTTTTTTTTTTTAACTCCCTCCGTTTTATAATAAATATTGCTCTGAAGTCTTAAGTTTTGCTTCATATTAAATGTCGTTTTAAACTTTTATACAATTTTATTCCCATATTATTCCTATTAATATTCCTTAGTTAATATTTAAGGATTTAAAATGATACATTTGATGTAATTAATTTGATTTTCTTTACAATTCTAAATTATAAATTCATTGATTAGTTTATAGTATATTTGTCCAACAATTTTTTATGTTCCTTAATCTATGACAAAAACTCTAGAATAACACTTATTATGAAATGGAGGGAGTATAATTAAATTGAAGAAATGAGATCTATTTTTGGGAAAAAGAAACTTATATTACAACATATTAAATAGCTATATATACACACACATATATATGATCTAATTATGTATTGTTCCCTTCATTTCAAAGAAAGTGTCGTTTTAAAGTCCAAATTTTGTTTTAAATTACGTGTTGTTTTAGATTTTTATGCAATTTTATTACAAAATTATTTCTATTAATATTCCCTAACATTTAGAAATTTAATATGACATTTTTTATGAAACAAATTTGATTTTCTTTTCAATTTTGAATTCTAAATTTCTTGATTAGTAAAGGGTATATTTATCCAATTATTATGTTCCTTAATTTATAACAAAAACTCCAAAACAAAACATTGTGAACAGAAGAAGTATAATATAAAAGATATTTATTATGTCAAATATACAACTTTTTTTTTTCTTTTTTGCCTTATGAAACCATCATAATGCTTTCAAAGCTAAATTATGGCACTATGCCTAAAATTTATTGTTAAAACTATCACATTTATTGTCAGATTGTCTTGTTATAAATCATAATTAGCTTGCTACTTCTTCCTCCCATCCCTCAATATGTGTGTGGGAAGATGGAAATTTTCGGCCTCTCTTAAATTAGGTGTAATATTAGATCGGATTTACATTCATATATAGTCAAGCTATTCTTTAAGTCACGTGCTAAGTGGGCAGATTCTGCCATGACAGAAAAGTAAAAAAAGTTAAATAGAAATGTTATTAATATTATTAAATAACTATTTTATCCCTAATATAATTTGGCTCTATTAAAAAATTAAATAAAAATGTTATTAATATTATTAAATGATTATTCTATCCTTAATATAATTTGGCTCCATGATAATGGAGATGACGTCTATTTTTTGCTCATTCCCGCTCATTCAAATAGAACTGTTAAAACAACAGCTAAATTAAGAAAAAAAAAACTTGCTCTTTATTTTAATTATTATTTGCATACTTTAATTAAGTTATTATTTATTTAATTATTATTTACATTTTCAATTAAATTGATCTTTATTTAATTATTATTTACATACCTTTCAAAGTGCTACTCCTCCAATAACTTTTAGAATAATTATGAAATTTTGATAAGAAAAATTATAAAAATCTTTTAGAACAATTTTGAAATTCAGATATGGGTTAACAAAAAAATTATGGAAAAACTTTTAAAATAAGAATAGATATGGATTAACAGAAATATTCTAATGGTTAACAGAAAGATCGTCGCTAGCATTTCTACTCCTAACACTTTTATTTTTTATTTTAATGAAAATCTCTATTTATTTCAAAAAAAACACAAAGATTATATAAATTTTTTTATGGTTAACATAAATATTATAGAAAACTTTTGGAGTGGAGAAAAAATATGAGTTAATATAGTTGAAATGAAAGGTTTATTTATAAAATAAAATAATCAAATTGAATAGAAATATTAAACATAAATATAAAAATAAGTTTTTAAAAGGAAATATATAGTGTAATGAAAATATGGACAAGTTTAAAAAAAAAAAGTTAAACATTAATATATATATTAATTTCATTAATATGGACCAATTCTAAAAAATTTAAATATTTATATGATTCATGTCATTAATATCCTAAAAAATGTAAATATTGATATGATTAATATCCTTAATATCAATAAGTTCTAAAAAAATTAAATATTAATATATAGATATTTCAATAATATATATGATTTATGTCGTTAATATCGACAAGTTATAATAAAGTTAAATATTGAGTCGTTAATATCGACAAGTTTTAAAAAAACAGTTAAATACTGATTGCTGTCGTTAATATGGACAAGTTCTACAAAAATTAAATATTAATATATAGATATTTCAATAATATATATGATTGATTTCCCTAATATCGACATACTCTAAAAAAGTTAAATATTGATGTAATATCCAAAATAATTGCTAAGCTTATATTTTAATTAGGGATGGTTCGGTACGGTATATCGAAAAAAATATTTCATACCGTATACCGTACCGAAAATTTTGGTATGCCAAAAAACATACCGATACCGTACCGAAATTTTCGGTATACCGAATTTTCGGTATATTGATAGTCTATACCATTTGATACCGAATTACCGAATTTTTCGGTATACCGAAATTTACCGTTATACCATACCAAAAATTACCGAAATTTACCGAAAATACCGAAAATTACCGAAATTTATCTATGTATATAATAATAATAATATATATATATTATTAATATTAATATATTTCGGTATATACCGAAATACCGAAAATTTCTAAATTTCCATACCGATACCGTATCGAAAATATCGGTATGATATCATACCGTACCGAAAATTTCGGTATACCGAAATTTTCGACATTTTCAATATTTTTCGACACGGTATGCGCAGTATACCGAATTTTCGGTATTTTGCCCAGCCCTAATTTTAATAACCTAAGTTGATAACTTATGTTAAGATAAGAAATGTTGACTAATCTTTCCACCACAATTTGGACAACAAGCCTAACCTATAGAGCTAGCCTAGAGTTGTATTGGACATCAAATAATGGAGCCTTTCCTTCACTCCCATTTCTTTTCTTCAATTGCAAAGCAAATCACCATTTCCATAGCTTCTCTCGGCCATCACAGCTGCAACCATATCTTCTCTCCGGCGGTGAAATATTCCGGCAAGGGTCTATTTATATGCTTGCTATGTTATGTTTTAGTTCTTATTAGGGTTTTCGTTTTTTTTTCTCTTAAAACCTAAGCTAGCCGTGGCTGTCTTGTTCCTCTGTTTAGGCTGCCGTTTTGTTGCTGTGAATATGCCGGTGCTCGCCGGTCTTGTTCCTCTGTTTTGGCTGCCGTTTTGTTGCTGTGAATATACCGGTGCTCGGCTGCACCGGCGAGGGGAGTATGTGGGGGTGGCCGGCGCTTGCAGCGCCGGCGATGGTGGAGTGAAGGCCGCCGCAGATAGCGGCGGCTGTGCTGGTTTTATATATATATGTATGCTGTGTGTGTGAGGGGGGGCTGGTTTTTGGTGGTGGTGGTGTACGGCGTGTTGGGGGCTGGAGTTAGGAGGAGCCGGCGCCGGTGTAGCGCCGGCGTAGCTGATGGTGAAGGGCCGCCACTGGAAGCGGCGGCAGTGGCGGAAAAGTATATATATATGTATGTTTGCAGGTATATATGTATGTATGTTGGTGTGGGTGTTGTTGGATGAAGGAGGTGAGGCGGTAGGGCTGCCGGAATCACGCCGGCGACGGTGAGGGAGAGCCGCCGCAGCAGCGGCGGCGAAGCTGACTATAGGTATATATATATATGTACGTGGCTGTGTATATATATATAAGTGGGTATTTAGGTGTGTGAGGAGTGAGGGTGGTGCAGTGGTGTTGCCGGCGACTTGGGGTCGCCGGCCGGAGGCGGCGCGGCGGTGGAGCGACGGCGGCAGGGGCAGCCGGAGAAGCAGGGGAGGTGGTTAGGGTTTTGGGGTAATTTTAGGGAAATTATTAAAGCTAAGGACCTAATTGCAAATACAAGTTTATGACAATTGACCATTTAGTCCTTGAGCCTTAAAATATTAACTTTTAACCCTAAGAACTTGCTGGAAATTTACAGAATAGTCCTTGTAACCCTAGAATTTATGATATAAACCCTAATCCCTATAGAAATGATCGACACATCCCTAGATCTCGATAAAATGACGAAAGATAACCCCTAAAATTTATAGAAAAATTTTATCTTGACCTTAGAGTTCAATAATTTTATATTTTAAGTCCTAATATATTATGAAATGATAGTTCGATCTTAAAGTGCTATCGGATAGGACAAAAACGAACATTTTAAGTAAGAAAATTCTAAGATAAATTTTAATAAACCCTAATTAAATTTAGAAACCCTAGCTATAGATTATTTCTCGAGATTTTGTTTTATTTATAGGTTTTTACAGATTCTAAGATACTTAAGTCAGAAAATAAGTTATATTTTATTTTCTGTAGGAGGTTCGCGTGGAGGATCGAGTTAGAACTTTTATCGAGAGCTTTTACAGAAGATTTCGAGAAATTCCAAGGTGGGGGGGTAACAGTCCTTTTCTATTTTAAAAATCGTACAATTTTATGAAAATTAACGTGACTACATGATTTAAATTTCGTAATTATGTGCTAATACTTGTATTTGAACTGTTTTCACTGCTCGAACTATTTTCGAATAAAGGAACTGATTCTGGAGGCTATTGATTTCAAAGTATCTCAATGGAAATGGTTTCAATGATGGAAGTCGGAAAAATATCCGCTAGGAAAGGTTTTTCTATACTTATGTGTTATGTGAATTATGTGGCCAACGTGAACGTGCTTTATGTGTATTATGTGTTTATGTGGAACCATTATGTGAAACTTAACTGCGCATGCGTGTGCCACGCCAAGTAGGGTATTCCTTTTTGGCCAAGTAGGGTATTCCTTTTTGGAAACCCATTTACAGGGGATATTCTTCGGAATTCCCAACGCTATAGGGGTGTAACAGCCCAAATTCGGGTCGGCTTGGGGCCTTGGTAGGTATTCTTCGGAAACCTATCCACAGTTGCCATTGGGGCTCTTCGGGAGTTTACAACGTGTATTTTATGTATATTATGCAAGCTATAGTATGTGTATTTTATTATTATAATTTCCCTCCCCACTAAGTGTTCTTTTGACACTTACCCCGTATATGCTTTTATTTTACAAAAAAACCCTAAATGCAAGGAAGAAGAACATAAATGTCTGTCATTTTGCCTGTAAATATTAACGTCTATGGATGGATGATAATTCTGAAGCTTTTGTTATATATAAGACAAAGTTTACATGTTCTGATCGAACAAGAGAGTTTCCGCTGATCAGAGATAAATTTATGTATTTTCTATGTTTATTTTCTGAAGTTTGTTTTGTTTTTTTAAAATTTTGATGGTTTCGTTTTCTTGCTGGACGCCCGATTTTGTAAAGCTGCGTTTATACTCTGATTTTAAAAAAAAAAATCCACTATTATAATTTAGTTATGTTTAAAATTCGGATATGGAAATGGGGCGTGACAATTGATATGATTGATGTTATTGATATGATTGATGTTTGTAATATCGACAAAGTTCTAAAAAAATTTAAATATTGATATAATTAATATCATTAATATGGACAAGTTCTAAATAAGTTAAATATTGATATATATATATATATAGATATTTCAATTGATATTATTGATATCATATCTTCGACAAGTTCTATATGAATTGTTCATATTGAATTGATATGAATATTGAAAGGTATGCAAATAATAATTAAATAAAGACATTTTTAGAACATATTAACGACATCAATCATATCAATATTTAACTTTTTTAGAACTAGTCCATATTATTGAAATCAATCTATATATTAATATTTAACTTTTTTTTAAAACTTGTCCATATTTTCATTTCACCATATATATCCTTTTTAATTAAGTTGATCTTTATTTTAATTTACTTTAATTAAATTGGTATTTATTTAATTATTATTTACATCTTCAATTAAGTTGATCTTTATTTAATTATTATTTGCATACCTTTGAAAGTGTTGCTCCTTAAATAACTTCTAGAATAATTATGAAATTTTGATAAGAAAAATTATGAAAAAAAATGTGTAAGAAAAATTATAAAAAAAACATTTAGAACAATTTTAAAATTCAGATATGGTTAACAATTTTAGGGTTAACATAAATAGAGGAGAAAAATGAGTTAATATAGTTGAAATGACAAGTTTATTTATAAGGTAAAAAAATCAAATTGAATAAAAATATTACAAATAAATATAAAAATAAGTTTTTAAAAAGGAAATATATGGTGAAATGGTAAACCCATAAAATTATTATATATTTTAATAAAAGAATATTGTAATTTAAAAATATTTGTAAGTTAATTAATAATTTTAAAATATTTATCAATTCGAATCTTTGCCTTATCAAACAAATATTTGTAAGATAATCAATAATTTAAAAAAACTATTTGTAAGTTAATTAATAATTTTAAAATATTTATCAATTCGAATCTTTTTTTTATCAAACACATATTTATAAAATAATCAATAATTTTAAAATATTTATCAAGTCAAATCTTCCTCTTCATAATTCAAAAATATTTGTAAGTTAATCAATAATTTTAAAATATTTATCAACTCGAATCTTCATACATTAAACAAATATTGGTAAGATAATTAATAATTTAAAATATTTTTCAAGTCAAATCTTCTTTATCATCAAACAAATATTTGTACAATAATCAATAATTTTAAAATATTTATTAAGTCAAATTTTATATCTCCTCAAATAGACGTCTTAGTTTTTTTTTTATGTAATTTATGACAATAAATTATGAATTAGTCGAGAAAATATTGTTTCATTAATGAGTGGAGAGAAATATTGTTTTGGTTTCAATTTGAAAATTTGATTGTATATATTTTTATAAAGGATATAATTGTCATTTAACACACCATTTTAATTTTTAATTAATGCGCTGCTCTTTTCTGTCTGGGCAGAATCTGTCCACGTAGAATTACCGTAATTAAAAATGCTCCAAAATGAATGAATGTGGATGCCCTTATATCAACCCATCTTTTCCAACATCGATTTGACATCTACAATATAATGATACTCTACTAAATCCTCAAACAAACATACATTTTTACTATTCACCTTTACTACAAAATGCAAATTTCAAAGTTAGGATTTCCTCAAACCCACTAAAATCCTTTCCAAACATAAGGATTTTAAAAAATATAATTTTAAATATTATTTATATTAAATAATTAATATAAATATAATTTGTTTGTATATGTTGCATTGATAAGAGAATATAAATATATTTATTTATTATATATGTATATTGTTATTTTTATCATATTATTCAACTCTTCTATCAATATTCTAGTTTTTTTATAATATTTATTTAAATATTAAATATTAAAGATTACAAAGATTTTTAAGTTTTTATTTTAATTATATCATAAATAATTCAAACCAAAATCTCTCAATAATTTCTATGATTTAAGGAAAAAACTATTTCAATTTCATTAATCAATAAGTTTAGAAGTTTTACTAATATTTTAAATAACTACACATTTATTTGAGTTAGTTTTTCTCTAATTGTTTTAATTAAAATTATATAAAAAATTAAGCAATATGCATGATTATCGCATAATTTTTCATGAAATTGGTAATTCTTTTTAATTAATAATTAGATTGACATAATTTTAAAATGATAACAAATTATTGAAGTAAGATTAAAAAGATTGTGTTTTTCATAAAATTATTTAATATAAAATAATTAATATTAATATAATTATTAATATTATGTTTTGAGCTTTTGAGAGAATGGCATGTGTCACTAGTGATTGTTCTTTTTATATAATATATATATATATATTAATATGAAAAATTAATATATAGTCTTTTCAGTATTGAGAGAGGTAATCTGATTCTTAGTATTCCAATTTTGGTTTTTTTAGTCTCATGGCGCAATTTTTTTTTCGATACATTGCTGCGACGGCGGTGGCGGCAGCTGGGGCGGCGAGGTGTGCGGCGGGGGCGGCGACTGCGACTGCAGGGCGGCTGCGGCGGCGATTACTGCAATATGATTAATGTTATTAATATTCTAAAAAATGTAAATATTGATATCATTAATGTCGTTAATATCGATAAGTTCTAAAAAAAATTAAATATTAATATATAGATATTTCAATAATATATATGATTTATGTCGTTAATATCAACAAGTTATAAAAAAGTTAAATATTGAGTCGTTAATATCGACAAGTTTTAAAAACATTAAATAGTGATATGATTGATGTTGTTAATATCGACAAGTTCTACAAAAGTTAAATATTAATATATAGTTATTTCAATAATATATATTATAATATATATAATTGATTTCATTAATATCGACATATTCTAAAAAAGTTAAATATTGATATGATTGATGTTTCTAATATCGACAAGTTCTAAAAAATTTAAATATTGATATAATTATCGACAAATTTTAAAAAAGTTAAATATTAATATATATATATATATATATATATATATATATATATATATAGATATTTCAACTGATATTATTGATGTCATAACTTCGACAAGTTCTATATGAATTGTTCATATTGAATTAATATGAATATTGGAAGGTATGCAAATAATAATTAAATTAAGCTGTTCATAAATATTTTAAAATTATTGATTATCTTACAAATATTTGTTTGATAAGGGAAAAATTCGAATCGATAAATATTTTAAAATTATTAATTAACTTACAAATATTTTTGAATTACAGTATTCTTTTAGTAAAATATATAATAATTTTACGGGTATATAGTTCCTTTTTAAAAACTTATTTTTATATTTATGTTTAATATTTCTATTCAATTTGATTTTTTTACCTTATAAATAAACTTTTTATTTCAACTATATTAACGCATTTTAAAATTCAGATATGGCTTTTTATTTCAACTATATTAACGCATTTTAAAATTCAAATATGATTAATAATTTTAGGGTTAATATAAATAAAAGAAAAAAATGAGTTAGTATAGTTGAAATGAAAAGTTTATTTATAAGGTAAAAAAATCAAATTGTATAGAAATATTAAAAATAAATATAAAAATAAGTTTTTAAAAAGGAAATATATGATGAAATGGTTTTAAGTAAACCCATAAAATTATTATATATTTTAATAAAAGAATACTGTAATTTAAAAATATTTGTAAGTTAATTAATAATTTTAAAATATATATCAATTCGAATATTTGTCTTATCAAACAAATATTTGTAAGATAATCAATAATTTAAAGAAATATTTGTAAGTTAATTAATAATTTTAAAATATTTATCAATTCGAATCTTTTCTTTATCAAACAAATATTTATAAAATAATCAATAATTTTAAGATATTTATCAAGTCAAATCTTCCTCTTCATAATTCAAAAATATTTGTAAGTTAATCAATAATTTTAAAATATTTATCAACTCGAATCTTCACACATTAAACAAATATTTGTAAGATAATTAATAATTTAAAATATTTTCAAGTCAAATCTTCTTTATCATCAAACAAATATTTGTACAATAATCAATAATTTTAAAATATTTATCAAGTCAAATTTTATATCTCCTCAAATAGATGTCTTAATTTTTTTTATGTAATTTATGACAATAAATTATGAAATTAGTGGAGAAAATATTGTTTTATTAATGAGTGGAGAGATAAATATTGTTTTGGTTTCGAATTTGAAAATTTGATTGTATATATTTTCATTAAGGGTATGATTGTCATTTAACACATCATTTTAATTTTCAATTAATGCACTACACTTTTCTGTCTCGACAGAATCTGCTCGCGTAGAATTACTGATTCTTTAATTGCATTAAAAAAAAGAGTAAATAAAACCAAACATCGTAAATGCATGATCATTAATGCACGCGGTATAGTACAATAGGGTTAGATTTCGTTTCACTCATGTCAAAAAAAGTTTTGCCGAAATTATCTTGTTAAAATAAAACTATTCATTTTAGTTATGTAACTCAAAAGACATTCAAATTCAGTTCATTTTCCATCATAATTTATAAAATTTGGTGGAATTTGACGTGTGACTCTCAAGCTTCTCATTTATCACCACCACCGACCTTTTTTTTTGCTCCTACAACTCTGTCTTAATGCATATAGATGTGTATTTTATTGTATTTGTACGTGTAATTTTGAACATTCGAGAGGAACTTGAAAGTCACGCATCAAGTTCCGATGACAAAATAACTGGAATTGAATAATTTGTTGAGTCATAGGACTAAAATTAATATTTATTTCATGACTAAACCGAATTTAACCCTTATACAATATAATCCAAACTTGCTTCACATGCATGATACTAAATTACTAATTGCAAACTATATGGTTGGAAAATTAAAAGATGAAAAATGGAAGAATGATATTCACTTTATTTGGATAAACCATGGATGAAGCATGGTACTTGTTCTTTCAACTTTATATAATATACACACCTCCTCTATTCTAATATATTTAGCTAAATTATTAGAATCCTTATACAATCAAGAACAGGAAACTGGGCTACCCTGGTGGAAGATCTTTTGGAGTGTCACATATGATCATGTTGGCATCAGATGATAATGCACGTACAAAAGCTATTCAACAAACTCATGGCCTTGATAATTTTACTTTCAAAATAAGGCCTCTTCTTTCAGTCATTGAGGATATCGTCAGCCTTACCAAGCGCGATGATTTTGAGGTATTCCAATATCATACTTTTTCATTGGTTTTTTATTGTATACCAGGTTTATTTTATGTACATATACAGGATATTCGTGATAATCGTGTTGGATTTTTTGATGACATTCATCTTGGTAACGAGACAAACATGATGGATGATCAATTGACGCTCAAGATAAACCACATTTCGTGGGAGGTACTTTCACGTAGTAATAATTCCAAGTGTATATTGAAAAATTGTAATTTTAGAACATTAACTTTCCATCATTTATTATTTAGAACTCTAATTTTTATAATTTGAGCTGATATAGAACAAGTTAGCCTCTAAACTCCCAAAATTCGGAACTAAATCGCACATTCGGTGTCTCTCCAAATTCAGGAGTTTTAAAATCTATTTTATTCTTGCTTAAATCGAATTGAAATCGGAAAAATATATACCACAATGTACATTTATTACGCCAAAATGCTCACCTCCTCAAGTCATAATCAGATCCCAAATCAATTTACCAACTTTATATTGAAGCTTAATTTGAGCAAGAACAACAAGAAATTTTAAAAAAACCTGAATTTGGTGAGTTGCACACATTACACGTGTAATTTAGGTCGAATTTTGGGATTTCACACAAATTTATTTTAAATTGACTAAAACTTAAATAAAAAAAAAAAAAATTGTCTAGATTTCAAGGCCCAAGAAAAGTTACCATCTCTAAATAACAAATAAACAAAAGTTACCGTCTTAAATCTGCAACTTTCCTAACCATCTAGAAACCAATCAATTAACGTGGTTGTTTGTATTTTCAGATATTAGCCAATGTTGGGGGTGGCTCGAACGTGCAGGAGCCTGTGCTTAACATTCTTAACGCGCTTTCATCTTTTTTCTGGGCGGGAAAGGGTGTGATCGCATTAGCAGCTTTTGCTGTCAACTATGGAGAATTGTGGCTGGTGAACCAGCTTCAGTCCACCAATGCTGTGGCTCAATCACTTGCACTTCTTGACCAACTCCCAACTCAAATGGAAAACAAATCCATGTTTCATGAAATGGCTAAACTCATTATGTCTCTTTTGAATCTGATCAAGTGCATTAGTGAGTCTGTGGATGTGCTGCAACTCAAGTACGTTGATCCAGATACGCCTTTGGTCAAGAATATGATTGCTCAAATACCAGAATATACGTATTGGATCATTAGAGGCATTGTCACTTGCCAATCAAGACTATTGAACCTTGATGAATCCGGGTATGTTAGAAATCTATTTTCAAGATTTTGAGCAAGATTTTTAACCCTAGCTTGATTATGTTTTCTTCATTCATTGAACTAATGCTGCTGATTTGCCGTATTGATACAGACCATTTGGGACTGACATAGTTGCCAAGGTTATGGAATTTGGTTACTCCATGCGAAAGCAGTTGGATTTATGTTACCAGCAAGCTGGTAACAATTCTTTAAAAATCTTAGTCCTAATATATATGTTTAGCACCCACTTCTTAAAAAAAATATGATTTATATATACCTTGACCAAAAAAATGCCCACTTTAACTTCGACCTCCTTCCCCATAAGACAAAGGTTTCAATGCTTGAGTTCATGGGCGGAGCTAGACAGGAAATAGAAGGGCTAATTGAATGTGGAGCTAAATCAGTATAAAACCAATATTTAAATACCAAATATCAATATTTTTACAACACAAAATATAAGAATAGTGTCAATTTTAAATAAATTTGAGAGGGGGGCTGAAGCCCCATAAGAAAAAGGGAGGATAAGCCCCTGCTTGAGTTAGTCTTAATAATAATTAGATTCAACTCTTAATACAAACAACATTAAAATTTTGGTAAGAAGTTAAAACATGAAAAATAATAATAATAATAATAATCTCTGCCTAGGGTCGGATAGCCTGCCTGACCCCACCCTACAGCCGGCTAGCGTCTAATTCAATTATTTGCTTCATTAATTACAAGAAAGATTTCAAGTAATTGAAGTTTGTAATCTTTGGTTTATGTAGAGAAGAAGAGAATCGAGGAAGTATATGGAAAGATCAAAAAGCTAATGGAAATAACTAGTAACAAAGACAGTGTGAAGATTCTCAAGGCACTGATTTCTGAGAAGGAGGAGATGCCATTATATAATGGTCACACCAAGAAACTGGTATTTATATATATATTCCTACTTGATCATATATATGTACTAAAATTATTGTGACAATTACAGGTTAAGATCGATACACTGGGAAACAAAGTAATACTGCTATATATTACCGAGCTGAAGAACTTGACTGTGGAGCTTTCATTTCTTTCAGAAATGTATCTTGAAAACCCTAGTAAGTATGAGATTGTGTGGTTTCCAGTAGTGGAAGCTGGTGCATTGAGCCACGAGAAGAAACTCGTTTTCAAGGAGTTGCAAAGTAGGATGCCGTGGCTCTCTTTTCGTGACGTCTCGTTGCTTGATCCTGCAGTTGTTAAGTACATGAAAGATGATTGGCAGTTTGAGAAGGGATCAATGATTAAAGTTGTTGATCCAAAAGGGAGATTGATGAAGAACCATGATGCTATGAATATGATTTTGATCTGGGGGAATTTGGCTGATCCTTTTAATGGAAAAAGGGAAGAAGCTCTTTGGGCGGAAGCAAAATGGGGAGTTGATTTGCTGCTAAAGTTTGTTGTACCTTCTGCTAAAGAATGGGTATGATCATATTCTCATCAATGCATCTTGCGTGTATACTAATCGATGAAAAAGTATTAGGTCATGAATTTGGAAAAGGTTGACACAGTTTTCCTTTCCATTGAAAGACACAACATGAGATATGAGTTCGTAAGTTTACTAGCTAGTCATCTACATATAGGAAAGATGTTTTTTACCTAGTTATTATTTTCTAACAACATTATTCTTCAATTTGATAACATCCGATTATGCACTTTCTAAGGGTATTTTGGTCTTTTACATGTAAAATGGGTAAAAAAATATACATTAGTAAAATCATTTTTCCTTGTGTGAAACAAGCAATAACAAGTATCCTCCAATGATCTGGGATCGCTATAAATATTAAACTAGTTTCAGTTATGACTTGTTCTAAGCTCGAGTGATTTGATATTGTCTATTGTTTCTGAAGTTATTGTTGACCCTTTCTATTGTTCGAATTGTAGGCTCATGGAGGGAGTCTCATCTGCATGTTCGGAGGGGATAATATTGAGTGGATCCAAAAATTCAGGACAGCAACTTCAGACATATCCCATCAAGCTCGAGAGCCAATGGCGATGCTTTACATGGGAACGACGAACAAGAGAAACGAGGTCAATAATATGAACATAGGTGACACAAACACTATACTCATAGATCCTATAAAGACAAGCTTGTTCTGGACTAGGTTGGAGAGCATGTGGTATTCGAGGGTACAAATCGGAATGCCTCAAGAGAGCGATGAGATAACTAAGGAAGTGTTCAAAATGTTTAGTTTCAAGTCAAGTAATCGAGGATGGGCAATCGTAAGCAGAGAATCGGGCGAAATGGCTAAGGGAATGGGTGACACCATGCTTAAAGCTTTGATGGAGTATGATCAATGGAAGGGAATTGTGAGCGTAAAAGGACTTGTTTCTGCACTTGAAGAATATATGGGATCAATAAAAAGTAGTAGTACTTTTAAAAATACTTTTATGGTGCCCAAAACCAAGATTGGACTTCCTGAGAAGATGGAATGCTTTGAGTGTCAAAGAGAAATGAAAAGGGCGATACAATTTAGTTGTTGTGGGGATTAATGTTAGTACAAGTCTACTCAAATTAAATAAATGTGCATGACTTGATATGTGTGTTAGGTTTTTAAGTTGTTTGTTTGTCATTGAGAAAAGTGTTTGAGATGAGATTTAATTATTTTCTTTGGAATAATTTTTATGTATTTCTATAAGTTTATTTGCAATTAAAATTCAAGTTATCTTTTTATTTCAAAAGAGTAATATAGTTTATTTTTAAAATCAGTTTGTGGTGTAGAAGGGAGGGGGACAATAAAGACTAGAAAACTTGTGTGATTCATGTTTGAATGATGATCATCACAATTTGCACTTTTATAAAAATAAAATATCACGTGAGTTAAGAGACTCGTGGTAATTCAGTATTATAGTTGATATCATATGAATTAAAATTCAGTTGCAATTCTTAATATTATATGTTTTCAAGTTCTAAAAGGCCTATATTTTGTTTAAGCTATTCCTTTTTTAAGGACTTGATTTCCATTTTCAATTATATGATATTTATTTTTTAATAATTCCTATAATTGTGCACATGCCTTTTAATAATTCTTGAATCCGTCACTGATTATATATGGTAGGTGATATTTCCACACATATATGTCAATTGCTAATGCAATTGCAGATCTAGGACTGAAATTGTCTAAATTTCAAACGTAAGGGACCAGAAGTTTGAAAATGTCTTAAAACTTAAAGTGTAGAGTTTAATATTTCCAATGATCAGAGGAATATTAAGATTTCTTCCTCCTCCTAATGGTGAAGCCCACACAAGCACGGGCCTTCGATCACCACACTTGGGCTTAAGTGTTGGGCTTGGATTGAGCTTATAGTATTATAGGCTTTTACCTTCGGCAAATCAGGTAAAGATAGTGGACAAAAAATATATATGCAATCAGAGAGAATTGTAAAAAGTCATGTTGAAAAGAAGTGATTTAATTTAGAGATTGTAATAGAATTGTTTATAATAATAAAAGTGGAAAATGAAAGAAAGTGATTATCTACATAAAAAGTGAAATTGGAGTGTTAGGGAAAAAAAAAAAAAAAAATTTGAAGTCATTTTTAAGAGGCTCTTGTTATGTTGATTAGGGGTGGACAATTGGTTTCGAGTTCCTAATATGATCCAATCAAATAGTATCTGATCGGGTCGATCTTTTCTCTTAGAATTTGGTAATGAGTACGCGGTATCCGATCATATTTTTTTCAATAGAATTTTAGATAATATACAAAATACTCGATTATCTTATTGAATACCTAATTTTTTATTGATTAAAAAAATGTATTTGATAATCATTGGAGATTGTATTATAAGTTTTTCTATTCTAATTTGAATTATTAACCTCTATATATAAAGAGTTTCTATAATTATAATAATTTCTTTAAAGACGTTCAATCAAGAATTAATTAAAAATTATTAAAAAAAATGTTCACTCACGTTTTAGAAATATATTATATCTATTTTATCATATATTAAGAAAAAATATTTTTATTTTATTTCTTAAGTAACAAACAATATTTACAGTTCAAGTCATTTTCAAATAAATAGATTGATTTTGGGTAAAATGCGTCAAACTTCATTATGATTTAAAAATTATTTGTATTCCTTCCCCCATATTAAAAGAAATACATCAGTTATACATATGATTTAATAAATATTTTATGTTTTTCCCTAAACTGTTAAAGTTATTAACAACTATATTTTGCACGCGCAAGTAACGCAAAAATTGAAAAATTTTGAACTTTTTTCCACAAATTTTATTGTTTTTAATTACATTTTGTCATTCTCCACCCCTTTTCACAATATTTTAATATAATTATTTATATTTGTTTCGATTTTATAACCTTAATTACTAAAATCACATCTCATATATTATATACTTATATGATCCATTAGTTTAATGTTTCTACTTAATATGTAACACAATTTCATATATCTTCTAAATCTTTATGTAAATATCAATGAATTTTTACAATTGGTCACATTTGTTAGTTTTCAGAAAATATTAATGGCATGATTGGTACGAGGAATAAGGTGGGAATATGATCATCATTCCTACCTTTATTCATATTCTTTTGATTGATATATTTTAATGGATACTTTTGTTCCTATCTCAATTTCTTCAAGTCATCACTTTATTCGATCTTAAGTAGATCTTGTGCGAGACCATCTCACAAATCTCATTTCGTGAGACGGGTCACCTAAACAGCTAGGATTCGCATGTTTGTTTAGCGACTCGATCCGACCCAATTCAGGTCATTCATCCTATAAAACAAAAGTATTGTTTGATATACAGAAAAGTATTACCCGATACATATAAAAGTATTACATATTTTTTATAATCTAACTCAACTCAAAACAAAGTATTATCTGATATATAGAAAAGTATTACCTAATATATAGAAAAGTATTACATATTTTCTTATAATCCAACTCAACTCAAAACCATTTTATAATACAAAGTATAACCTAATATAAAGAAAAATATTACTTAATACACACAAAAGTATTACATAATTTCTTATATTCGACCCAAACCCTTCTCACGGAATGAGATCCATGAGACAATTTCATCCATGACTTTGCCTTTATTTTATAAGTGATACTATTTTGATGCCCAAATATGATATTTTTCTTCAAAGGTTGTAAGGATATTTCTTTCATAATTAAGTTCATAAATATTTTATTATTTTATCGTAATTAAGACATTTATACTCTTATTACGTAAATTAATTTGAGTTAAATCTCGAATTTTATTTTCTATCGGCATTATTGTTGTTTTACAAATATTCTTATACCCTTTTATAATGTCAAATATTTAATAACATTTGGATAATATTTTTACTTAACAGGAGCATCTAAAGGTTATAATATATATATATATATATATATATATATATATATATATATATATATAAAATGAAAACGCACATTTCTACGAATTTTATTTTAACTCTTATATGACAACACCGGTTAGTCAATCAGTATTTTTCAATAATATTTTGGTTGATACACGGTTCCAATTATCTATTAGTAAGTAATTATAATTAAATAAAAATTGATGTTAAGTGTATCGTAAAACTTATATTAATATTATTTTTTGTACAATGATATTTGTAATTAAAAAGGTAAACATCAATATTAATTATTGAAAACATTTCATTTATGTTAAGTACATTAATTATATTTTAGTAGACTATTAAGTGTGTGTATAGTATACACACACATGAATGTCGAAGCAATGACTAGTCAACCACTGGAGCTACTCTCTGCAGCTTCTTTATCCATTGGTAAAGCACCTGCCCACGAATAAGGATCAATAAAGTACTTAATTGCATATCATATATATATATATATATATATATATATATATATATATATATATATACTTAATTCCATATGCAAAATTAAAACTAACTTTATAATTGTGAGCATTGATCTTGAACTGTAATTATATATTTTATTTTGTGACAAAGTTAAGGAACCTGCAACTATTACCATATTAGATAATGTGCAAAGTGAGCACATTTAGTTATAAGTAAACATACCTTGAGAAGTTGAAGACATAGTATGGGTATTAGGCAAAGAGTGATTTGCAGTGTAAAGCAACATTGATGGTCTTCTAGATGTGACAGTTGTGGGATGAAACATTTGTCTCAGTTTCCACCAACAATTCAAGCTGCTGTTCCCTCTTTCTGGCATTTTCTCATTTTGAGATTCTACCTTTATAACTGTCACACATACAAATTTGATTCATTCAATTAACCTTTCTTCCTATATATCACTCACTGTTTTCGTATGAAACACTTTTGAGTTAAAAAAACATGAGCAATCATGTTTCAAAGTTTTATTTTAAAAATAAAGAAATCGTCTAATACAGTTTATCAATCAAACAAGTTAAAAGTAAAAAAAAAAACAAAACAAAATGCCGAGTCACAGAATTGATGGTTTATAAAATGTTGTATTTGTGATTGATTGACCAAAAAATATTGTACTATTGACTTTTTGTATTGAAATAATGTTATTCAATGGCAAAATAGTAATGTCAGGGATTATGGCTTTTTTCTTTTTTTTTTTTTTTTGGATTATAGTGGAAACTCAATAAAGTGGTTATATATAAATATATGAAAAGTATTGACTTAAACCGCTGACAAATTTGAATAAATTGAAAGTGGCTATTTTAATTAATTCTTAGAACAGTAATTAGCTAGAAAAGAGTATTGAAATTAAACACATTAATCATAAATATTTTACTTCTACGTCGGTATGTTATGTGTCTAAATGGAGTGCAGATTTTGAGAGTAAATACGTACAAACACACACATACTTATATTAACATTAAAAGGGTAATATGAAAATATGTATCAATTATTAATAATATATATGTATGGTAAATTACTTCTAAGGGCTCACCTTCAGCTGTTTGACGTTGCGTCTTCTCTTTTCCTAATTCTTCTTCAATTTCACCACGTTTATCTTTCAAAATATCAATCCAGATTGAAAGAATACATTTATTTCTAACTATATCGTCCTTCCTACAATTCAGAAAAAAATTTATTATATACTAACATAAAGTACGTATAATCAGCAACATATCAGTAGAGAATTAACATCCGTACCAGTTACGCTTGATTAGAATGTTCACCATTTGTGACCAACAAATAACAAGAATATTAATGATTCTGTACACTGCAGTTGATAGAAGCATCGGTTTTCGACTCCAAATTTGTTTATTAGAAAATGGTTGAGTCTCCTTCAAATCCATAATTCCATCAGCAACGTCAAGTGTAAGCATGATCACAGTACTTATGTCCTCAAACCACTTTATTAGTTCCTTTTGAGCTCCTACGTTTGGTTGTCGTTTCAGCAACGTAATTGATTTCGCGAGTTGATTCGTCTCGACTAGGGCAGCAAGCCGGAGCCTACCATACATAGTCGCAAATGCAACTAAGGATAGTACCGCCTTAGTTTTCAATGGGATTTCTGGATCTGTTTCTAGTATTCTCAATGTCTTCTCGGTATCATTTCTACCATCTTGAAGCGCGATCTATCGCATTATAAGTGTTTTGTAAGTTCAAGAAAATTAAATATATAATACTTTAATTATGCGAATTTTTCGTATACCATCAGTGACGGAACTAGGATTTTCGCGCATGAGGAGGGAACTTACATTTTTAAGAATATGATATTTATGATTTATTTTAATATGATATGTCATAATTAATTATTTAAATACCTGTTTGCCTATACTATTTGCATAACTATGCATTGTCTCGTCATCACGATCCCAAGATTCAGTCCTCTGCGCAGTCTTTTCCATCTTTGGTAAAACCTATTAATTCCATAAACTTTGCAGAGGTCATTAATTCAATGATAACCAATAGAGATGCTTTAGGGACAAAGTTTTGCAAACTTAATTAATCATAGTGGATAAATTCTCAGATGGACTAATTATGTGAAGAATTGGGAATTTTTAGTTCTTTCGATAATATAGCAAGTTGTCTAAAGAAAAAAAAGGGAGTTGGAATCAAATTACTCATAAAAACCGATCATAACATCATATGAGTTTTTTAATTTATTTTTTTAAAGAAGCTCTTAGTTTTTTCGTAGTTAAAGAGTTTGATTGTAATTTTCACAAACCTTAGGGTTTATTTGGTAATTTTAACAAATTTTGTGGTGATATATGTAATTCACTCAAAAAAAAAAAACATTTATTTACCTAATGCAGCACATGAATGGACAAAAAAATTAATCTTTTTATAAGTAAATGACGGAAAAAAACGAAAGATGAAAGATAGATGATGAAAAATCAAACTCTCAATTAATGAGAGAGTTTAGAGAGAACCTTAGATTGGGGCAAGGGAAGTGTAGTGTGAGTTAGGATGATCCTAACGAGGTGAAGAAGGTTTCTCAAGCCAAGCTCTTTGCCATGAGGCAGAGGCGACGCCTTTGCTTCCAAGTTTGTGAACCACGCCTTGTCGTTGTATAGACTATCTCCAACTGGATCTAATGTATTTGTTGTTGACATTATTATCAATTTTTCTATTTCTTCATCTTTTTTTATTTTCTAGCTCCACTTGCCTAGCAGCTTATACATATATATATGCATATTTTATCAATCAACTACCTTTCTTCCTATGTGAGGAAAATGATGCATGGAATCCCCAGGTTGAGTGTGTTAATTAATAACATATATACTTTGTTTGCAAATTGAAGCAATACAGAGTTCAAGAATTATACATACAACGTGTTTCATGGCATTAATTCATTCATTACATGTTTGTTCTTGGTTTAGTATACCATGATTTTGTAGCTTCATCTGAAATGTAAATGTAGACACACGTACGCTTAAGGGGAAGTTTGATTTCATTCTTGGTCATAATTTAATGGAGGAAATTGCCAATTTTGTCCCGGGTTATTTCGATTTCGTCTCATGTGTTGCAAAAGTAGTGTCGTTAGAAAAAATCATTGTAAAAGTAGCCCCGTCTTAACGTTTTCCGTAAGAAAAAAATTGCAAATTTAATTAGTCTCAAACATTAAAAAAAAAAATGTAATTTATGTAGGAAAATACTTGTAAAATTGGTTTCAAACTTATAAAACTTGTATTTAATTTGGAGTGAATTTGAGTCCAAAATTAGTATTTATCATGTTTGTTGCACAAAACTAGTCCAAAACAAATATATCTTCCTACATAACTCTCTCTCCTTAAAAATTTCATAACTATTATGTTTTTCAATTAAAAATCATATAATGAATGAAATCTTATAGTTACATATTAATCAGTAATCAATGATTAAATTAAATAATAAGTAAATCAAATAACAAGAAAATTGCAGAATCCCACATATCACAAGGAGAGTTGCACAAATAATCCAATAAGAAAATTTAATCCAAACTAACGGATACGTCATATGATAATGTTTGATTGGTGGAACTATTTTTGCAATATTAAAAAATTGTTGATCTATTTTTGCAACACATGGGACCAAATCAAAGTGACCATTTAAAATGTTCTCTAATTTGATCAATATTTTTCTGTACGTGTGGTTTATGAGGCTATTTTGATTATTTTGTAAAATCTGAACACATATAAAATTGAGATATTTTATTCGAATAGTCATATGTAAATAGTGTGTTTCATTAAATGATGTTTTATAGAATTGGTTGTAAATTGTGGGAACCGCTTTTAAATATTTTATTTAGATGTGATGATTGATTTTTTTTTAAAGGTATAAATAAATAAAAAGGATAAAACAACATTATTTTAGTGTCTAGTATAATAAAAAGTTGTAAAGATTGAGAGGGTGTATTATTTGAAAGAGCTTATGAGTTTTTAAGTATTTGAGATGTTTTTAGAGTTTATAAGATATTTCTATATTTTTAATAACATATCCATATACACTATATATGTGTGTACTAATATAACACAACCCAAAATAAATGGTTTATGTATGCAAAAATGACCAAACTAATCGCTAGGATACAAATAAAAGGGTTTGTTCCAATTAATTTAGGGTTGGAAGTGCACAAACATATAAATTGCTGCTACATTTGAGGTAAAAAAATTGTTTTTAGGCTTTGATGTATATGAATAAGCCAATTTAACTGATAGAAAGGAACTAACATGTAATAAAGACAAAGTAAAAGGAAAGAATAGATCCCAAGGGAGATAAAAGAAAAAGAAAAGAAGAAAGAGTTTAGGACCAAGGAATTTCCATCTCCCTGTTTCTCAATTAAAGGCATGCATGCATAAAACACGTTGAAGTTTTTTTTATCTTTTTACTATATTTTAATCTTATATTTTATTTTAATGATAATATATGTAATTCAACACATTTATACTAATATAATAGTAGGAAACTTGACAAAATTTACAAAAAGGTCATCATGTCATAGAAAAATTATATTAAGAAAATGGAAAATAAAACATTCTTAGCAAGTTATTTATATAATATTAAAAATTATTATTTGCTAAACAATGACCCAAATATAAAGTACAAATAACATTGACAAAAGTGATTAAAGCATAATTGTTATTTTTATTGGTAGTTTTTTTGTATTTTATTCTTTGATTGGTAGATATTTAAAAATAAAATTTTGATCATTCTTAAAAAAACATTTTTATATTTACTTGAATAGTATTTCAAATTTTACTTTTTTTTGGTTCAAAATTTTTTAAAATAATTTCCATAATAATAATTTGTTCTTATTATTATTACTATTATTTTTAATTCTTAATTCTATTATACATTAAATTGTAGTGTTATTAAATGCAATTATTTAAAATAACATATATATATAATATAATTTCTTTTAATACAGATATTAAAAATATTATATATTTCAAATTAAGAAAATATATTATTGCATTTATCAAAACTTTTATAGATAATTATTAGATATTATACAACAATAAGTTAACCGTGCAATGCATGGGAATACTACTAGTGAGTTGTACTGATAAAGAAAGATGCAAAATAAAGTTTCTTATCTGAAACGATTTGCATCTCTAAAACCAAATGATTCACGAGAAAATTATTCCTTGCTCTAATTTTAAATGGCACCTCGGTCACATTATATAGTAATCTCACTTTACTTTTTCACATCGATTAAGAATTTCGTGGTGTAGCAAATTATATATAAAATTTTCCTAAAACACCCTTTAATTATTTAATGAATCCAAAAGATAGGGATGGTCATTAATTAAATACAATAATACATATAATATGTGATGATATTTTAGTAATAAAATGAATAACAACATGTCATTAAATTAAATGAGAAAAGCATATTGGGCAGTGATTAAAAAAGAAGATAGATATTTTCATTGTTAGTCCTATATAATTTAGACTAGGTCAGTTTTTTTTAAATTAATATTAATCTTTTAAATTTAAAATTTTCCAATTTCATATTTTAGTAGAAAATTTAATTTTCAACGTAATTGCTAACATATGCCGACAATGCAAATCTGATGCTTCAAATTGGGCCGGGATTTTGTTTATATGTAAGAAAAATCGATTTATATGCCACTAAACTGAGGGATTAATTGATTTAACATCTATATGCCCAAATTGACGATATATATCGATTTAGTGCCACAAATGAATTTTTTGACAATAAAAATTAAAATTCTCAATTTATAGAACACAATTTGATCAATATATGATTAGTATCAGACTAACATTTAAAAAAAATAATAATAATATACTCCCCCAAAATTAGTGATCCAAAAACGAGTAAGCCCAAATTATATTATTGAAACTTTCCCAAACAAAAAATACGGTACAAGGTGAGTAATAACTAATAAGCAAAACTGCAAAGTTGGTTAAGACCTACCTACTTTAATTAAGGTCTTGTCCACAATCAAGAAAACCCAGCTACCTCAATATTATTGCTTTCTCTTTTTTAAAGAATCCCACTTTACTTGAGCATCACTTGCAGAATTTTTATGCACTTCTCTCTACGTTCTAGCTGGACTATATTACATGTGTTTATATATAACAATGATCGTAAGGCAAACTTCATCAAAATATCCTTCTGAGGGGCTTGCAACATTCATTTATCATCGGTTAGCTTTGACCCTTTTTTTCTATAAATTTATCCAACCACAATAAATTTTCTGATAATATATACCATTTTAATTTCTAATATTTATTGCTAGCAAGTAGCAACATCACACATGGCCAAAACGATCGCACGATGACGAGAGGATTTACCTCATTGGTTGCAGCTGAAAGAAAGGTAATTTATATACATGATGTTGATTTCATTAATTTACTCAAAATGGTCATAAAATCGTTTTGCCCATGCGTTATACCAGACTTACTTTTTTATTTTTGCTTTCAAGACTAAAATAACCTTATTAAAGGATGGGGGATTAACGCTATAAGACATGATATAACTATATCAACATTAAGCAATGGCGGAAGCAGAAAAATTCGATGAGGATCACAATTAAAAAATTACAAAAATTTAAACTCATATACAAAAAGAGGTCGATTTGGCATAAAGAGTGAGTGAGAGTTGAAAATAGTTAATTTTGAAATGAGGAGGGGAGACATTTATATGTACGTAGTCAAGTTTTTTTTTTTTTTAATTTTTTTAAAAGATCTCAAGAATATTATTGATAATTTATAGCCAAAAAAAAGGTCATTACACGTGTCACCCCATGCCTTCACCACTAATTGATATATACAATGAAGGGAGGTTTGACAAGATTGTGCCATAGATCTGTCATCTTTTGTATCATGCATATATATCTTGATATAGGATCTGGATAGCCCTATATTAACTATATGGCATGCATTGTACAGAAAATGTAGTAGAAATTTTAGTAATGTGAAGAGTGATCAAGATCATAGAGGAAGAGAGATATAAGAAGATGGGATCAGAGAATGCAGGAAGTTCATCATCGAAAACAAATGCAACGTCAGAAATGCAAGAAAAGCTGAAAAACTTTATAGAAAAAGAGGTGAAAACCCTACAACCCTTAACCACAAACCCCTCAATTTACAGAGTTCCCAAAGAGCTTCGCGAAGGGCGCTCCAAATTGTTCGAGCCCATCTCCATCCCCATAGGCCCCTTACACCACGACAAGGACACTCCAGCTCTTCATGTGTTCAAGAAATGGTACTTGAAGAACTTCATTGGACGCCTCGAGAGTACTGCCAGCGTGGACAATCTTGCACAGACAATGAGCAGCTTGGAAACGCCTTTTCGTGGATTCTACAGAGACATCGATCCGAATATGACAGGGGAGGAGCTAGTGCAGATCATGCTGCTGGATGGCTGCTTCATCATGGAGCTGCTATGGAGCCATAAAGATTATGAACTTGAAACGCTTGTTGGAAATATTGATAAAGTTCCTCTTCTTACTTTGCAGCAAGATCTTCTCAAGATTGAGAACCAGCTTCCTTTCCTGGTTCTTCAAACCCTTGCAGAGTTTGCAAGCCAGAATAAGGTAATTATATGCATGCATTTCCACTTTTTAATCTGTTCCGGTTTTAATAAAGCTGTGTGACCTACTAATAAATACTTTTTGACATTATTCATAGAGTTTGTGAATATCTATAGAAGAATATCTACTAGTGCGTGACATTATTTATTTGATGTAAAATAAAAATAACGTTGAGTGAATACAAAAATTAAATATTAATATTAAAATGTAGGCCAAATAACCAAAAAAATTCAAACTTTTTCGGATTTTTGTTGTTTTAGTCAATTCTTTAAAATATATCAATTTAATCATATTATAGCAAATTAGTTGTAATTTTAGCCAAATTTCAATTTTAATCAAAACTAAATTGTATGTGTCCTACGTGGCGGACACATAAATAAAGAAATTATTTACACTTCATAAAAAAAGAAAAAATAAAAAGAAAATAAACACCTCATCAATTGTTTTTTATTTTACTCTCCTCAACATTCAAGTTCAATTCTTTTTATTTTATTTAATCTAATTGATTAGATGAAAATGACAGTTTTTCCTAAAATTGCAGCTTGTGGTAATAGATTAGATCAAAATGTAGATGTAGTGATTATGACTTATGAAAAAGTAGTTAGATTAATGATATAATTTAAGAGTCTGTGTTGGAAAGTAGGTGAACAGAGACGCAGAAAGCAACAACCTGGACGTGATCGATCTATCGCTCAAATTCTTCAGCATCAGCAAACCCCCAGACTTGGAGAAAACAGATCATCGGCCAAGGCATCTTCTGGAGCTCATCATGAACGTTCTATTCCACAAAAACGAGGCCACCTCTTCTCCAGATCAAAAGGCACTCAACATCGGCGACGTCCACGGCGACAGCTCTCTGATCAGAGCCATGAGCGCATCGGAGCTCGAATACTACGGGATCAAGTTCCACGCAGGAGATCCGAGCAGCCTGACGAAGATCGAGTTCAAGGGCGGGAAAATGCTGATCCCATCGCTGGTGATCCAGGAATCGACGGCGACGGTGCTCTGGAATTTCCTCATCTTCGAGACGTCGTCGTGCAAGACGCGCGTGTTCACGTCGTACGTGGTGCTGATGGACACGCTGATCAACGGGGAGGCTGACGTGGAGGTGCTGATGAGAGAGAAGATCCTGGTGTCGAGGAAGAACGACACGCAGAGCTTGGTGTCGCTCTTCAATGACATGTCGGCTAGCGTGAGCCAGAAGGATTTCTACTTCGAGGAGGTGGTGCAGAAGCTCAATCGCTACTGCAGATCCAGTTATCATCCCATGCGAGCCTATTTGGTCAGGAATTACTACGATGTCAGATGGAGCGTGCTTAGCAATATTCTTCTCTTCATTTTGACTGTTACTCAGACCTTCTTTTCTGTTCCTGGCTTGTTGAATAAAGGCAGCTGAGTAGCTTTTCATTTTTGCCCAATAAATATCACACATGACTCTTTTCATCGATAATCGAGATATGTGCTCGAGTAGCACACGACATGTGTTACTCTTGAATTTATTTATGATTGATTGTTGTTTTGCACTTTATCTTATCATTCTGGTTTTAATGAAAAATTAATAAAATGTATTTTGAAATTGTAGATTATGTATTATGTTCTTTTAAATATTCTTTTACTTATTATAGATTGCGAACTTTTCAGTAATTAATTTGAGATTGTGTTTGGATTTGAGGTTATATCATTATTGTATTTTGAAATGTTGTATGTTTTTCTCTATTATTTTTTAATGTATACATAATAGTGTCAAAAAACGAAGAGTATAACATCATGTTACATATGAAGATTTACATTTTTGTGCAGTTTTATCATTTATCATTTATACATAAATACTATCTCATGCATACAATTTACAAAATGTAGCATTTACGAGATTGGAATTTAGAAGATTTTAAAACGTGCAGATCACTTGAAAGTGATCTCGATAGACAGAATTTCCTATATCTAAAGCAAGTTCTACTAAATCAATCAATTAAAATGGCCTCAAAAATTGAAAGTCCAAGTTGAATTGGGTTTTGACTTTTGATAGTTTGAAAATCTAAAGAAATCACTCAACTCGTAACGATCAAATTCATCTCATTGGTTCTTGTTTGATCCAGGATTTAATAATATAATAAGTTGAAAAATAAACGTTTCGACACATTAAAATTTATATATAACAAAATATTTTAATATTAACTTAAGTAATGTCCTGCGAGAAATACGCTGAAGGTTTAAACTTAAGTTTCTACAAAACTATAACCATATCAAAATAAAATTTTAATAAGATTCAAAGTAATGCGTGGAATTTAATTCATTGCACCTTAAATTAAATGAAGTGGTACGGGTAGGAGTATGTTGATTTGATAAATTAATTAACTAAATGAATTATTTAATTGAATTCGAAGAATTTAAAATTTCCTGACCTAATTAAATTCAAAGTTCAAACCAGTCTTAATATAATTGAAAATACTAATTGAATAGCTCGCTAAATTACTAATGAATTCAAAAAATTATAACAAATAAAAAATATATTATATATACATATTTCAAGAAACGAATATATGGGAATCAGAACATTAATTACACATATTTCATAAAAATATTAAATATTAAAAAAAACATTACTTTTAATAATGGGGTGGGAGTTTTCAAGAAACTCACATCCAACATTTTAAGAAATATGAACTTTGTTAGTGATGAAGATTCTCCTTGTCTTCTAAATTTATATTTTATGTTTGGAAAAGAAGAAAAAAGAAAAATGAAGAAGAAAATCTAAATATAATATACAAGGATTTTAAATTTGAGATGTGCTTTACTTTTTAGTGTGCCAGTGCAATTTTTGGATTGGACTCACTTAAAATATAACTTTGGGTTTATATATGTAATAAAATATTTTGGGCTTGCGGTGGGCTGGAGCCCATGCTACCCTAACTTTGGCCCGCCCATGCTTGTTTATATTTTTCATTTTAGATTTCCTTGTTTTTCTAATTAGATATATTTTTTTTTTTAATCTCTCTTGAAAATCCTAAAAATTTTAATTTTTTTTTTCCCAAATCATCATATGAAAAATGAAGAAAATGTTCAACATTTATATTTCTCATGCTCAAAGAAAACGCAACTAAGAAAATATTGATGAAATGTAAAGTTAAACATAATTCAAACACCAACAACAAGAATGTCTTCCAAACTATTACAAAAGGATACTTCAAAAAAAATTGAGCTTTGCTTCAACTTCACATCTAAATTGGCTAAGTGATCGATTGCTCGATTGTTTTCATGATGAATATAAAAAATACATAAGTTAAAAGGCTTCGTAAGATTAAGAATTTTTTAAATCAAATGTTCGAAATCAAGAATGGCTAACAATCCAACATGATATGAGGTCTCCTTTCAAAGAACAAAAGGATAAAAACAGATATAATTTACACTAAGAAGGAATTTATAAGTGAAAGATTGACGCTATATATATATATATATATATATATATATATATATATATATATATATATATATATATTGTTTAGATATTTAAAGGACATAAACCACACATGAACACAATCTCAATATAATATATTTTATAAAATTTAAAGTATATTTAATTTGATTAATTTATACCAATTAACTACATGTCGACTTAAGCTGAGTTGACCAATTAATATTGTTATTCCTGTTCCCCAAAAAAAAAAAGAGTTTCATTATTGGTTTTTTTTTAGAACTAGAGTCTAACACATGATTTATTACGTCTTTATCTATAATCCACAAATATAACTCTTCTAAAACAAACTTATAGTAGCTTTCGAATCACAAATACATGATTCTCATAAATTCATACGTGATTTAAATGTTTCATCTCAATATTCTATCAACATTATTAATAAGTAATATTTCATTACAATTAATTAGTTTGAAAATTCATAATAATTCTCAAACTAATTATAATTTTCTTTTTAATAGTATTTTTGCGTTTCTAATATCTACTTTTTAAAATCTTTCATTTTGATTATATAATTTGAATATTTTCCTTTTTTCCATATATATATCAATAAGATTCTGAGAAAAATAAACACATAATACCACATTTTAATGAAAATATAAAAGTATGATTTTCTTTACATATGCTTATAATATATTATTGGAAAGTTCTTTAAATATATATTAGTATGAACCTAATTTTAGTCAAATATTCAAAGCATTCAATTGTTTAGAAAAAGAAGAATCGAAACATGTAAAAAAATGTTTTGAAAAGTTTCGAAGATAGTAGGACTCTTACTTATATAATCAACTAAAAAATAAATGATATATGTACATTTTCTTATAAAAAATGTCTTGAAACATGGTTTAGGGTTTTGAAACAATGTTTATATATACTCTTACTTATATATATATATATATATATAAAAGTAAATCAATAACAAAAATGACTTGCTCTCATTAAATAACAGACTGAATACCTATTCAAATATAAAAACATCTATCACTTAGGTACACTTGGTGAATAGTGAGAGAACACGAGAAATAAAATTATGTTACTATTTGATTTGAGGATTAATGAAAAAATCAACTTAAAGTATGATTGATTTCAATTTGCAATATAAACGTTACCCGAAGTTAAAAAAAATTTCAAAGTATAATTTAAAAAAAAAATTCTGATAATTTTTCTAATGAAATGCACAACACGTGCTTTTCTTTTATAAAACAAAAGATAGTACTTCAGGTTATCTAAAAAAAAGTTGTATATTAGGTCAATTTGAAAAATGGTCATACTTCAGGTTATTTTTATCTTTCTGAAAATCACATGCAATGATGCAAGTTATATGGATGTGTATTTCTCCAAAAAAGTTGTAGGAAAAAATATTTAGATTACACTTGAAAAAAAAAAAATTAAAGTTCAGATTATAATGGGATAAAATAAAAAGTTTAGCTTGCAATTTAAAAAATGATTATAGTTAAGTTAATTTTTGCAAATTTGTTTTCTTTTTAGAACCCATATGAACTCTAACTGAAACAATGTCTAAAAAGTGTATGTTTCAAGCAATCAGCAATTGTTAGGCCCAAATGCAAATACAACAGAATACAAACCCGATTGACCAAAGCTGAAAGAAACACTTTGGAAAACTCTAAATCAAAATAACATGGAAGAAAAACTGAAGCTAGCGTTTAATTCAAGAATATGTTGGAGAGTCAACTGGACCCCCAATTTTAATTTGGTGTTTCATTTTAATTTGGTGTTTCATTTTGTATGTATTGTTTTTAATTCATATCATGTGTAAATTGTTGATGTCAATCTTTTACACTTAACTTATGGTGGGTATTTTAGAACACACGATGAAACACCAATATGAAACAGAGGATCTCGTTTGGTTGGAGAGGTCGAAAATTTCTTTGATTAGTTCAAAGGTTTCATGAACATGGATAATCAAATAAATAAAATTCCAATAAACAATTAGCATTTGAATATTATATGCAAGTTATTCAAGATACAGCAAATATGTAACCAAGAATCTCACATTCATGGAGATCCACTATTTTGTGTTTATCATCAGCAACTAAATAATCAAGTCTCTTTCAACACGTCTTGGAAAAAAAAATTCCAAAATATTGTAGAGTATTTGACTTCTAATACTCTGCTGATAGATCGTTGGATCAACTGCCTAATCTTGGATTGAAATTAATGCATATGTATTAACTCTTCCTCACCACATTCTCTAATTGCAATTTCCATAACAGTGCCAACAGTGGAAGGCAACACGTCACAACACTGTCTTCTTGGTGCTTGTAGCTGTGCGAAAATGAGTAGAATTGTCCAAAAATGGGAAATTAAACTATGTGTAGAATTGAACTTGACATGGCCTAAAGTGAGAAAAAAAGATTGGAATAGTTAAGTACCTTTTTGTAATCAAGCTCTAGCTTGTGTGAGAAAACTCTGATTTCTTCGAGCTTTCTTGGAGAGCCTGCATCGTACGTGCAGTTTTCTGAAGTCATCATTCTGTACATGCTCCTTATTCCTTCTCTACGAGACGACACATTATGCAAGAAAAACACAGGAGGCCTACGGCATGGATCAGGATCATATCCTAATGTATCAACATCATATAAATTGTTGACTCCGCCTGTTTTCCAGGGATGAAATGTCTCTTGAGTACGTATAGCATCTCGTAAGAACACATGGCGTGGGAATACTTGAACAGCATAGCCCCAAGACACTGAAATTGTCCAAGAAAACCATCGATCATAACACACTGTTTGCTGCATAATTCTCTGTGAATCAATGCTCACAGCTTGGAATAAGTGTTGAAGAGCTTTCATTGGTCTCATTTCTGGGAACATCATATCCATGGCCTCCCAATGATGGAGAGAAACCAGAGGCTTAAGTGGATGAGAGGCCAAGAAACCAAACATGCTTCCACGAAAATCCATCTGATGTCAAATTTCAGCTCCCAAACAGTCAATATTATGAATAAATATAGCAGGATGACTGAAGAGATAGACAAACGATGAACGGATGGATATATACCTGATGGAAACCAGGCTCGTGTGTTAAACCAATGCCAAGCTCCGTGATACAGGCATGAATCCTGCCATCACTTCCATAGAGATGTGGGTATCGATCAAGGCAAGAATCGAAAACCTTAGCCAACACAATTGCAAGAGGATAGCTTATAGCAAAACCTGCTCCTCCAAAAGCCATATCAAAGGAAAACTCCTTATTCTGAGCAAAACTTTCAGAATTTGTCCCAATGTAATACCACAGGCTATGATCATACTTTGAAAGAGTCTTCACCAGATTTTCAGGGAAGAATAGTGTATCATCATCACCAAACACAAACCACCTCACATTGGAGTGGTTGAGGGCAACAGTTTCAGACACAACACGTGCAACACGTATAGCTGATCGGAGGCCATTCTTGTACGTATATCGAAACCTGGATGTATCCTCGGAAACACATATAGGAGGAAGAGTACCTGCATTGTCAGCCTGATCAGCTGTCGAGTTGGCTGGCTCGTTTTCAAGGAAAACGCAACCCCTCATCTCTTGAGGCCTCCACCAGACCCGAAAATTCTCCTTTCTAACCAACCAAGATTTCTCATTCGAGGCAATACCAAAAACAACATGTTCGAGCAAGGTTGGTGAAAATGAAGTCAGTGATGAAAATGAAGTCAGTGATTCAGAATGTGCTGTTTTCATATTCGGGATGATGAAAGATGATGTAAGCAGGTATGCCATGCAGAGAAAACATGAAACCAACATGAATAATATGAAGCGATAAGATGTTTGGTGTTTGAAGGGTACTTTACAAGTCTGCATCTTTTTTCTCTGCAGAAGAAGCAATGGAAGAAGAATTAACTTGTTAACAGAAGATAAAGAATAGTGATAGTTTTAAGTAGAATTGAAGTTCTTGCAGCCATCCTTGTTGACCTGGAATCCTGGGTTCACATAATTTTCTCAGAGATCTAGATACATCGATACCAAGGAAGAAGAATTAAGATCCAAACAATGGACTCACATGTCCAGAATGGATCCTCTTCATTCCCTTTTCTGGTAATTCCAGAGAGAGAAAAGACAAGAGTGGGTGAAAATGGAAAAAGTGAAACGTGTCATATATGTTAACAACCTGGAAGTCAACTCTTTTGATGATTGTCCAATCCACTGTATTTTTTTATTTAGAGAGAGAATCAGCTGCGTGGTATCAGATTTTTGAATCATAGATGATAAAAATTTAATTAAATGTAACTAGAAAACGTATATTGCTAAAAAAGTGGTTATACATTTCCCACAAGGTACTCAAAGTAAGCATAGAAAAACCAGTTAAATTAATGTCCATTCTGAGATTGGGAAAATATCAAGAAATTACAAGGAGATACGAATCATCAAAGAAAGAAATTCAAAACCTTTTCTCTCTCTAGTGGGTATACCGTGAGAAAAAAATCAAGTCAGTTGCACGAAACAACAACGAAAACATCAGATCTTCTCTAACTGAAAACCTACTCAGGCCATAAGAATGATTCAGGCAAAGATGAAGTCTTCCTCTTTGGTTAAGGTCCGGCCAATAAGTGTGTCTACTGTTTCTAACACGACTCACTGCTGAAAAGAAGAGACTGAAATACCAAAACTATCAGAATCGTCTCCATATTAAAGGGAGATTCATTGCTCGTCACCAGTTTCATCAGTGATGGATCAGATGAGTTATAATGCCTCCAAATATAAAAGCAGGTAGAGGCTAGCTTCACTAAAAAGTATGTACAGTTTCCGCCACTTTCTGCCCCATGCAAAAGCTTGCTTGACCACCCTGAAAAACAGGGGCCTTAGTGAAACAAAAAAAGAGAAGCCAATCAGCTCAATCGAACAATTTACAGAACTAAGCGACTCAATAAAAACAAGTTGGATAATAGGAGTCTAGCAAAGAGCATCTTGAAAGTATCCCTTCTTCTTCTTTTTTTCCCAATCTTGTTACAGCATTATTTGACTAACTACATGAAAATACATGCAATCAGTTATTCAGAATCTCCTTAGGAGTGTTAGATATAATGTAATCGAAGTGTATAATTGTATTCACCTTCAATCTATGGTTGCTCAAAAGGATCCTTTTATATATCATTCTGAAGGTTATCAGCTACCTCGACGGTTTCGGAATGTCTAATGATGGAAACTATATATGAAGGTTCTACAACATTGTGATTATGAATTATTATCACTCTCATATGATTGGAATCCACAAATTTTGATATTGAGATCAACAATGCACATATCAACAAATCAAAAATGGTAAACAGTACTCATAAAAAAAGTCTCATGTAGCTAAGAGAAGACTACTATTGGTGGAAAATCTGGCAAGAGCCAAAGGCAACAAGAAAATAGAAAGGAATCTCTATAGAGAGTAACTATTGGCATTTAAGATCAACTTTATGAACTTACCTAAGAATTCAATGGAGTAACTTTGTCAAAATCTAATTGCATTCATATACTTGGTAAAACATTGTGCTTGCTTTAAATAGCTTGTACGAATTGATCAGCACTGGCAGTCCCTAAATCTTGTTGAGAGTTCCACAATACTCAGTTTCAATAAAACAGAGCACTCAGTAAACAAGATCAGTTATCACTGCATGGCAATCAGTTCGTAAGTCCCACATTTTCTTATTTGGACTGTCATTATTTCACCAGACAATGACGAAATATCACAGCAATGACGGCGTGGTGCCTCAATCTGACATAGAAGGAAGGGAATATCAAAAAGAGAACAAAGCATTATCAAAGGATCAAGTTAAACAAATCTTGACCAAAAGTATGAATAGTACCTGTTCAACATCGAAATCTAAATGAAGAGAAGAAACCGTAATTGCTTTTAATCTCTCAATAGCTATTTCTCTAGAGCAATTTCCTGCATTGCCATCATGTCTTGAATAATTGGTCCAAATTCCAATTGTATCAGAAGTCACAGTATGCAGAAAGAAAACAACAGGTCTTTTGCATGGATCTCTAGGGTAGTCTCTCGTCTTGAACATATAACGGCTAGAAGCCACATTTTTTCCTCTCTTCCATGGCCTAAAGGTTCCCTGGAGCGAGAGCAGCTCAGGAAGAAGTTGGTTTCCTTCATATACTTGAACGGCATAACCCCATGAGATTGAAACCGTCAATGAATTGGTGTGGTCATAGCAAACAGTCTGCTGCAAGATCCTAGCGGGATCAACACGCGAAGCTTCAAAAAGATGTCCCAAAGCATGAGTCCTGCTCATACCAGGAAAGATTGGTTCAACAGCATCTATGTGATGCAGTGATGCGACAAGTGATAATGGATGTGCAGAAAGCAACCCAAATAAATCTCCTCGGACATCAACCTACAAATGATGGGGGATATTTTTTAAGAAAAAGATTGCCAAGAGATATCATTATACAATCACCCAGCTGAGAATTAATGACAATGCATTTTGTTGGTAAAACTAAACATTCAAACACATTAATTATTCATCCCATATGGTAAACGGAAAAACTCAGATTAAGACAGTTAATTATATTGCATCCTTTGCCTATGGGTCAACTTAGTTCAGATTTGATAAGAAAGAACCATCAAGAATCTACCCAGAATTCTGTTAAAACAATGTACACAGGCAGCTAGCAGAGATGAAGTTGCATAAATATATGTTTTGGACTTCTTAACTATGCATATATATGTGATATAACTCTTAATGAATCAATGAAGGTAAATAGCAAAGAAATACATATGCATATAGACCAAATAAAATCAAAACATACAAGCAGTGCCCACCAAATAAAATCAAAACATACAAGCAGTGCCTAAGTATTCATATTTGTATAATAAGCATCAACATAACGACATACACTTCTTAACAAATACAGGACATCACATTGCCATAGCTCAAACACCAAACTCTATGTGAGATATCCACAGTTCCACACAACGAGAAGCCCATCTACCTCTAACAAATGCAATGTATAATTATAATATCCATGCATAGAAATTTAAGATATATCATCAATAGAGCAGAGACTAACAACTAACGGGCATAGTACCACATAACCCATACCTGATGGAACCCTGTTTCGACTGTCAACCGGACCCCGAGCTCGGCTAAACAAGCGAAAATTCGAGCATCACTTCCATACAAATGATCGTACCTATCGAGGCAAGAATCAAGAACCCTTGCCAAAACCCGAGCCAATGGCGCACTAATCGCGTACCCACCTCCCCCAAACGCCATATCAAAATAAAATTTTTCATTCTGTTCATAACTCTCAGAGCTACTCCCAATGTAGTACCATTTATCGTGGTTGTACTTGGACAAGATTCTCACCAAATTCTCAGTGAAAAATAAGGTATCATCGTCGCCGAAAACGTACCAATAAACGCCAGGGACATCGAGGGCAACAGCATCCTTGACGATGCGGGCGATTCGGTGGCCGGCGGTGACCGAGGAGGTGTTGGGCTGGACGATGATTGGAGGGAGCGACGCCGACGTGGGTTCCGTTGGGGGGCGGTCAAGGAAGAGGAAGGTAGTGTTGAGGGGAGAGATGGGGCTGTGCCAGAGGCGGAGATAGGGGGCGCGGGAGTTCAGGGAGGAGGCGGAGGAGGCGATGGAAAAGAGGATGTGGTGAAGAGAAAGCGGCGGCGGGGGAGAAGGGGATTGTACGGCGGAGAAAGAGGCGGTGGGTGGGAGGTGGAGGTGGTGAAGATAGAGGAGGAGGTAGACGGAGAGTAAGGCGGAGATAAGGAGGAGAAAGTCTCTGATGCGTGATCGGGTGGTGGCGAAAGTTCTCGGAAAAATGAGCATTTTCCGGCGGAGTTTTCACACATTACACGCTTCGCGGAAGGGAGATGAGAACGATGCACTTCTACTTAATAATAAGTGTAACTACTCTGCCACCATGACAAAACATTCCACCAATTAATTATTTTTTAATTAGTTAAATATATTTTTTAATAAATTAGTAAAATATTATAAATTTATTATATTTGGAAGGATTTTGAAAAATCAAAGGTATTGAAATCTTGAATTTTATATTAAAGATGAATGTGTGAAATTTATGTTTGTTTGTTTGAAAATTTAGTAGAAAAAGTGGGTTGAGATGTAATATTTTATTATGAAAATATGTGTTTATAACTCGATGTAATATTTTAATATGAAAAATTATTTGATAATTATAATATAAATAGAAATTATTGCAACTGAATTTTGAAATTCAAATTTAAATATGAAACAAACATAAATTATATTATTATGTGAAATTCTGTGAGATAAAGTTTTAAATGATAACATTTCAAATATTTATTCTTCTGAATTATAAAATGAGTTTGCATCAAATCATTATTAAAAGTATCGATGCTCACTTTTTCCAAATGGATAAATTTCATAACAAAATTCAATTTATAAATTAATTTTTAATTTTGAACTTGAATTTTAAAGTTTCTCAATAAGGGACTCAATTTAACATTTTTTCTCAATTCAAGACTTGAAATTTAGATTGTGTTCTCAATTCAAGACAAAATTTCATTTTTTTTCTTTTTTATTATATTTATAATTTATTTATATTTTAATATTTATTTATAATTTAGATAAATTAAGACAAGTTCGTGTAATAAATGCAATTAAAAAAATAAAGATTCTTTTATTTACTTAATTTTATGAATAAAAGTATAGAAAATCGATTTTAATATTTAATATAAATTATATTTTATGTATTAAATTAATTATATTTTTTCTTTCTTTTTTTCGTATAAATTAAGATAAGTCGGATGAAAATTGTACTTAAAGCGTACTAACTCGACTTAATTTATCCAAAATATGAATACATATTGAAATATAAATAAATTTATAAATATAAATAAAAAAGAAAATGAAATTTTGTCTTGAATTGAGAACTCAATCTAATTTTCAAGTCTTGAATTGAGAAAAATATTAAATTGAGTCCCTTATTGAGAAACTTTAAAATTCGGGTCTAAAATTGAGAACTAATCTATAAATTGAGTCTTGTTATAAAATTTATCATTTCCAAACACTATCATTCAATTAAATAAATAAAAGTAATTATAATTGAAAATATTAAAATACTCTTCATTTAAATAAAGATTATATTTTTCTTCCTTTTTTTGTACTTCTTTCTTTTCTTTCTTTCTTACACAATTATAAACGATTATAATATTACATGATAAATTGTGTCTGTTTAATATTCTAATATATGTATGTGTGTAGATGATAAATCGTGTTTGTATAATATTCTGATATATGTACATGATATATATCTTATTATGTATACACAATAAATCGTATACACGATATGTATACAACATGAGTCATCATGTACACAATGATTATGCTATGTCCATAATATGTATCTTACAACGTGTACACGTTTATAATATGTACACGATATGTATCTTACAGCATATACACTATTTATCGTCTACATGTGTACATATATCAGAATATTAAACAGACACGATTTATCGTGTACACACAGTACGATACATATCGTGTACATATATCAAAATATTAAATAATGCATGATTTCGACAATTTTCTCCTACTCGTCCATATACATACATGATTATGATGGTAATTATACACAAAATCAAAAAATTTAAGAAATTTCACAATTAATCACCGAACATTCAAATCATCAAATTCAAAATCACTTCATAACTGAAAATTGTGAAATCAAAATTAAAATAAATAAATAATAAAAAATTGTAACCAAACTCTTATCTCTCTCTTCGAACAGTTCGATATCCTACCTCAAGTTCAACTCTCATTTGTCTTCTCCAACCTTCTTAACTTATCTCGATGTTTTCATTTTCGAGTGTGAGCGAGGACATGCTTCCACCATCTCCGCTCCAATATTTAGATTTGTCGGCATAAATCTGACATCTATCATTCTTTTGTCATCTCCGACAAAAATCATCGTTGTTTCTTTCATCTCTCTAACCTCATTCTCATTTCAGTTTCTCTCATCTCCCTATAATTCCTTTCTCATCTCAGATTCAATCATTACCTCATAAAACATCTTCAAATTCATCATTAAAATTCGAGCTATACCCTAAGATTTTCATCCGTCATGGGTATTGAAGTGGTGGAGATTGAGTTTCAGTGGAGTGGGAGATGAATTTTCAACTTTTCAAAATTTTGGGATTATAGAATTTTATGTATTATGAAATATTAAAATTTGTATTCAAATAGTGTATTTGAATTTCATTTATTAATTACAATTTAAATATAGTTAAGGGGTAGTATTGGAATGTATTTAGCAAAATACCTTAAAAATGATTAAAAAAAGTTATTTTTATAAAAATGGGATAGAAAAGTTCATTGCATTATGAAAAGTGATAGTTTTGGACTTGACCCATTATTTAATGTAGTTAAACTAGAGATGCTGAATTAAAAAAAAATGGTGAAAACACGTCGTTTGACCTATATAGGTCGAACATCTCATGATGTGTTCGATCTAAATAGGTCGAATTTAGTACTCTTTGTTTGGCCTTGAACATTTTTATATTACATTTATATGACTTTTATATTATATTAGTATAAGCTTTATATACAAATATCATAACATTTATGTACTGTAACTCGAAAAAAAAAAGAACTTCATCACTTTTTTGGATCAACATACTTTTATGTGATATTACTCATACCTTTTAACTAAGTTAGTTGAACCTTTTTATATTACTTAAATGTAATGATACTTGTACATAAATGTGACATGAACATCACATAAATGTATGTATGTACAAATTGTATAAAATTTTTTTTCTTAAGTTACAGTACATAAAGATAAGAGATATTTGTATATAAATGTGATATGAATATAATATAAATGTAACAAATAAATTTAAAAAAAAGCCCACAAGTGTGTGGATCCAAATCAAACGATACAGTTGCGTGGATTTAGATTCATAGAACTGGTGTATGAGAGACCTATTCCTTCTTATTTGAGTGATTATAAGTTTAGTTTATTAATGAGTTAATTTGGTGTGTTTCTTGTTGGAAAAAGTTATGGTTTGTGTTTCTTATGTGTATGAGTGTGTGAAATTATTTGATTTCGTGATAAATTTATTGTTAATAATTTATTAAATTGTTGTGTATTATCATTATAATAGTAGATTTTTTTATAAGAGTGGAATTATTTATTTTTATACGATTGTATTCTTATTATTTACTATTAATTCAATTAGTAAATAAAGAGTGTTAATCCAAAATAATATATATATATATATATATATATATATGTGTGTGTGTGTGTATATGAGCGACTCTTTTGTGCACTTGGTGCACTGTGCAACCCGGGTTAGGTGTATTTTTCTTTTTCTTTTTTTCACTTAAGGGGTTAACCTTTATATTGTATTAGTGTGACATTTATGTTATATTAATATGATCTTTATGTACAGATATGTTGACTTTCATTTAATACTTTTACTTCAAATTTTTTTCTTCACTTCAGGTGTTATCTTTATGTTATATTAGTATGACTTTTATGTACAAATATGCAGATTTTTATGTAATATTTTTACTCTAAAAAAAAGAAGAAGAATTTTAGCACAATTTGTATATATATATGAGATTACTCATACTTTTATGTGATATTCCTCATATATTTATATTAACATAGTCATACATTTATATAATTTATAAAGGTGCAACTAACATTATATAAAAGTATGAGTATTATTATGTAATGTATTTTGATCCAAAAATTTGCTGCAAATTGATTTTCTTATTTTTTTAGTTCCAAAATTATGATATTTGTATATAAGTGTCATACTAAAATAACATAAATGCCACATATTTGTAATATAAAAGTCAACACATCAAATAAAATTTTCAAAATTCGAAATTCAGATCAGATCTACCCAATTACATAGGTCCAAAAGACTGATGCACATGAATTTTTGAATATATACATGTATATATATACATATATCAAAACCATGATGAAGTTTAACAAACTCAATTGCTACTTATAATTTTAGTTTTATATAACATCTTATATGCTTACATATTTTATTTGTGCATCTTAATATCTTATTTATTTGCATATTTTGATTGTGCATCTGTGAACATTAAACAATGATTATCTGTATTTTTTTATATATATATATAAATTGTAAGACACTTTTTTTAAATCTTGAATCCATCACCGGTGATCATGACTGAGATCGGTAGTGAGCAACCTAAGGAAAATACGTGTCATTTATACCCACTAAAAAATGTAGGAGATGAAGAAAATGGTGAAGCTGAAACACTGTTAACAACTTAACATAACATAACAGACTATCTTAATCTCGCTTTTACCCTCCCCATATACGTATATAATCAAATCCCTGTCCAATTTCTCTCAAATGCCCTGAGCTTCACTTCTCTTTTCCAATTTCACTTACAAAACCCTTATTTTTTCAATTCAGTTTCTATACTACTGTTAATTCCCATGGCTGACAATTCCAAGGAAGATTTTCTTCGGTTGATCAAGCGTCTCGGCTCTTTTCTCTCCGTCAAGGTTTCCAATCTACTCCGCCACCTGGTTTGTTTCATTTTCTCCGTTTTTTTCTTTTTCGATTACAGCTATTTGTCACGCATTTCCCCCCTTTTACTCGTTTCGGTTAGTTTGGCCCTTTTTTATTTTCTGGTTTTTCAGGGATGGTTGGATATATTTTTTTTTTAAGAGTTCAGATGATCACCCGGGTTTTTTCTCTTCTTCACTTCTTAGATTTTTTGTTTGAGTGGAAGTCGGTTCTTGAAAGTTCTAGCTCAATCACTTTCTTGATTGGTCTATTTACTAAGAAGTAAACTGTGCTATATTCTCCTGATATAGATAAGATATAGATAATTGCTCTTGTGTTGCTGATAAGAATGGAAGTTTCAAAATAACAAAATGCTAAGACACCTGTTGACAGAAAATGATTAAAGAAAATTTTGTATGATCATTTCCTTAAGCGCATAATGTCCACTTGAAGGTCCATGGATTTTGTCACATCCTCTTTAGCAGAAAGATGGGTATTCCTTGCTCAATCAGACAAATCACTTATTCACAAACTTCGTGTGGGACTATAGAGTTCATTAATATCCGAGCTCATTAAGCTACCCCCATTTATCTGAGTGATGAGTCTTAACTAAGGAGGAAGAACTGGTAATAGACCTAGATTGAAGGAAATGAGCATTTGAAACAAAACACATGGATTCAGGTAGATGTAACACATGGTAAGTACATTGTAATACTCTGCAATAAGCCACATGTGATTAGGCATGATGTATTCATTTATGGTTGAGGTAGAACCAATAGTTTTTGTTTCATCTCTTAAAAATAAATGAATTTCACACATAAAGAAAAAAAGGGGGTTATGATGTGGAGGGTTTTGCATAGCTCTTAAAAGTCTATTTTGCAAAGCATAATTTCCTGAAAAAAAAATTGTGAGCTCTGGCTGTCTACTGAGGAGTTATCTGGGAACTTTTAAATTTCTGAATAAAAGATATAGATAGAGAATCATGCATGTGATATAGGTCAAATGCACTGATCTTTTATCACATTCCTCATTTCCATGAAAGATGTTCCTTAGTGTGATTTTGATTGATGCTTTTTTAACTGATATGTAAGCTCATAATAACTTGTAAATGAAGAAAATTTAGATGAGTCTTGTTAGAAAGTCATTTCTGGAATGGCCTTTTTAAGGATATTAACAATGGAGAGCTGTCTTCAAGTTCTGCAAATTAATTTTCGTTAATGGCAACTTGTTGAGCAAGTAATCTGCAATTTTTAAAAAACATTCAAAATAACTATCAATCGATATTTTACTTTAGTTCAATGGACTACAGGATTCACGATCCTTTGGGGCCGTAGCAGGCCTAGCATTTGCGATAGTTTTTACTTGGAGACTTTTAAGAACACCTAGAGGGCAACAGAGAAGGCAATCTAAACGGCAAGCCCCATCAGCTAGTAGTTCTGGTGTTGATAGTCAGGCGAGCACAAATGTTGGATCCTCAGAGGTTAGCAGTTTTCCAGCTGATTCCAGTACTCAGAATGTTGTTGATGAGTTCTTTCAGCCTGTGAAGGTAGGTAATTGTTTTTTATGGATTTCAGGATTATTTGTATGTTTGAAGTGATCCAGATCATAATAAAGAAAACTTGTGTCCAATTGCAGCCAACTCTCAGCCAAATAGTTAGGCAAAGGTTAAGTGAAGGAAGAAAGGTAATATTCAATACACTGTATGGTCTATTTTCATCTGCAATGTACTGCACTGAAGTCTTCCATGTTCATCCCTCCTAGTAATATGACTTGTGCACAAATAATATGAACTAGAAATCCAATAAGGAGGGTTATACATACATGTTACCATTTTGTGGATTTGTGCATGTATTGATTCAATAATTGGCTAATGAGCATAAATTACCTTCCCTTACTCTCTGAGCTGTAGTTCAGATAGCCTGACAGTGGGTTATTGGTGAGATGATGCTACAGTTTGGCCAATTTTGGCAGCGTGATCTAGTAGGAAGATGTATGTGTTGCTCCCTTTGCTTCAGTTGCATGTCACATTACAGTCGTACTTTGGAAAATTGGCTTGTAGACATTTTATAATTTTCCTCACTCTTCAGTAAACGTTGGATCAAACATTAACTTTGGGATAAAAATACTGATGAAACAACAATATCAGAAAACCAAACTAGTACCGGAATGGGAATTGTTCGGCCCATGAAATGGAATTGTTATTGCTAATTGCAATTTCCACTTCACAGGCAAAATGGTTCCTTTTATTTTGTTTCAGCTATCCAGTACTCAAAGTTCATGACAATGTGCATGAAGTTAATTTCACACTATGCCAATCTTGAAGTTCAAGTTTTTATAGTCCTGAAATAAAGGTTTGATAACCTATTAGAATTTTTAAGTACTAGAATTCAATGTATTGGTTGCCCTGTCATTTAGGATTCTGCTTGTACATATTGAACTGTTTTGGGGTGAAGACTCTGTGTTTGTTTTGGGCAAACCTCATTTAAGAGTCAGAGAGTAGGAAACTCCAGGAGTTGCAAAACACTGGGTGTGAAGTTTCTCCTTTTATAGGAAATGGAGTAAGCCAGGATCTATCCCTTGTGTTTAATGCATAGGAAGTCTAAGAGGTCAAGCTTCCATATGCTGCATAAGGTGAAAGAATGTGCTTGGTTGCCAAGCTTATCATTGTGCAGCACTATAGTGAGTATTGAGGAAGATTTCTCATGGTTGCTGATTCATCATGTTCTGTAAAGATGTGGGTGTCCCTTGTGGCTTCTTTTTGTGCATCTCAGAAAAGCATTATTAAATCTCTTACAACTGTACAATGAGGAAAAAGCTTTGAAATTTACAAGCTCAAAAGTTCTCTTTGTTTTCACTTCTCTGGTGATTCCTTGATCATAATTTTGGCTTCAGTGTTGTATGCTAGCTCTCTAAGATCCATTTCTGCTGCATTAGGTGGTGTTCAAGTTGATCAGCTTCAAGTTTGGAGATCTGATAGCATTTGCAATCAACTTTTGTTAATTTATCAATTTGAAATGATATCACAATTATTTTTGTCATTTATAAAATTAATTGGACATCGATTCAGGTTACTTGTCGGTTGCTTGGTGTAATCCTAGAGGAAAGCAGCCCAGAAGAGCTCCAGGTTATTACTTATTTTTGTTTCTGTAATCCTAACATGTGACATCATCAATTAAGAAATCGCTCAATTTTGTCTTTTTCTTATTTTTTGCCAGAAGCAAGCAACTGTCAGATCATCAGTTCTGGAGTTACTTCATGAAGTCACGAAGTTTTGTGATCTATATCTCATGGAAAGAGTGCTGGATGATGAAAGTGAAGTAAATCACCGTCTATTTCTTGATCCAGTTTGTTTCATTTGTAATTTTGTTAGTGTGTTATTTTATATGTGTTTAGAAGAACTTCAGAGGAGTAGGCACCGAATTAGCTGGCTGATGTTAAAATGTTAGTCAAATTAAGGATCACCCTGGTAATTCATGTACTATAAGAACTGCCTTGGCGGTGTTATCCACAAAGATGAGTTACATGCACTTAAGTGTAGGTCAAGACCATGTAGTGGACATGATGAGGATGTTATGTATACAAGTAGGGGTTTGTATCACCCTGCCCTCAAAATCTCTGGGGTGGGTTAGTAAGGGTTTGAGTAGGACATACAAACGTGCTTAAGCGGTTTATACATGCTGGGTACCTTATAGGGCTACATACAGGAGTGTAGGGAATTGTGGGACCATCTTCATTGTTGAATAGTTATAACATTTTATGTTCATAAGCATTTTAGATATGTTCATAGGTATCTATAGTGACAAGGTGTGAAATCTTACCTTATCATACATTGGTAAATCTAAGCTCTTAGAAGACTAGTGGTTTCCATTCTGATAAATGAGGAACAATGTTATATTTTGGCAATTTCTATGAGATTGTTGATAGGTTGAATCAATTTATGCAGAAGAGAGTTCTTGCAGCTTTGGAAGATGCCGGGGTTTTTACATCAGGTGGCTTAGTCAAAGAGAAGGTAAATCCTACCTGTAGGTACTTTATGTACAAATAATGATCCTTTCTGTTATATTTCTAGAGATGTCTGTCTGAATTTTTTAGAGCATGATTTCTTATTTCCTTCGCTTGTTAGCAATTCTAGCACAGTGTAATGCAAAGAGAAAAATAATTGTTGCCCTTATGTTTGTTTATTTTTTAGTCAAATTCCTATATTAAGGGGTTGTAAGTTGTTCCCTTCGTTTCCCCTTTATCTGGGAAATTGTGCAAACTCACATCTCACTTCTTGAATTCCAAGTAATGTTTTAGCCCCGCTATCTCCTTCCGCAAAGAAGAGAGTTCTTCTCCCCAATCCCATCCACTGATTAATAGAGTGGGTGTTATCTGATAATATTTATGACTTTCTACGTTTACAGCTGTCAGTGGCATCATAATATAGGGGATTGATGTGTATACATCTGGCCATCACAACCATGATATATAATTATTACAATCTTTTTCACTTGAAGTTTATCTTGAAAGCAGACATTTTTATCTACCAAGCATGAGTTTCATTTTACAACCTTTTACAACTGCTTGCATTTATAATGTCATCATCTAATAAATAAGCCTTCAGGTTCTTTTCTGTAGCACGGATATCGGACGGACATCTTTTGTCAGACAACTGGAACCAGATTGGCACATAGACTCAAGTCCTGAAATTACTACCCAGTTAGCGGTATGTACCAATTTATTTTTAATCTATATTTTCACCCTGTTCGAGTTAAGAAGAATCCACTGTTTCTCTTTCTAACTTAATGACTGCTTTCAGAGAGAAATCAGCTACCAGCCACGTCCTGTGATATAACTTTTGATCATTCAATCTTACATTATTAAGAAGCCTGTTACAAACAATTCTGAAAGTACTGCGAGCTCTCTAATTGATTTTTGTTGAATAGTTTAGAATTTTACCTTTGAATCATCTTTCTTTCTTAGTTGAACCATCTACTTAATTTTCCAGATAAATTGTCACCTATCTAGAATTGCTGTATTTTAAGACTAGTTTACCTCTTAAGAAGTTGACCAATTCATGAAAATAAGGTGTTGATGTTCTAGTCAGATACGTTTTGTACGTGTGTATATTCATATTGCCAGAAACGCCCCATTCCTTGCTCTAGCAGTTCTCATTCTTGCACTAGTTTTTTTTCTGTAAAATGTTCGTTCCTAAGCTTCAATGTGAACTGATTTTCTTCTTGGTCATTCTCTAGAGATTCATCAGGTATCAACTATATATATCTCCAGTCAAGCTCGAACGACCCGCCTCCAATGTTTTCACCGCAACATCGTTGGAACAATTCTTTGGTTGTGTATGATGTGAGGGAACATAGTTTCTTGCTCGTTTCTGTTTTTGTGGTTCTTCTTCACCTGTAGTTGCTGATAATCAGTTGCTTAAGTTCCAGTCCTTTCATGCAAATGAATTCTTCTGTATATGCATAGAAGAACTTCAGCTATGTTGATAGTTTGAAGTCAACAAATAGTTCACCAATGTACTCTTAAATAATGCATAAATAAATCCAGAAATAAATTTCTTGGTGCTCGTGTATTGCCCTTTTTTTTTTTTCTTTTTTCTTATGGGTTCTATCATCTATGTAGAGTGAATTTTTATGTGAATTAAATTAAATTTAAACTAGAATCTGGTTCGGTGTATTTTGAAATAGGGTACATCTAACTTTTACGTAGTAATAAAATAAAATGCGAAACAAAAAGTATCAGGTTTCATTGACAGGATTTAAGGGTCTATTTTTTAGTTTAAAATATTCTCAGAAAAAAAAAAAAAAAAGAGTATTAGACAGACAGAAGATGTGGCATGAAGTATGAGAACACTTGAGAGAATTTTAAGCAGCGGAAAATAACAAGAGAATATGAAACGAAACAGAGATATGGAATGTTCCTCCCAGATATGAAAAATTAATTAAACATAATTTTTTGAGAATTCCTCCCGAAAATGTTCCGACATCTTCCACAACATCTCGAACAATACTTCAACCTGTACAGAAACCTGAAATCAGAAATGCCAAATATATAACACTAACAATCTCTCCCTTTTGACATTTTTGGTTCAAAATAAAGTTTTATTCATCTAACAAATTTTGATAGAAACAAGAAACATAGAATAAAAAATGCTAGCATGTAACCCTAACAACTAAAAATTAGTTGGATTATATATAAAAGGAAGTCATACCTTTTAATTTTTTGATAGAATTAAAATGAGAAAGGAAAAACTAAATTAATTATTTGTGTAGAGCAAATAGTAAATTAGGAAAATCTTAATATAAATTATTTTTTATTAATTGAATTAATGATTTTTTTTCTTTTTTTTATATAAATTAATACAAGTCCGATAGAGATCATTCCAAAATTGCACTAACTTATCTTAATTTATTTAAAATATAAATACATATTAAAATATAAATAAATCTATTGATATAACTAAAAAGAAAAGATAATTTTGTTTTGAGAAAAAAAAAAGTTAAATTGAGCTCCTTATTGAGAAACTTTAAAATTTGGATCCGAAATAAAAATTAATTTATAAATTGAGTCTTATTATGAAATTTATCTATATAATATTACACTTACTAATTTTTTCCACCATTGAGTTGACATTTACAATAATTAACATATCCTATAAAATCTTATAACAAATACAAATTTTAATTATTCATCTTCATTTACAAATCCCAAAATTTCAAAATTGGATTTTCTCAATTGTTGGATTCTCGACCCGAGCTGATATGCACATCAAGTTTGGATGGTTTGAAGATGAGGCCTTCAGGAAAAACAGTTTATCGAGCTTACCCGTATGACCGACCAGGAAGTGTCACTTGGACGGCTCCTCGGTGACCCGTCCAGGACCATTCCCGTGGTAGGTCCAAAAGGACATGACCGACTCGATCGGATATGCCGAGCAGGATGTTCCCAACTGTCAGGAGATCGTGGGGGAATTAAACCGCCAACTTCCGTGAATGTAGTCAAAAAACAAGGAGAGTAGTGGACACGATCTCCACTATTCGAGCTCTTCCTAGATTATAAATAGGAGAAATTCTAACTTATAAAGGGTTCCAACATTTTTTGTACTAAGCATTAGAGAGTTCATTTCTTTAAGCAATTACATACTATCCTGCCCGGTTATTAAACACCGTTCAAGATCAGCCGAGTTAATTTGTTCGAGTAGACTCCGAGCCAATGCTTTCTGCACTTTCATTTATATTTTAGCTTCATTTCTTCATCCGATTCCATTAATTTCATCCAAATTTGACTAATTTGAATGTTAGATTAGGAATTACATCATTAATCAAATTCCAACATCAACATCAATCCTACGTAATCTCCTATTAAGTTTGTGTAAAAAAAATTTTGGCAATTAAGTCTTAATTAATTTAGTTTCTCGTATTTTATTATATTCCTAAGAAATATATATATTAAATTTAACAAAGTTAAATCCTTAAAGCTAATTTTTTCGTTAGAGATGCAATCATCAAAATGTGGTCTTTTTTTTTTTTTTTAACACCAAAAAATAGATTATGGTAGCTTGTACCTACACATTATATGGTCAATTTTGTACCTTTTCTCTACATACAATCTGATCGATATATAAATTTCTTTTCACTTGACTTTTTCCTTTTTTCTTCTTCTTTAATAATACCACCTTCGAGTCTCATGAAATAAATATTCTTGAGCAAGGAAGGAGTGTAAGAAATTTCTTGAATAAACATTGGAAATTTTTATTTATTATTTATATATATATATATATATGTTTATAATTAATGTCAAAATGGCATTACTTTACATCCACTTAAAGTAATTAATGAGATAACAGTAGTATTAAAGAAATTAAAGGTAAAATAAATATTCTATGTGTTTTAACAATATTAGCTTAAACTTATTTTTATGTAACGAGGTAAGTATAATTTAATTCAATAAATAAATATGTACTAATCATTTTTTTCTTCCAATAAATAAATAATTATTCATTAATTGTATGAAATTTAATTTTTGAATATCTTTTGACACTATAAAAAAAATACTGATTTAAAAATATGAATGAAAGAAGCCAAGATTGAAGTATAAATAGTTGAGTATAAACGGCGGCGCAGTATAAACGAACAGCTCCACGAAGTACACTAAGGACGAGAGAGAGAGAGAGAGGGAGGGAGATGAATGGAATCGATGCCAAATTTTCCGCTGAAATCTCAACTCTTCTCAGCCCTCCTCCTCTTCCTCAAGTGCAGGCAAGAATAATATATATATATATATATATATTTGTTTTAACATTTTGTTGTTTATTTAGTATTTATTGATCCTCTTCACAGGAATATTTCGAGGCGCTTGTAGCTGAAAGGCAATGCACTGGACTGAAAGTTAAACTAGATAGAGACCTTGGAAAAGGTTTTTTTTATTTTTTTATTTTTTATGTTTCTATTGGTATCAATTCTGATTGCATTTTTTTAATAGAAGTTTGAGTCTTTTTAACAGTTTGTGACTTTGTTGTTTGATTCTTGGTCATCGAGTTTCTGGGAAATAACCCTTTTCATATGATACTAATCGTTCAATAAATACTAAACAGACCCCAAAATTTGTCTTTTTATGTCTTTCATTTTCAAAACATGGGGAGTGTTTAGTAAGTTATGGGGTGTGTATAGTTTGGTAAGTTTTGGGGGTGTATAGTTAATGGGGTTTGCTTGAAAGTATTTAAAGCATTTACCTTTGTTGAATAATGATATGAAATATTAAAACTACCTGCAGGGGTTTATAGTACGGCTGTTTTCCAAGAAGATGACCTTATTTTGAAGGATCAAATACTTGTTGGTGCCCAACATTTATCTAATAAGGTATTCGGATATGTGGATGTATTACTTTATCCTACTTTCTATAGTGAGTTTCTTCATCCAGTTGGTAACTTGGTTTTTTTGTTTTCTCTTATGAGGAAGATTGATTGTTTGGTGTGTAGTTTTTGCTTCCAATTCATTGGCTCAATAGAGCTTCAAATTGGGAGGAAATTGTATTTGGAAGAATTAGGGGTCTCTGCAGTTGATGAATGTGGGTTGTCTGATGGAATAGGATGTAGTAGTTCGTCTGGAAAAACTCGTATTCTGCCCAATACTATCCAATCATTAATGGATGGCAGCTTACGATTTCCGTATTCAGAGAAGTTCCCTCTACCTTCAGTCGTTCCATGCTTGGGAGGATGCAAAGAAGCTTATTATTGCAGGTACATTATAAGTCTCAATGTTCTGTTGCAAACATAGCACTTAGTTATTCGTTTTAATCCATGTTATTTGTGTTTCTGAAATCGAACTTTACTTCCTTGAAATAAGGATAGCAATTGTCACTCTTTTAAGGTCATTGCTTGATCAGATCATTCCATCCAACTGGTTTCAGTGGTTGTTAAACTTTATCATGTTGTAACTTGATTAAATCATAACTACGCAACTTACTATTTTAGTGCATGAGGTATGTATATCTAGGATTACACACGTAATCACTTTTAGTTTTTTGTACCTAAAGATATATTGGTTGAGATTTGGGAAGCTTATATGAATTTAGATTGAATTTCTGTAATTACAGTTGAATGCTCAGATAAGAGCAGTGTAATAAATACCTTCCATTATATCTGCATGTGGCATCTAGTGTGCTCTATACTCATTTCAGCATCACATATTGATTAACTTATGCAGCAAATCTTGTGCAAAATCGGATTGGGATACATCGCATTCGTTACTCTGTATTGGTCATGGACCATCATCACCTAATAAAGAAGCGCTTTCAAAATTTATGAAGCATGCTAATGGTAAACCTGTAAACTATATCTTTGAATTCACTACATTTCTTCATTATTCTTTTAATGTTATGATTTTTTTATTTGCATTGATAAACAATGCTTCTGGTGTCTCCATTCTGCAGAAACAAATGATATCTTCATCGTTGCTGCTAAGGTAATTTTCCAGATGTACTGGTTGTAACCTGGAAGTTTAAACCGTGACCGAGTGATTCTCTACGTTTGAGAAAGTTTATTCTTTTGTAATGAGATTTATATTGTGCTTTGAATAGTAATAAGTGAATACAAATTATGGAATGCAAACAAGCATTAAACTGCATGTTGCTCTTTTTCACACGCTCCACAAACTAGAGAGAAAAAATAACCGGTGCTTTAGATGGTGAAACAATGTCTGTCAAGACTTTTTTTTTTCCCCAGTGGTAATATCATTTTTCGGTAAGTCTTCATTTACTACTCTGCAAGCCACATGCTCTGTTCATGAGTTTTAAATGGATTTTATGTTAGCAGATGACTGTGTTGTTCTTTTGCATATTATTCAAATTAGGCTAGGCATCAGTAAATCAATCTATATAAACTCAGAATGTTGGCAGAAAATAATATCTCAGTCTAGGCTTAAGCTTGATTTCATATATTGATAAATTTAACTAGCTTGTCACCAGGTACTTAGCCTGTGAAAATATTTTTATTATTTTATTGAGATTTCTCATTATATGTCTTGCTTCTACCCCAGGCAATTTCATTTACCATCTTGAGATATAGAAAGCTGAAAGCAGCTTATGTTGAACAGCAGGGGAATGATACTTCTAATCCATGCAACAGTTGTATATTCCCTTTGTTAGTGGAGGCATGGAAACCAGTATCTATGGGATTCAAGAGAAGGTAATTCTGATAAAACTTTCATTATATTTACTCTAAAAAAATACTTGGTTCACACTTGAATATTAAAATTGCCTTGGAGCAAGAAATTGTCACAAGCAGCCTGCATTTTATGAAAATCATGTGCTCTGTGGTGTTTGTATAGGTGGTGGGAATGTGTTGCTCTGCCAGAAGATGTTGATTCTTGTGATGAAGCTGGATTCAGAATGCAGATAAAGGACTTAGCATTTGAGGTAATCCTCAATAGATTTATAGCAATATCTAACAGACTTAATATTGTTTAAGGATGGTTTTGTTTTAACCTCGACAGTTTGTTACGTACTGCTTTCCTGTACGGTTTCACCCCGTTTGCATAACATACATATGTATCGCATAAAAGATTGAAAAGTATGAACTTTTTCATGCCTTGTCACATTCCATGACATGTTGGATTCTTGTATTGTTGCTTCCTTGATTCTTCAAAACAGCTTGACCAATAACACTAGATAGAGATGTGTACACAGTCCAAACTCCAAAATTTTGTGGAATTATTAAAGTCAGAGCAAGAACATGTGTTCAAGTAGCCATCCAGCCTCATCTCTTAAGAAATGGTTGAGCAGCGTGTCAATCGAAATTCAAATGTACGGAATTGAGAATGAAATTAAGTTAGGATAATTATAAAAATTTCAAGTGGAAGGATAGAAGTTTGGATATAACTTTGAAAGGAAGGAGAATAGAATGGTTGTAGCCACAAATACAAGGGACTTACAGCATGCAGAGCACAAATTGTTGATTCTCAGAGGGTTCATTTTATTAGTTTAACTTAATATTCTATCTTGTGTCACTGTACCCAATATCCAAAACTTGGTTATCAGAATGGCATGTGAAACTTGTAGAAGTTTTACACACATAGCAGCATAAATTATCTATAAAGTTTTGTTCAAAATATATCCCACTAATATTCCCGTCCATTGTATTTGGAATCTTAGGAAGACTTGAGTTGCTCTAAAGTGATGCTAATTTATTATTGCATTTTACATGCTTAGCTAGCATTTTGGTGGACTTGGAGCACTTAGTTATTGGCTTTCACTCATTTAAAATGAACTCAATGTACAATATTCAAATTATACAAGGAACCATCAAGAGTCTTAATCTGCATAAATCCCAAATTTCAATTTAATATTATTGTAATTTGCTATCTCTTGACTTTAGAGTTTGACTACATTGGAAACCCAAATCATGCTTTCCTGCATCAGTCCTTGATTAAATTTTTCCTGGAAAATGCTTTACAGTTTTCTTTTTCACTTTTGCTTCTTAGATGCATCGACTTTTTTTGCAGTGCAATTCCATATTTTCATATTTATTTGCTGCTGCGTTTTCCTTTGATTATTCGATAACCTTTTTGCAGTTTGCATTCTGTACTTGTTACTTTCTTTTCTTTGTGTTGTTTATGCTGTAGTTTTTCCTAGAAATTTCATCATTTCCTTAACTCTGCAGCTCATTGACAGAAGTTTTTTTACACAGTATCACAGCGGTTGAGAGTTTGATGCCGCTTAGTAACTTCTAGGAGAATATATCTATTCTATATCTGATTGACAATTTTGTGTCGTGATGTGGCTTGATTTTAAATGGTCACCGAGCATTGTTGTAACTATGTTTTGGTGCTTTAGCATGTCAATGGTCTGAAGACAACACCACCGACACACCCTAATCATGTAGCAGCTTTAGATTTTTGGCTAAATAGCTTCAACATAAGTTGTCCAACAAAATCATCCTCTGTTGAGAATGTGGATGTTGTCCAAATTTCTATAAATGTATTATGTTTTCTTCATTTCTTGAGTACATTTCAAAATGCAGAGTTATTGTGTTCATTTGAGAACTTAATCTCTATATTAGCATGTCTAAGCATCAATCAATATAAGCTAAGGTTTAAAGTACTTCGCAGATCCAGATTTTCTCTTATGGCTACTTATCTATAACTCATTTTTAATTGTTCAGTCATTGCAACTGTTGAAAGAAGCTATCTACGACAAGGAATGTGCGCCATGTATCCTACTTATAGTTGAATCAGCTGCAAGTTACTATTGAAAACCTGTACTAAACTCTTAGTCCAACTATGGAGTCCTTAATCTTTCCAAGTATTTTCCCTTGACATCTATGGTCACATCATTGGCATGTTTGAGCTGAATAACCTGTAAGTCTATTATTATTATCTTTTAAATGGATGGATCATGCATCTATCCATATGCTGGAGAAGTTCTTGTTTTTGCCTTTACGTATCTAAACAGCACGTAAGTTGGTACGTAGATAGTAAGCATCTTAACCTAACTTACGCCTCTCCTATCTTAAAGTGATTTGGTTGTAGCGTCCCCAGTGGAGGATTACTTTTTGTACATTGATGATCTTCCACCCTCCCAAAAGGTTAGGAGATGCTGTATATTTCATGGTAACAAGCTTTATAGCATTATTGAATTGAAATTCATTACAGAAAGAAGCTGAAAAGATAACAAAATCTTTCCTGGATGCTCTTGGGGACGACTATTCTGTTTCTTGCCAAGGTATGGGTCTCTCTCAAAATGCTCTTGAATTTGTTGAAGATGGACCTTCGTAATCAAAAGAATGTCAAAATCTGTCTCTATAGTTGACCAGAATAATAGTGTGACAAGCTTCCATTATTATTCTTGCCACTTTATTTGTAGATTCGATTGTTCTGTTAACATTTCGTAGTGTAATTTTGCTTTCATGTATAATTTTGGAGCATACCTCACCAACTGCCATCAATTACAAATCTGCATCAGGTACCGCCTTTTACCCTCTGCAAAGTTGTATGAATCACTCATGTATTCCTAATGCAAAAGCATTTAAGCAAGAAGAGGTACGTATCAGAAGCACACTTTTATCTTTGGTGTAATTTAATGCATTTTGTATGTGAGATCAGATCATTTTGATACCACTGTTTCTTCTGATAAATTATCGCTTCCTTAGTTGATGACCTCTGGATTTTATTATAAATCATCAACATGTAGAAATATTTGTGTTGCTCCATTTACTAAAACACAAATTATGAGTAAAAGTATCACAAACATTGATAACTTTTCTTCATAGTACCATATGTCAAAGCTGACTTTCTAAGGTCCCCCGTCTTTAATCTGATGCGTAGGATTTTATTTTTTCCCTTTTTGGATCAGGATAGAGATGGGCAATCTACTATAATTGCTCTACGACCGATTTCAAAGGAAGAAGAGGTAACTATCAACTTCGAAATGGTGCCTATTCTTAAGAATTATGCATATGAACTATGTGGTCTCCTAAAAATTAATCATAATTTTGTCCTTTTTTCATGATCAAAACTGAACATCCTCGGTTTCAAAATCATGTTTTCAGATTACAATATCGTACATTGATGAGGATCTTCCCTATGAAGAAAGGCAGCAACTGCTTGCTGACTATGGCTTCAGATGTGAATGCCCCAGATGTATAGAGGAAGGTTCATAAGCCAAGCTATACACTTGTTATCTTGGTCTGCAATGGAGAAGATTGCATCCCATTATTTGTTCAAAATCAAAGTCTGAAGTTCAAAAATTATAATATCAGATGTGGAATAATAGGTCAATTATTGGATTTTGTAGTCCTTGTGTTTCTGCTTAGTTTGGAAACCATTTATTTAAAATTGAAAATGTAGAAGATATTTTACCATTTCAATTGTTTAATTATTTCTATCTCAAATTCTATTATTTGATATAGGGAGTATGGTGTTACCAGTAACTGGGCCAATATTACTTTTGGTGTAATAAAACCAGGGATATGTCGTTTGATATCAACACCCCATTCTTTCTTAACAGATCTTACAATAAACTAAATGAAAAACAAATAAATTAATATAGATTTAAAATGTTCGTTTTTAAATACAAGAAATACTTCCCATCCTTTTATCACTTGCATATCCTTGAAAACATTTCACAACAAGCTTTACTTATTTGTTGATTCTCAACTTTTCACTCATATTTTGAGTTTCCTCAATTCGTATTTAATCTTATTTATCAATTTGGGATGTAAATTTTTTGGAAAGATTTCAGAATAATGTCCAATTTATTTATAGATTCTCAATCCTAAGCCTAAATTTGAAATTTATCAATTAGAGGCTCAAATCTACCTTATTTCTCAATCTGAGGTTTTAAATTTATAGAGTACGAATTTCATTGTCATTCTTTTTAAATTTCTAATAAAATTAAATATTGAAAAAAAAAAAAAAAACTTTAACTCTCTTTCTTTCTCACATTAGAAAAGAAAAGAAAATGAAACCCTATTTCTTAAATTAAGAACTCATTTTGATTTAAAACTTCAAATTGAACAATAAGATTAAATTAAATCCTGAATCGGGAAGCCTTATTGTGAAATTTTTCCACACATCCCCAATTGTTTCTTCATATTTCTTGAACCCTAAGCTTAAAAAGAAAGTCCTACCTAAGCTTTATTGTGAAGAACCCTAACATTATTTTTTCTTTATAAACGTATGTTTCTAGGAATGCATCAACCACATTGCCTTCCCTTGAATCATGAACATATATTATACTGTTGGTCTATTGTATCATATTTAATAATAATAATAATAAAATCAAATATACATACTCACAAATAGCCATATTATAATCTTAATTTAGAAGGTAAGCAGCATGCAAAAAGAAACAGCACAGAATCTGATCAAAATCTTGATAAGCTGACAACAGATGATTTTCAAAAAGCTCTCTACAAGGTTAAACAATCATCAAAAAAAGGATCCCTATAATTTATACAACACATTTGACTGTGTAGCAACTTCAGATCTTACAAAACTTGGTCTGCATTATGCATCGATGAACAAACATTGATATCAAACGATATCCACTTCCACCGTCTCCTCATCAACTCCATCAATATCTACCTTCTCATCGTTACCTTTGTACTGCAAGCAAGTCAAGTCGCTCTCTCAGGATATATATTATAAAGAATGCCACAATAATCAGACTCAAATTTTCTCATAGCAGGAAATAGATGAGAATAGGGTGGATATATGCATGTCTGTGATGTATGTGAGTGTGTTTGTGTGTGTGTGTTTTACATGCATATTCATGAGACGACTTTCAATAAGAAAACCTGTGCATATGCATTCTGAGGGATGGGAGGTGGGGGCGGCAGAAATTGTAAACGTTGGGTTCTCAACGGAACTTCTATCTCATCAGCTACAGTAGAAACAGCTCTAGCTAACTTGTCATCTGTTTCAACGACTTCAACATCATCATCAATCGCGTGAGCAGCTATACCAGTTGAGGGCAGTGTTAGGCCTATCTCGGATGTCTTGTACTGCAAAATTTCCATAAAAATAAAATAATATCAAGGCACAGATTTTCTTAGGATTATACACAAAAACTAGTACAAGACACATAATTATAACAGTAACTGCATAACTCACTCGACTCAAGTATGTGTTGTGCAGGGCCATCTCTGATAAGAAACAAAACGCTGCCACTGACTTTAACCAGTTACCTCTAACTTTAACTAGTGATTCCATAAAGTTAAATGAAACAAATGAATCTACAGATTTATATTCATCTATATCTTCTTCTACCTATAGTCTATGCATATAAATAAGTCAACACGCTTGTTAGATTTGACATGTTTCATCCCATTATTATGATGAATTTCCCTAAATTACCCTTCTGGACATTGTACATCGTGGCATATGGTTATATGGTAGAAGCGAATAGTTCTAATTGTATTAAACAACATGAGGATATCATAAAAACAGTTTCCTGTTCGTACTAATAAAAAGGTCAAATATAAAATTGTTGACTTTTCATATTTTATATACACAGGTCTATCCTATGTTCCTGATCAGGCCCAATGTTAGTTATGTCTATATACTCATAAAAGAGCACCTTGTCAGCAGAGGCAATATCAGCAGGCAAGTTTGTTCCTCTCCTGGACTTCTCTTCAAGTGCCAAGGGCAGACAACTGTCATTTGCATCATCATCTGCTTTAGGTTTTTTGCTATCGCTCAACAAAATATAATTCCCATACGGTTGAGGAAGCTTTTCCACTTTACTTCTACCAATTTCAGTCCTTCCCCCAACTGGATTAATTCAAAAGGTTAAATGATATAAGCTAAAAGAATGTACATGATGTATAAATGACATAGGGCACCAGGGTGTCTACATCAACAGTACTAAAGTGAAGTGACACATAAAAACAATCAGCAGCCACCTGAAAACTCTTCCCCAGTCAATGAAGAGAACAAAAATTAACTATGGGTAAACATGAATGCGTTAAATGGAATATAACTCTGGCTGAACGTTCCACACTAGTGTAGAAACTTGTTGATTGTTTTAGTGTATTCTATGTGTTTGTATGTGCACTCTCACTTCAAAAATATCTGAGGCAATAAATTTTAAGAATATCCTGGGAGAGCTCTAGAATATAGTGTTCAACCGGCGAACACAGAGTGTTTTTTGTCTGCTTTATAAATGTGAGTTGAACATTGAAAAAGTTTGGAATCAGATTACCTTAAGAATACAACAGATCAAGTGTCGCATAATGACTTTCTCCTTCCCCACTTTTCTCTCAGTACTCTTGTCTTTTTTGTTTTGTTTTATATGATTTGCAATTTAGAAAAATAAAATAAAAATTGTCTCATTAACTTCCAAATACTTCTACTACCTTGATTTGATGTATCATGAGCTTCCAGGATTACTCGTGGCCTTGTCCTGTGTGGTGAAGAAATCACGTGATCATTCAATGGGCCAGCAAAACCACCAGTTATATCATCACTCAAGGCTTTGATTTTTGAATCATCTTCATTGCCTGTCCCTGTAGCATCTATATCCAGCTGCTCACCCAACTTCTGAAGCTTAGCTTGTGATCTATGAAAGCCAAATACATGTAACTCATCACCACAGCTTAATTCACAAGTACAAGATGAAGAGAATATCGATACCTCTTCAGTTCATCTTGTAATCGCAAGTGACGTTTATGTGCTTTTGTGAACTCTTTTATTTTTGCACTAAACCTGAAAATTAACCAATCCAAGAAAAGTTGGAAAAGTAAAAGGCATTTAAAGCTAATAAACAATTCTGTTCTGGGAATTAGTAAGGTAGATAAAATTACATTATGAAACAGTAGATTCTTTCAAAATAGATATAGGAAGAAACGATATAGATGAAATTGGTTGTGCATTTGGAAACGAGTTACAAATTAGAAAAATTAAGCAATTGAAAAAAATAATCGTTATTACACAGACCAGACACTAATTCCATCAAAACTTTGTTATATGCTTTTAGAAACCAAAGTGCTGATGAGATTATTGCTGCCGAAAAACTTTTCAAACAAGAATTCAATTTTATTTTTAATTATCAACACTATAATCAACTACTAGGATAATCAGAACATAAATTGATAAGAACTGAAACTTATTAAGAGTACCTTTTCCCCTCTTCTCTTTCATTAGAAAGTTGCATCTCAAGCTCATGGATTTTCAGGGTTAATAAATCAGCATCCTTAACTTTATCCTCTAGGTACATCTGTTCAATAAGCACAAAAAAACAGTTTAGCATATAAGAGATAAGCAAAGCATATTCTGAAACGTCTCAGGGAAAAATATATTTCAATTGTAAAATATAAGGTGAGAGAAACCAAATGATCCCAAACAAAGAAAATCCTATGGTGAAACCATCAACACTTGAATCTACCATGCGTTCGACATTTACATACAAAATTCACATTGGATAGAGCTACAAAATAAAGTATAGTTCATGTTATTTTACCTAATGAGCAATATGTAGCAAGAATAAACATATAATAAAAAGGACTCAGTATGGGGTACCCACAATGATCTACCATCAATTTTTAAATGAGCAAACATGCTAAAATTGTATTCATCTGCAAGGGAAAACATGTAAGTCAGCAGAAATATCTGACGGGTTGAAGTAGCATCATTGGAGTGATAGGGATGAAATAGGTGGAAAAAAAGAGAATTTGGAAAGAGCAAGGCATCCCGATTCTACATATGAGGGACAGGTTGGCCAAAGGCTTAAAACAAAAAAGGAATAATACAGCCTCACCCCTCCCACTGGCTCAGCAGCATATACATTACCTTCAATCCTACCACTTCTTGCACCTTTTCTTCTCTTATTAACATGAAATGAAACTTTGATTTGGGTTGTCAAACTTTGAAAGTGTCATTTTTATGTTAGCCAGAAAATAAAATCAAACAGTCTCATGCAAAGGAGACTGTATGGAAATCAAGTATATAAAGCTAGTCGCAGAGGATAGGTCCCTTATGAAGTTGGAGGTTGGAGCCATAAATGAGAAACAGAGTCAGGATTGTGACTTTAGGTAGCCTAAGGTTGACAAGAAGGCGATGCTGGTTGGGGTGGGCAAAAAAGTATGTTACAAGTTAAGGAGGAGCTATCAAAGGCATTGCAATTAGAACTTAGAAGTGGAAGGAAGGTTATGAGTTGCTGAAAGACTAAATTTTTTAATGTAAATGATGATAGAATAGTGAACCAGGAGAGACATGAGCAGTGTGAATGTGGAATCTGGAATGCTGAATCAAAATCAACCATTCCCTCATAGAAGAAGTATCTAGCTACTTCAATATGATACTTCCGTAAGTTTTCTTTCTACTTCAGGAAAAAAAAAAAAAAGACAGAAAGGGACTGGAAATTAGAAAACAAGATGAGAAATAGGATCAAAGCTACTGATTTTCCATAACATCCTACAAATAGGATCAGCTAGACTGAAACTTGACTATTTCCTATATTGAAGAAGAAGAATAGTCATTGACACCCCACTAAGAAGAAAATCAAAATTATTTCATCAGAAACAACAAGAACACAGCAATGAGAACACTATAGGACAACAAACCAGCTCCAGCTACCACAATCACAAAACAAATTAAACTAACCTCAAGCTGCTGCTTATCACCCTCCAGCATCTTAATTTCAGAGTGCATTTCTCTAAGCTGTACAACAAACAAAAGAAAGACAGATGAGATAATAGTTCAGCCACAAGAGGAAAAGGTACCATAAAGTATACTAAAAATTTTCAGCTACTTCAGCGAAAAAGAAAAGCAACTATTCATTAAACCTGCTCATCAATATGCACTTTTGCATCCAAGTATGCCAGCCTTCTATCTTTAATTTGATCTTCAGTTCCATCTGACATTCTGCCAGAATAATCACTATGGCCATCCAACTGCTTTCTCTTCCTTGTATTTCTGTCGCTGCACAAGGACATAGATAGTTACACTTAGAAGAGAAATGAGAGAACACAATTTTCGTATTAATCTTATCCCATGAATGCAAAGCAGGTTTTTATGATATCTAGGCATTATATAAAGTGTGTTGCACATTACATGTAAATATTTTTTATAAATAGTGTATAAATGATAAATATTTAGTATTTTTTCATATGAAACATATCTACTGATTAAATATTGTTTAGAAGTGATGTTGCCAAAAATAAATGACAATGAAGATTTGACTCTAAGTATAAGAAATTAATTCATAAACCATCAAGTACAGAGCCTCATTAAGAAAACAATCAACAAACTCAAGAAAACTTAAACCGGACTATAAAAAATAAAAGAAAAAAAATCATCAGAATGTACAAACGATGTGTTGTAGGGGGGCTTGGAAGATTGTGTAAGGCAGAGCAGGGATTAGGCACTGTGCTTTTTTGCTAAAAAAGTTGATAGTAAGCTGCAGGAGCTTTAATTTTTTTCTACTACAAACTAACTTGAACTTTAATCTTGATATAATTTTTTTGGGAGATTTTCTACCTAAGTATAATAACTTGGATGTCTCAAGTGCTTTCTCATTTGCAGAGATAAATGAGTCTTGAATAATATATTCTTACTGTCTTATGTAAGTCCAAGATACACTATTTGGTCATTGTAGAGAGAGAACAAATAGATCTTTTAGCCTCTTTAGGAAAGAAGAATATAGAGATAATTTACTCCAATAGCTACATGTGCAGGTGCATGGACAAATGCATGGTTTTATAGAGACAATCGCTCCTACAATTATTACACCAGCAATATTCATTATCAATTTTATCATGTAAACCAATATAATGCTCCATGGACTCAGGATGTAAATTATTTTCCCCCCATTTCAACTAAAAATGAAATCGCAAGATTTTGTATATACCATTGAGAGAAGAATACAAGAAACATAAAGGTAAAAATAGAAGCCATCTTCAATATAGTCTTAACCATCCACACATAATAAGAGTTTTCCGTGTTATCTAGCAGGTCATACAGCAATGAGGACAAAAGGAAAAACATATCAAATGCACTTACATCCTTTTCCCAAGAGAGTGAGGACTATCTCCTGAAAATTACATTTGACAAACAGTAAATACCATGATACAGTAAAGCCACACCAAAAGAGGAGCACATGTAAATATCTATGTAACTTACCATGAGAAGAATGTCGTATTTTGGCATCCCGTCTTCCTGGTGAGTTGTGCAATGGGGAACGCATTCTGTCAAGCCTTTCTCGTAGATCTCTACCTCCCCGATGCTCCTGCTTTCCTGCTTTTCAAAGAAGAATCATAACATAATACAATGTGCAGTCATAATCTCACAACAGATGCAAGCAGACAGACCATCAGCCAGTAAATGACATTGAGTTGAGCTTACCATTACTGGAACAAATGAGTTAGACAATAATCACAAGTTCTAGTGCCTTCTTGCAGATCCCATATGAGCCATAGAACTAATGGCTCTTCGCATAAAGATAGATAAAGATATACCATTAGCTTTCATGGAATGAAAAACCTTCGAGAATCATTGAAGAAACTCAAAATATAGAAATCCTCTGCCCTTGTGTAATAAGAATATAAAGCAATAGTGCAGGTTCTTCTTTTGTTTCTATGAAGTATGAATTTAGTAGCTATATCCTTCCACGTGCAGTACATTGGCATCATTGCTCTAGTTTCATGCCAAGAAAGCCAAGAGATCCCTTCCCAATATCTTTCATGGAGGAAGCAGGTGAAGAAAATACCACATTCTCGAAGAATATGCACTTTCCATAAAGAGGGATAATGCATTTGGTTGGCCCTTTGCAGTATCATTTTTACAGAAGTCAGATGATGAAAATACCATGTTCTCTACAAACTGCAGAAATACCACAAAAACATATATCCGACCCCTCTTATGCCATGGCAGTTACAAGATGGATTATGATAAACCAAGAATCCGAGAAAGCAGCACTAAGATAAACCAATCAGCATAATCCAGTCTGACAAGAAGTACTAAGTTAGTGCTCTTGTAATGATTCATAAAACCCCCCTAACAAAGTTTCGTAATTTTCACTGAAATGCAAGAATATCCAAACATGGCATCAGACATCAACATTTTTAAGCATTGTGCAACTCTAATTCAAATAATTTACAGCATGATTGTTAATTAATAAGGGTGGAATGCAGTAGAAACAAATGAAAACAATTGAGATTGCAGAACATTCAATGGCTATCTAATCAGTCTTCAATTACTTCATGCGAAAACTATGGCAAAGAAACTGGGTGTGCAACCCACATACACATAAATAAATCAATACCATTAAAAGAGCGGCGGAGCTCGGCGTCGCCATGGGCAAAGTTACAGTACTGGCGGGAGCATCGGCCTCTTTGGTACAACATACATAGCTTTGTCTTGTAAAGTTTCCTCTCTACCATCTTCTTCTTCTCTCTTGAAGCCTAATCCACTGCTCGACTCCAATTATCACAGTTCAAGTGCAGAAACCCTAATTTGATGATTTGGAATGGAAATAGACACAACACCGATTAATACGACACAACGATCAATATGCGCGAATCTACTTTTGAATATATTCATGACATCTATCATAAGTATGAATTAAATTACCGATGAATTCTTATTTGGGTGGGGCTATACAGATAACAACCCTCACCCAACTATTAAACAAACGCATTCAATACTATCAAATTTTTAAACACACGTCACTGCATTATCATCTATATTCTATATATATATATATATAAAAACAGAATAGTCTTTCAAAAATATTAAAAGTATTTTTCTGTCTATTTTAACTTTTTATTTTAGAAAATATCATTTATTACATTTCATATTACATTTATTATATATTAATATTTTTTACCAAATATTTAAAATATAATAACTATATCGCAAATTCATTTATAACATATAATATATCAAATTAATCACTTTTAATGATTTTTTATTTGATATTCATATTATATACATAATGTAATGCATTTTTTATTTACTTTAAATATTTATGTAACTTTAAGTTATTGTAAATTTATGTTGAAGTCTAGAAAAAAAATAGAAATGTATTATAAAAAATTTATTTAATAAAAATATAAAAAATTTACTTAATAAAAAAATATATAATTAAATCAAATAAAGAATCTCAAATTAAACAACTTCATTTGAAATTTATTTTAATGCATATGTATCATATTTCTGCTTCTTATTTGAAATTTTGTTTATTGTCATTTTTATTCTATATTTATAATTTTGATAAATGTTGGTTGTAAGGGGTGGGATGGGGTGATGGTGCAGTGTGCATTTTTCAATCATAATTTCAAAATAAATAGCTTCTAATAAAATTCGTCTTAATGCATGATAAATCAAATTTATCATTCTTATTTATAATTTTGTTTATTAACATACTTTTTAATTTAAATTTGTAATTTTGATTGTGTTAAGTAAGGAGATGTGGGTGTTTTTTTTTAAACAATAAGTTCAAATTTTATAACTTTTTCATTTTAAAATTCATTTTAAATGCATTATATATCAAATTTACCACTTAATATAATATTTAATTTGATATTTATATAGCAATTTATCAAATCTAATATGTTAGAGAATTTGAATACTTTTTTTAATTGATTTGTAGTAGTTACGGCTATAGACTAAAGTGTGGGAGTTAAAAATATGTTTAAAGTTAAAATTATACCTAATAAAATTACAAATATGAAAGAAAATGCCTTTAATTAAAAATTAAAATTAGAAAATGTTGATTATTTAAAAAAATTAATAAATAAATAAATAATCTCTTGGTATAATGATTTGGTTTATTTATCTTAATTTGGGGTGTTGAATATATTCTAGATCAAGTCCAATTTTCAATAATATTATTTTTACAAATAGCAATGGATTTTGGGTATTTGTTGAGTTGATATATATTAGAATAATCAAGTTATTTGTATTGATGGAACCAAAAATTTCATTAAAATATCTCTATAATTATGAACATTGATAAAATATAATATTTATTAATCTTAGTTTTTTATTTAAATTTATATCGTTTTCAATGTACATAGTATTTGTAGGATTCAAATTTTATTTTATTGTAGCTAAAATTTAATTTATGTGATTTTTTAAGTACTTAATGGTTACACAAATTTGGTCAAATTGAACATTTTTATTTATCTCATTCTTATTTTAAATATAGAGTTTTCAATTTGTTTGTTTAATTCATGTACATATTTGTATATTATATATTTACATTATATTATTATAAGTATAAAATTATTAATTATATTTTATATGACAAACCGTGCAACGTACGGGTACCCTGCTAGTTTTACTTAAAAAGAAATGCACCCGTTCCATACATGAGATTAATTGATTGAATATTTATTAAATCAATAAAATTTATTAAGAATTAATATAATTTTTATTTTATTATAAGATTAGTAAAATAAATGAAACATATTTTAATTTAATTATTAAATTTTTTAAATTTCGAGAGGGAATAATCAATTTTATATAAAATTAATAAAAATTTTGAATTTTTTTTTTTTTTGAAATGGAAGGTTTTCTTAGGAAATGGTTTTCTGATTATTTAAATATATTTTGATTAGTAACGAAAATAATGTATGTCTAACAATTTCGAGTGTTATTATAATTTTTTTAAGTGATTATTAATGTATTGATTGATGCAACATTTATTAAATAAAAAATTTATTGAGAATTGATTGAATATTTATTAAATCAATAAAATTTATTGAAGATATTTATTAAATCAATAAAGTTTATTGAGAATTAATATAATTTTTATTTTATTATTTTATTATGAGATTAGTAAAATAAATGAAACATATCTTAATTATAATATTAAAATTCTTAAATCTGGGGAAATAATCAATTTTATTTAAAAATTAAAAAAAAATTTGAATTTTTTTTTTTTTGTTGAAATGGACGTAGCTTTCTTAGGAAACAATTTTTTGATATGGATTTTACTAAAATGACTTAAATTTTTTATAAAATTATTATTTTGTCTGATTGTCTTCTGTTATTATTATATAGATAGATTGTAAGCCAGATTATGTAAATATTACCATAATACCACCATTCTCCATAGTTTCTTATAAAATGATAAGAAACTACGACTTTTAAGTAAGAAGGACAAAAGACAACTTATCAACTTCTAAACAAACCCAACTCCTAAATACGCCACATTTAGTGATTTACAAATTAAATAAATTTCTAAATACACCTCATCTTTTTCCAACGATACCTTTTGTGATAATAATAATAATAATAAGAGAATTGAATCACATTTTTCTCTTCTCTCCATCGTCCAAAATGAAAATTTGATCATCTTGTTCGATTTCTTCCTTCCATTTCTTGTTTGGTTCTTCTATTCTAGTAAGCACATTCCATCTTTTTTCCAAAGTTTTGCCTAAAATTTTGCATTATTGTTCAATATTTTCACTTAAAATCTTGAAAATTTCATGTCTGGTGTTCAGTCCTGGTGTGCAATAGTAAATGGGTCTTGCTCGGTCACATTGACCAAACATAGAACTTCTTCTTCGGTTATGATGATTGAACACTATGTGGTATGTTCAGTCAAGATGACCGAATTTTCTGTTGTACACATAGCTCTTTTTGTTTGGCTATCAATGATTGAATGAGTGTTGATTTGTTCAATTTGTGTATCAAACACGTGATTTTTGAATGAATTTTTTGAACTTATAAAAATGAAATAAATACTACTTAAAACCCTAAAAAAATATGTGAAATCTTGGGTGTTGATTTGTTCAGTAATCTTGAATGTTGATTTGTTCAGTTTGTGTATCAAACACGTGATTTTTGAATGAATTTTTTGAACTTATAAAAATGAAATAAATACTACTTAAAACTCTAAAAAATATGTGAAATCTTACATTTTTTTTCCTAATATAATGTTGATTGTAGTTTTTCTTCACAAAAGGAAGGAAATAATGAAAATTTAAAATGTTATGGTCTAAGTGTAGAAATAAAAAAGAAGAAGTAAAATGGAGAATTATTTCACATGTATATGGAGGGTATCTCAGTCTTTTATTATCTATTTATATTTATATGTATTTAAATATAGGATGTGCTTTGTAGTTGATGGGTGCATGTAGTTCCCCTCCCTTTAATTATATAACAACAAATTAAATACATAAAATAGTAAGAATATTTGTATCTTATAATAAATACTTATTTTTTGATTTATTTTTAATGAGATGTGTTTGGTATTGTAAGAATATTTGTATCTTATAATGTGTTTAGTATTGTAAGAATATTTGTGTCTTATAATGTGTTTAGTATTGTAAGGAAACACGCCCCACCCTTCCTGTTAATACTTGGGTACACATTCCATCCATTACTACATATACCTCATTTAAAATAAATGAAAATTAAAAGGCATAAATATTTTTACTATTAATTAATTCCAACCAAATTAAAAAGATTGTGAAAGAAAGATAAAATAAACTTACACAATTATACTTAAATAAAGACAAATCAATGTGTTTGATTTTCTCAAGGGTATTTGGGCGAGTCTTAATTGAATATTTGTTCGATTTTTCATATGGGTGTTTAGAGTATGTTTTAAGAACAAATAAATTTCCACAAAAGTGCTTCACTAAATTACAAAATTAAATTTTATTTTAAAGGGGTGCAAGGGCTTATAGGCTCTAAAAGTAAATTTAGCCACACCCCTAATATATAGCAACTTTGTATGATCTTATCCAATTAATCCAACAAAACGTACTTTACATATACAAATTTATTAATTGCAACAAAACTATAAAAATAGAATCAGCAAATAACTTCATTTTGATAGGGAAGAGACTCACTGCATAAACCAACGTTATAATTTGTACATTTTAAGAACATGAAATTTAAAATTAATACAAATCAGATCAGTACACTTTTCAATTAGAATGTAGACAATCAATAGATTAAATCTACAATTGGAAATCACATTCATTTGTAAGCGTTGGCTTCAAAACTCAGTGTCCATTGCTTCCTGCATGTCTGGAAAAACAATTCAGAAGAAACAACTCAAAATTAAAAACTAAAAGTTTTAATAACTTACAAAAATTGAGAAATGTTGCAGTAGACAGGTAGTGCAATGACATTAAAATATATCATTACTCTGTTTAAAACTGTCCTAATTTTATATGCTTCGGAAACATGAATTTTCCCTCACTAAATAAGAGAGAGTTCACCAGTAGGAAGCAACATTTCACAATAAATATACAAATAATTAAAATTTCATAATAAGAATTCATTATTGTAGAAAGCCCCCAAAGAAAACTAAAACAATTAATTAAAGCTTTCTTATTAAAAAAGATGGGCTAAAACTACGATCATTCTATGCTCTCATTGACACGTCAATTGGAATGGCCAACCAACGCAACGCCTCAAGAAAGCAATAAGCGTGTTTCACAACATTCAGATAAAAAATAGGATTGAATAAAGATTTATGTGGTGTTTCCGGGATCTAATGATATGGAAGAAAACACCGATCAGGATATTGCCACAAACACGCTTTCGCGTCCGAGCCATTATGCCAAGAGGAACAGATTATCCCCCAGAATTGGTAATGGACGCAATTTTTTTAATTTGATAAAAAAAAGCATGTGTAAATTATAATTTAATAAAATAAGTAAAATAGGAAATTTGCTCAGTGGAAGGAGAAGTCGTTAATTAAGTAGGCTCACGGAGTTTAATCCACTGCCCTAATTACACCCAATGGTGCTTAATCTCATCATTGCATAGTAGAGAAAATCCAAATATAAATCATAAAATGGAAGTTCAAAAGCAGGCTTCAGTGTGTGTAACAATCAGATCATTGATTGAAAAAATATTCAATCTCACTGAAATCCGCTAAGATAAAAATTCTTTCATCACAAGCCAAGAAAGAGATACAAAAAAAACTGAATGAAACTAAGTTTTTGTTTCAGAACATTTTTTTTTTTTTGAAGAATTGAAAAATAGTAAAATAAATCAGAAAATTGAAGGAGGTGAGTGCTCAGACAGCCAAGGGGTTGTCGTCAACTTCAAGATCAGAAACTCTAGTCCACATAAGTATCATCACCGCACAAAAAATGAAGAAGAAAATCACAACTAAAATGAATTAAAAAAAAAAAAAAAGGAAAACACCAAACCGATTCAGAAAAGAAAGATCAAATTCATAAATATCATCTGAGAAAAGAAGAAATAAGAAGAGGAGAGCGAGTGAAGAGAGTACTGCAGCGGAGAAATGGAGCGGATGAGACAGCCGCTGCGAAGGTTGCTATATGATGTGTAAAATGGATGTATTTATACTTAAATTTTGAGCTGCTAAGCTAGGGTTTTTGGTTGCTAGGGTTTTTCGCCAAAGAGATTTGGTTTGTTGTATGGACTGCTATTGTGTTTATTTTGTGGACCTTGTTGGGCTTTCAGCCCAATATTTCTTTACTGTGTGATGGGAGGGTTACTAATGGGCTTTGATCCATTTACCACATCAGCTATAGAAGCCCAAGTAATTGCATGTGTGTATATATTATATATATACAAGGAGAAAACTATCAAATAACATTTTTGCTTAAATAGCCATCGTGAATAATTTTTAATATATTAATAAATACTTTATATTTTTTACACATAATCTGTGGACACATATAAATGTACCCAGAATAGATAGATGAGGGGTACTGCAAATAACAAATGTGGCTATAAATGATGACCCTTGATGGTTTCTCACACTTTGGAAATTGTAATGATGTACCTCAATTACTACAATTATTAGGAATATATATATATATACTAATAGTATAAAGCGCTTGTAATACACATGATTTTTAAAAAAATAAATTGCACTTAATAAAATTTGAAATTTTAAATATTATTTATATAGAAAAAATAAATTTATGATTTTATGCAATATGTATCATAGTATTAATATATTATTTTATTGTAGGAATACATTTGCCATTGTACAGGTATATAAATAATATTTTATTCATTTTTTTTGCTATGTTTGTTGTGATTCAACATTTCCTCCATTTTTAAGCTTGATTTTTTATGTTCAAGGCTAGAATAGTTCTTGAATATTTTTTTCAATTAAATGATAAAAAATATATATATATATATATATATATACATAAAAGCTTTAATTTCCAAATAAATTTCATAATTTATTTAAAACAAAATTTTGTAATAATTATTCAATTTCATTAATTAACTATTTTGAACATTTTTTTAATCAATCCACTTCATCTTATTTTTTATTTTTATTTATTTATATTTGTGTCAAACCTTTTTAAAATATTTTTTTAAATATATAAATAATTTCTATATTTAAAATATAATGTATGCTATTTTAACAAATCTTACTAAATTTTTATATTATTTAGAAATGTTTCTTATAAACAATAATTTAAAGGCATTAATTAGCCATATTAAATGTAATTGTATTCAAATTTCATTTATTAAAAATCAAAATTTCAAAAATAATTATTGTAAGAAGGCAGGATACAGCATAGCTGGTAGAAGGAAGGAACATCAATGTATAAATAAGGCTAAACTTCTATACAGCAAAGCAAGAAAGAACGGCGTGCAGCAACGCTGCAAGAAAAGGATACAGGAGTACTGCTAGAAAGAAGTTACAGCAGCACTGCCAGAAAATACTGCAACCAGGTCTAGTTTACTGCAGCACTGCAAAGAAGTATCAGCTGCACAAGGACCGATGATACAGCGCATACTTACAAATCAGTTAAGTAATACAACACCAACTACAAAACGAAGTATCCTGCAAATCCTAGGAAGGATAAATGCAGTACGAGGAACGGAGATTCAAGCAAGAATAAAAGAGCCGTTCAAGAAAAAGTCAAAGTAGCAGACACGGAGCCAATAAAAAGATGCCACATGGACTGACGCACTGCAGAAAGCTGCGAAAGGAAAAGTCAAGTCGCATTAAATGCGAACCATACTTTAGCCAGACTACTTCAAATTCAAAGAGGGATGTCTCCTTCAACGGACATCTTCTCCTACAAGTATAAATAGAGGTTGAGGAGCACTGAAGCTGGTAACTGTTACTGAACTAAAATCGATTCGTGAAAGTTTCAAACTTACAAATTCAAGCATTCAAGCCAACAATCAGTATCAGTCACTCAACCTATCGAAGTGAAGCAAGTTCAAGTTGAAAGTTTCCCTACGGATTCAGAAGCTCACTTCGAAGCACAAGTTGAAGAAAACCTTTTTATCCTTTTAACCTTGTTGCTGTGTGCTTAGGTTGTTTTAGTGGTGTCAAGCAGTTGATAGGAGAGATCCTTACTGTTTGTTTAGTTGTCTAGAGTTAGATAGCTTCCCTGTGTGGGAGTGTAGAACCCTGTGTGGGTTAGCCTTTGAAGTTTGCAGTTGCTGTGTGTACGCTGGACTTCAGTAGGTGGTTTGCTTTGTAAAGTTGATAGATTGTTAGGAGAGTCTTGTAAATCAATCTTGCTTAATAAAGTTCCTGCTCGAGGAGCAGTAGAGTGGACGTAGAAGGATTACACCACCTTCGAACCACTATAAGCCATAAGTGTTTAATTGCTTTATTTATCTGTGCGTTTATCTTCTGCATTATTATCTGTCTCTCATCATAAAACGTTTTGAAAGAAGCATTCTTGAGAAAAATAGCCTTGTGTTTTAAAGTTATATTCCGCTGCGTACAAAACTCCAGGTTACAGCGTGCAGCACTACATCGTAGCGCTGCAAGCAGTAACCATCTATCGCTGCAAGCTCAAGTAACTTACAGTGCAGAACGGTTGTTTTAAAAGATTTTGAAAATCGACCAAGGTTCATTCACCCCCCCTCTGAACCTCGGACACCACTTGGGACCAACAAGTGGTATCAGAGCGAGTTGGGTTAAAAGCCAACTTATCTGGTCACCTACCCAGATCCACCTTTGTCTCGCTGTTTTCTTTGCATAAAAATCATTTTTAAAGCATATCATGGATTCCTCCAATCACAAGCTACCTATGTTTTCCATAGAGGAATATGATGACTGGAAGATTAGAATGCAGGCACACCTTTCGGCCATGAATGATGAGATGTGGACCGTCATAATTGAAGGACCGATAGTTCCCATGAAGGCAATCCAATGTATGGAAGAGACCATGCAGAAGGAGAGCAGCCACCACCAAACTTCCTGATCAAACCACGACAAGAGTGGGGAAACGAAGACAGGAAAAGAGCCAACCTGGATAACGTGGCAAAGAACGCTCTATTTATTACTTTGGATAAGGGCACCTTTAGTAAAGTCAAGACTTGCTCAACATCCAAAGAAATATGGGAAAAGCTGGAGCAAATTTGTGAAGGAACTGAGCTCACTAAGGACAACAAAATCTCCAATGCTACCCAATTATTCGAGCTCTTCGAAATGAAGAATGAAGAGACTCTTGAGCAACTAGATCTAAGATTCACATCCATAGTGAATGAACTAGAAGCTCTGGGCAAACAATACACACAGAAAGAAAAGAACATGAAGGTGTTAAGAGCCCTACCTGCGGAGTGGAACAGTAAGATCACTGCCATGAGAGTGTCTATGGACCTGAAGTCCATGAGCACATTTGACCTATTCTCCGACTTGAAAGCATTCGAGTATAACATCAATAGAAGGAGAAAGGAGTCAGAAGAGTCAATCTCCAAAGTTACAGCACTAACCGCCAGAGGAACCAAAGATATAGCAACCGCCAGTTGCAGTAAACAAAGTGAGGATACAACAGAAGTTCCTGAAGAGGATATGGCGCTCCTCCTAAAGAAATTCAGGAGATTCATTAAGAGCAACAACAATAGCAGCAACACCAACCTCAACAAGAAGAATGACTTCAGAATAAGTCATCCAACCCCTCAGGTATCCTCTTCTCCACAGTCAAATACAGGGAATATTGACTTGTGCTATAATTGCAGGAAACCTGGACACTATGCAAGGAACTGTCCTTATCCAACCGTGCACAAATATCCTAAAGGAGAAAGAGAACATAGGAGAGATAAAAGAAGAGAGGAAAGACACAAGCTTCGAGCTCTCATAGGAGAGATGGAAAAAGCCAAGGATGCAGTAGTGCCGAAGGAAGTACTAAAAGCTGCAGAATCCTCTGACAGCGATGCTGAAACCTCATCTTCTTACGAAGAAGCACTCATATGCCTGATGGCTAGTGATGGTGAGGACAGCGAAGAAGATGAGGTAATCTACCAACCGTTGTCCATACAAGTCGATGAGGAGCTGAACATGATCCACTCCTTGAAAAGAATCATGAGTGATTTCGAGCAGATCAACTCAATTCATGAGGAACTGAAGGTTGAAAATGAGAACCTTAGAATCGATAATGAGATCCTCAAGAGCAAAAATATCAACATTGCCAAAATGCTCTCTGCACGAGAGTCTGATAACTCAAAGTGTAGTAAGCTGCAACAAGAGGTTTCTAGATTGAATTTGCTGATCACTGAGCTAAAATCTGAGAAGGAAACCTTACAGTCCAAGATGTGCACGTTTACCAAATCTTCAAAGGACGCAAGAGATTGCATAAACCGTGTCAGAGATCCTTTTGAAATATCAGACATAGGTTACAGCAATCAAGGTTCTCAGAATACAGCAAGTACATCCAAAGCTGTAAATTTTGTTCAAGCTAAAACTCCAATGGAGAAAGAGTTACTCTGTGACTCTGAAAAACCGTGAACAAAACAGCAATGACGGATAAGGGGAAGAGACCCCAATGCTCAACTGCAGGGAGTAAGCCTGTATCTAAGAATTGGCTGTAGCAGAAGCCATCTGCTGCATGCAGCAAAAAGATGCAGCAACCAACAAAGTTGCAGCATAGAAGAAACTTTCCCACCTATACTAAGACCTACATGTCTAAACCTCAAGGAGGATATGCTCCAGGGAAGTATGGTGGAAGACCACACTACAAGGGTGTTGGTAACACACATGTTGGTTATGCACACACTTTTAACAAGCAGTCTGTCAAGACAACTGCATACATCATGAGAACCAACAAATCTTACAATAAAATAGTTACTGTTAAGAAAGTTTGGGTTCCCAAAGTAACTAACCCCAAAGGACCCGTACAGATATGGGTACCTAAATCTGTTTGAAATTGTTACAGGTTACAGTGCCAGGATGCAGCAGTGATGTATGGTATATCGACAACGGCTGCTCAAGGCACATGACAGGCAGTAAAGAAACGTTGAAAGACTTCCAAGAATGCAAATGACCTAAGGTCATATTTGGAGATGATTACAAAGGAAGCACAAAAGGAAGCGAATGCCTAGTTAAGGGGAACATAAAGATCAATGATGTATCCTATGTAAAGGGGCTTAGATACAATCTTCTAAGCATTAGTCAATTTTATGACAAAGGATACACAGTGGAATTCAACCTCAACAAGTGCTTAATCAAAGACAACACCACAAATGAAGTAAAGCTTACAGGAACAAGAAGAGGAAATATCTACCTAGCAGATTGGAATTCCTCCACTCAATCAACATGCTTCATTGTGAAAAGTCCACCAGAGCTGAGCTGGCTATGGCACAAACGATTAAGTCACCTGAACTTCAAAACTATCAACAAGCTAGCAAGAAAAGGCCTTGTGAGAGGATTACCAGATGTAGCTTACAAGAAGGAGAATGTCTGTGGAGCTTGTCAAAAAGGAAAGCAAGTTAAGAGCTCTTTCAAGGATAAGATTCAGAAATCATCTCACATGATTCTAGATCTTCTACACATGGACCTTTTTGGACCAGTAGAATCAGTAAGCTTGAGCGGGAAGAAGTACTCCCTTGTGGTAGTAGATGACTACTCCAAATATACTTGGACGATCTTTTTAGCAAAGAAGTCGGAAACTCAAGAAAAGTTACCTGGTCTCATGAAGAAAATTCAGAATGAAAAGAGCTTGAGTATAGTGAAGATAAGATCAGACAGAGGAACTGAGTTCACAAATAAGTTTATAGAGAAATTCTGTTCTGATAATGGTATTCGTCATGAATACTCTGCTGCAAGAACACCGCAACAAAACGGAGTCGCTGAAAAAAGGAATAGAACCCTCAAGGAAGCAGCAAGAACAATGATAGCAGAAGCAGAAATACCCAAGAGATTTTAGGCAGAAGCAACCAACACTGCATGCTACACGCAGAACATATGTCTAATCATCAAGGATCTTGACAAGACACCTTATGAAATATGGAACGGTCATACACCAAATATCTCTTATCTGCATATCTTTGGATGCAGGTGTTACATTCTCAACAATGGAAAGAAACATCTGAAAACTTTCGATGCTAAATCAGACGAATGAGTATTTCTAGGATACTCTGCTGTAAGTAGAGCTTTCAGAGTGTTTAATAAGAGAACTCTGGTGGTAGAAGAATCTATACATGTGGTGTTTGATGAACCACATTGTGACACAAAGAAGTTGGAAAAACCACCTGAAGAGACCGCTACTAGAAAAGAGAATGTTGTACCATACATAGAAGGAGTTCTGCCTACAGAAGAAGATAAAGAAGAAGAAGCTGCAACCTTGGATGCAGCAGACATTCTTACAGCAGCAGAACCTCCTGCATTACAGCAACATATTGAGCAAGATACACCAACTCATGTCTTTGAGCCAGATAGGACATGGCTAAGAAACCATCCAAGAGATCTCATTATAGGAGATCCATCAATCGGTGTAAGAACAAGAAGATCCATACCACATGAAGCAATGTTTGCGTGCTTCATATCACAATCAGAGCCTAAGAATGTTGAAGAGGCACTGCAAGATAGCAACTGGGTGCAGGCCATGCAAGAAGAATTGAACGGATTTGAAAGAAATCAAGTATGGCAAACAGTTGCAAGACCAACCCATCAAGGTGTAATTGGAAAAAAGTGGGTGTTCAAGAACAAGTTAGATGAATCAGGAATCGTTGTAAGAAACAAAACAAGATTAGTTGCTAAAAGATACTGTCAGGAAGAAGGAATTAATTTTGATGAGACTTTTGCACCCGTAGCAAGGCTAGAAGCGATAAGAATTTTCCTAGCCTATGCAACACATATGAATTTCAACGTCTATCAAATGGATGTTAAAAGCACATTCCTGAATGGTCTCCTTACAGATGAAGTATATGTTGAACAGCCTCCTGGTTTCGAGGATCAAATAGAAGAGAATGTGTTTCGGTTACAAAAAGCCCTATATGGACTGAAGCAAGCACCAAGAGCTTGGTATGACACCTTATCTCTTTATCTTTTGAAAAATGGCTTTCAGAAAGGAACAATCGACAAAACGCTGTTTAGGATACAAGATAGAGAAAGTGTACTGTTAGTACAAATATATGTGGATGACATTATCTTCGGATCCACAAACAAAGAGCTATGTGAGAAATTCTCCAACCTGATGCAGTCAAAGTTCGAGATGAGTATGATGGGAGAATTAAGCTTCTTTCTCGGACTGCAAGTAAAACAGCTACCTACAGGAACCTTCATCAACCAAGTCAAGTATACGAAGAAGCTTATCAAGAAATTTGGCATGGAGAATGGAGCAGCAACGTCCGTTCCCATGTCCACATCCATAAGTCTTGGCAAAGATGAAGACGGTAAAGATGTAGACATTACCAAGTACAGATGCCTCATTGGATCATTGCTGTATCTCACAGCAAGCAGGCCAGATATTATGTTCGCAGTAGGAGTTTGTGCAAGGTTCCAAGCAGCACCAAAGGAATCACACCTATTAGCAGTAAAAAGGGTGATTAAGTATCTGAAAGGAACTCAGGAAGTAGGCCTATGGTATCCTAAGGAAGGAGAATTCAAGCTTAAAGGCTACTCCGACTCAGATTATGCAGGCTGTAAAATTGATAGAAAGAGTACAAGTGGGACGTGTTAATTTCTGGGAAACAGATTTGTCTCGTGGTTCTGCAGGAAGCAGACCTCAATTGCAACCTCTACAGCAGAAGCAGAGTATGTTACAGCAGGAAGTTGCTGTGCGCAGATTCTCTGGATACAGCAGCAACTTAGAGATTATGGGATAGAAGAAAAAGAGACTCCAATTCTCTGTGACAATACGAGCGCTATTGCAATTACCCATAATCCTGTCTTTCACTCAAGAACAAAGCACATTGACATTCGTCATCACTTTATAAGAGATCATGTTGAAAAGAAAGACATTGTGCTAGAGAAAGTTCACACGGATCTACAGCTTGCAGATATCCTTACAAAGCCTTTGAGTGAATTGAGGTTTTCTATGCTTCGAAACGAGTTGGGAATCCTTAAGTTGTGAAGAGAAAGGAAGATGCAGAAATGCAGGAAGAACCTCTGCATGCTTGCAGAAAGCAGTAAGAATGGTACTGTAAGCTACGCGTTAATACAGCACTGGGTTCAGACAGCGCTGCAACTTTATTCTTACAGTACAGCAGTTATCGAGAATTCTAGCAGCACCAGGTTACAGCTTTTATTTCAAAAGAATATTGATTGCTCTGCAACCTCGTACTTGGATCGCTGTAACCTTAAAAAGACATTTATTTAGACGACAAAGGGCATGTCTTTCAGTATTAAATGAATGACTGCGGGTGTTAGGAAGTGGAAAGGGCGCTGATAGAACCCACGCGTCAAGTAATTATTAGTGTCGATTTGACATCTCCGCTTATTCTTGAGCCACTAGATCAACTCCCTAATTTATCTCAACCGTCGATCTATGCACGTCTCTTAAGAACTGTCATAAAGACCAAAACGTGCCATTTGAATTCATTTTTCACCATCTTCAGAGAGAGAAACACATTGATCGCAGAAAATTATCTAAGTGCAAACCCTTGTTCTTTCTCTTTCTCTTTCACAAAAATATCATCAATGGCTGCCAGAAGAACCATCGTTCTTGATGGAAGGATGATCAACCAGGAACACATCCTTGAGTCAGGGCTGTATGACAATACTCTGATCAAAAGGATTTTTGATGCTCTTCAACAGACCCAAGTCCTAGGATTGTTGACCACCGTGTACGCTGGCTTCTCTGCGGAGTCAGTACAGAGATTCTACACCTACGATAGGCAGGCGGAGGACAGAAACTGCATCCTGTTCCGGATGGATGCAGATGGAGAAGAACGATCGCTGACCGTTAGGGACATCTCCACCACCTTCAGCATCTCCGCTGCAGGTCTTACCCCCAGCCAGTTGACAACTTATGGGGAGGCATCGGCTCAAGAGATGTGGGATCTCTTTCGAGCAAGGGATGCAGGGGCTGAAATCAAGAGAAGCGCCCCCAAGAAGCTCTTCAAACCAGAGTTTGAACTTCTCCACGACATCTGTGCATACTCCATCGAAGGAAGGACCGGGAGTTATGACAAATGCACAGATCTCCGGTTCCGGATCATGTCTGTGATCATGGCCGGAGAAAAGGTGAACTGGGGGAGGTTCATCATGAAGAGGCTGTGGGAGGAAGCAGAGAAGATAACGGAGCGTCGGAGCTACGGTATCACCATCTGCTCTCTGCTCTGCAAGCTTGGCCTTCAACTTGCAGCACCCGCCCCCATTCACATCGAAAAATATCTCGGAGAGAAGAAGAAGGGCAAGACCCAGCTGAAGGCTGCAGGAGAAGGAGTTGCGAGGAAGAAAACCAAAGACAAAAAGAATGCAACTCTTGCTCTGCAAGATGAAGCTGCAGGCAGCGGGGAAGAAGCCGAAGAAGAGGATCCTTCGAGTCCTCTTCCTGTTATCAAGAGGAGTTCAGGGAAGGTTGTACCTGAACTTGAATCCTCTTCCCCAGATGATGACGCACCCTTGGTGAGAAGGGCTCCACGCAGTAAGAGGGCTGCTGCTGCTGTTGGGGATGTGTCACATCAGCCCAGGGATAAAGGTGACTCTCTTGATTCCCAACTCTCTACACCTAATATGGTAGTAGTTGACCTTGGGGATGAGTCACATCAGCCTCAAGAGCTATATCAGCACCGGGTCGAGCCAACTGAAGAAGAAGCTCGTCTACAAACAGAAGCTTCAGTGCTCGATCCTACCCTTCCAGCGGCTAGAAATATGGCTGCGGAGTACTCTCTCTGGAGAGAAATGAGGCTGGCTAAGGGGGAAATCCTGTTGAAGTGGAAGGATTTCCTGACAGTCGAGCAAGCTGTCCTGGAGTGGGCTAAATTTGAAGACATTCTGGCACTCCTGCAACCTGACTTTGCAGCAAGAGTTCAAGAGCTGGACGGCTGCAGTGCTGCACAGGGAGCACAGGATAAGGGAAAGAGTAAAGCTCTTGCAGAATCCGACTCTGCAGAGCTGCCGATGAAAGCAGCAGTGGAAGATGCGCAGGTCTTTCTTGTCCCGGCTGCGGAGGCTGTAAGAAGGGGCGATGATGTCGCATTTGCTCAAGAGCAAATCGACACCTTGGGAGTGAAGCAAGCTGAAGAAGCCATGCTACATCTAGCGCTGCAACAAAGCCTGAAGGAAACCAGGATGCAGCACACTCCAAGGAGGATGCGGGGAGAAGGGAGCTCAAGTTCACATCAGATGAACTCCCCTGCATATGAGCAAGTGGTTGAGGGCCTCTCCAACATTGTCTCGCTGGATCGCTTGGAGGAGGAGGAAGCCCAACTACTGGATTATGGCGATTCCCCGGTTCGCGAAGATGAAGATGCTGCTGTTGCAGATTCTGAGGGGGAACCAACTGCCATAATCAGGGATGTCATCGCAGACATCTCTGAAATTGCCGATGAAGCATCTACGGAGGAAGTTGCAGAGGTGGTACTCCCTGCACTGGACGCGACAGCAGTGCAACTGGCAACCACCCTTCAACAAGAAGAAGAAGCTGCAGAGACAAGTAGGGTGGAAGCTGAGATCCTTGCAGCAGTGGAGCATACAGTGTTGGAAGCTGTGGACGCTGTAGGAAACCAAGCAGAGCTGCAAGAATCCATTCTTGCAGCAGAGACTGTCAAGGTTACAGGACCGGCCGAGGAGACGGGGTCCGTTGAGAAGACCTCTGTGGAGGATGTTGTTCTGACAACACTCCCTAAGGGTGAGAAGACCTCAGGTGAGGAGGTTGTTCAGACAGTACCCATTGAGGATATTGGAGCTGAAGCTGAGGTAACCCCAGTGCAGTTAGAGACACCTCGAGAGGAGGTTGATGCTGCAGCTGCTGCTCGCTCTCAAGAACCTTCCAAGGTTACAGCAGCAGAGGTTACTGTGGACGCTAATATGTCTCATGGCGACTTCGCAAGGATGATAAAGGCACGCAACATAGCTGTTCATGGGCCAAAATCTGGCGGAGCAGATCCTGTTCAAGTCTCATCCTACGAAGAGGAGGCAGATGAGGAAGAAGGAGAAGAAGAAGGAGAAGAGCCCCCATCCTCAAGCTCGACAAGCTCTCACACCAGCAATCATGAGGATGAGGTTGCTACTGAAGTTTCGAGGCAGGATGCAGCACCCGTATGTCAAGATGTTATTCCATTTGCTGCATCCGCTGCTGCCTCGACGAGAAGGAATTCGGGGCTGACTCTTGATGAATCTATCAACAGAGTTGAGACCGCTGTTAGACACCTGCTGCATGCTCTCCAAGAGCATGAGTCTATCATGCGCAACAGTCTCAGGGTCACTGCCCAATTCCATGCTGAAACTATGATAGGTTTCAAGAAGGACCTCGAAGTGCTGCCTGATATGATCAAGTCAAATCTTGCGGAACATGCAAACAGGCTATACTTCGATCGGGTCAGGCTGGAGAAGGAGTTGAAGGTCGAAGCTACTCTGACGCGTCAGGAGGTCAGGCAATGCAAGCAGCATGCTGAAAATGCCTCAACCAGACTCAACTCTCACTCCAAAGTCCTGGAAACACTTCTGGATCTGTGTATGATTAATCTCAGAGAACCAGAAGTGTGGACGACCGGTTGGGGAATCTGGAGCTGATAGTAGGAGAATTGAGGGACATCATGGTCCGAGCTTTCCCTCAGCATGTCGATGCTCCGGAGCTCGTCTCTGAACCGACCCGACGTCCTCGATCAAGGGTGGTCCCAGCTGCCCCTGCTCAACCCCCGACTTTTGATGATGCCAAAAAGAGGGAAGAATTTGATGATAGATACAAGAGCACAGGGGCTGCTGAAACTGAAGAAGAAGATGATGATGACCAGCAACCTCTCAGCAGGAGGAGAAGAAGGTCTGGATCATCTGCTGCTGCTGATATCCCTTCTCCGAAGAGATGGAGAAGAGATGATGATGGAGCTGGTGGAGCCGATGCAGCTGCTGGAAGAAGATCCGCTGCAGGTTCTGCACACAGCAGAGCTGCAAGCAAGGATGCAGCACCTCCCCGCTATCATCATAAGAGAAGAGATGATAGTCAGCAGCAAGGCTCAAGGAAGAGGATGAGCGGGGACGAGTCTGAGAATCAAAGGCGCCAGAACGAAGAATCTACAGATCCTAACGCCTGGATTCAAAGACTCGAAGTAATTGGTGATAGAAATTTTTTTCCAAATAACTTCTACCAATTTCCTCCTTAAGAAATTCCTCGCCTTGACACTGAAAATATCTCTGCTGAAGTGTCCGTGTTGATGGATCAAAGGCCTGAAGGAGAGAACATGACTTGGAAATTTGACATCTTCAAAGAAGTCAGACTACCTTTTGATCGGAATCCAACATTTGAGGCGATCACTGTTTTCAAACGATTAGAGTACCTCAGACACTTCAGAGAACTATGCAGGAAAGGCAAATTCAGCAAGTATCGTACTTGCAAGACTGCATTGAGGAGGTATGAACAGCTCGTTCGGGAAGGAAGCCTTGATATTCAACAATTCTACATCGACCAAGTGAAGAATGGGCTGATTGTACCATACTGCGAGGACTTCTGGCTGAGATGGATTCAAGTTCCCGTGATCAGACACAAGCTGGAAGAGTCCTACCAAGAGTCCATCAGGGACTGGTGGAAAGGATCAAGAGGAAGGGAAGACCTTGAAAGGTTTGCAGGAAGAAGATCAGACGAACCGGCAAGCAAAAGATCTCTGTTTTACTAAGCTGTATTCAAAAAACCCTCTTGTGATCTATGTTGTGTTTTTGCTATGTTGTAAAAATTTCTCTCTGCTAATGAAGAAATTTTTCCTTTTGTTTTTATCCAAGTTCAACTCTTATGAACTCATGCATGTTGTTTATGTTTTCTTGTTGCTTATGATGAAAGGAATAGCATGATGCATCACTGATGAATCCAGGATTAGATTTAATTGTTCAAAGCTGTGCGAGCATGTAATCTGGATAAACCATATGAGTTAATGTAAAATGAAACTTCTTCATGAACGAAATATTGTAAAGGTTTTGTCATCATCAAAAAGGGGGAAATTGTTGGGATTTCAATGTTTAGATTTTGATGAGACAAACCAAATATGTAATAGGAAGTTTTGAGTACCCCATTTTCACAATATTTAAGTGAATAAATAGACTAGAATTGAGTCTTGAGTCAAATATTGAAAATGGAGGTTAAACGAGGATAAAACTGCATCTAAGCTTTAAGGAAAGATATCACTGCAAGAAGGCATGATACAGTATCGCTACAGGAAAGTAGGATACAGCATAGCTGGAAGAAGGAAGAAACATCAATGTATAAATAAGGCTAAACTTCTATACAGCAAAGCAAGAAAGAACGGCGTGCAGCAACGCTGCAAGAAAAGGATACATGAGTACTGCTAGAAAGAAGTTACAGCAGCACTGCCAGAAGATACTGCAACCAGGTCTAGCTTACTACAGCACTGCAAAGAAGTATTAGCTGCACAAGGACCGAGGATACAGCGCAGACTTACAAATCAGTTAAGTAATATAGCGCCAACTACAAAACGAAGTATCCTGCAAATCCTAGGAAGGATAAATGCAGTACAAGAAACGGAGATTCAAGCAAGAATAAAAGAGCCGTTCAAGAAAAAGTCAAAGTAGCAGACACGGAGCCAATAAGAAGATGCCACATGGACTAACGCGCTGCAGAAAGCTGCGAAAGGAAAAGTCAAGTCGCATTAAATGCGAACCATACTTTGGCCAGACTACTTCAAATTAAAAGAGGGATGTCTCCTTCAACGGACATCTTCTCCTACAAGTATAAATAGAGGTTGAGGAGCACTGAAGCTGGTAACTGTTACTGAGAACTAAAATCCATTCGTGAAAGTTTCAAACTTATAAATTCAAGCATTCAAGCCAACAATCAGTATCAGTCACTCAACCTATCGAAGTGAAGCAAGTTTAAGCTGAAAGTTTCCCTACGGATTCAGAAGCTCACTTCGAAGCACAAGTTGAAGAAAACCTTTTTATCCTTTTAACCTTGTTGCTGTGTGCTTAGGTTGTTTTAGTGGTGTCAAGCAGTTGATAGGAGAGATCCTTGCTGTTTGTTTAGTTGTCTAGAGTTAGACAGCTTCCCTGTGTGGGAGTGTAGAACCCTGTGTGGGTTAGTCTTTGAAATTTGCAGTTGCTGTGTGTACGCTGGACTTCAGTAGGTGGTTTGCTTTGTAAAGTTGATAGATTGTTAGGAGAGTCTTGGAAATCAATCTTGCTTAACAAAGTTCCTGCTCGAGGAGCAGTAGAGTGGACGTAGAAGGATTACACCACCTTCGAACCACTATAAGCCATAAGTATTTAATTGCTTTATTTATCTGTGCGTTTATCTTCTGCATTATTATCTGTCTCTCATCATAAAACGTTTTGAAAGAAGCATTCTTGAGAGAAACAGCCTTGTGTTTTAAAGTTATATTCCGCTGCGTACAAAACTCCAGGTTACAGCGTGCAGCACTACATCATAGCGCTGCAAGCAGTAACCATCTATCGCTGCAAACTCAAGTAATTTGCAGTGCAGAACGGTTGTTTTAAAAGATTTTGAAAATCGACCAAGGTTCATTCACCCCCCTCTGAACCTCGGACACCACTTGGAACCAACACTGACTTTAAGGTGATTATTGATGTTTCAACTGTTGAAAACAAATTCAAGTAAATTTTCGTGTGAGACATTAAATCTATTTTTTTTCCCTAAAAATGAAAAGCAAATAAGATCCTTCATAACTTAGCTTAGGGGGAGTTTTCACAATACGTGTTCCTTAATATCTTTTGCCATACCAAACTTGATCAATATTGTGTTTAAGTTTGATTGATGATTCATATTTTGTATTCCAATGATTAATAAAAGTTTGTTTAAGAAAAAAAGTTGGCCTGAAAATTTGTGACTTTTTCGATTGCAAGAAATCGCATATGAATATTTATATAAATTGATAATTTTACTGTATATCAGTGATATTAATAAAGTATAAATCATAAAAAAATAGCATCATTTAAAGCATTTCCAACCCAAAAATATCAAAATGGGACATCAAACACTCATTTGATTCCTGCTATAATATTTTGATGCCTCTATAAAATTCATATGCTGTAACGTTTCGTTTTCAAAAAAACGTGCATTCCATATTTTTATAAATAAATTTAAATTTTATTTCTAAATAATTCGTGGTTAATGATGTTTACGACAAGCTTTACAATTTATCAAGAAAAAAGGAACTAATGTTTCTTTAAGTTTAAAAGTCTTGCAGGATAGTTACTCGAGAAGATCGAGTTCGATCGTAATGCACTCGACAAGTACGAGCAATAGATCGAACAAAAAAAAAAGATAAGTTATAAATAAAATAATTTTAATAATTAATATTTAAAACAAAATGTGACTTATGTGTTTAATTATAGTTAGGTGGATCTTTATTATATAGTTTATGTGCATTAAAGTATGTGGCTATTATGATGTGTTACATTAAACATACTTATATGACTTATATGCTATATTAAGTTGAACATACCTACATATATAATTATGTGATTACAATATTATCAACACTCTAATTTAAAGATGTGCAAATTAATTTCAAGTCATGTCATCTTATTTATGTGTGACGACACCAATTTGATTAAATTTATATGAATTTAATATGATGTGCAATAAATTACACCAATAATAAATTAATTATCATAATCATGAATTCTTTCATATCACATTAGATAAGTTAAGCTACAACTCTCAATGCTACATCATGATATTACATCTTCAATTATATCATTATACAAGTGATCTACATGTATTACACCTTAAATTAATTATCCTACAAGAGATACACATGTATTCTACATGTATGACACCATAAGTTACTACATATAAAAGGGAGAGACTTCATTTTTGAGCCTTCCATTTATCATTTGACAAGATGCACTCACTCTCTCTCTCTAACTATTTTGCTCCTCATTCTCTCTAAACTTTTCCTCTCAAAAGTCTTCATCCCCCTGTTCAACCAAGCTACCATTTCCAAAATTTAAGCAATGAATCAATATCCTTTCAAGACAAGATAGGAAATCAAGCTCAAATTAAAAACTTCTTCCAAGTAAGTTTCAAGAATATATAGTTTGTGCAATCAAGAGGTAATTTTTACAAATCCTCACCATTCTTCTTTCTTAGGAGCATGATTAAGTTCTAATTTTAAGTTGTATGTAAGATCCAAGTAAGATTTCCTACAAATGTGATAAATTTGTTGAATACCTTATTCTAAGTAGTTAATCTTCAAAAGTATGTCATTTTGAGTGTTGATTGAGCAAATAGATGTTGGATTGGACTTTTCAAGTTTGATTTCCTTACCTAAACACATTGCATGTATGATCCAAGGGTGATTTTCTACTAATGTGAAGAAATTTGTCCAAAGTCTTTTCTATGTAGTTGATCTTTAAAATATGTCACTTTTAGGAGTTGATTGTGCAATTGTATGTTGATTTAGTCTTTACATGTTTGATTATCTTGTCTAAGCTCATTGCATGTGTGATAAATTGAGTCAAGATGGTTTATTTGAAGATTAATGGAGTTATTAAAGTCGAATTTACATTTTAATTAAAAAAGTGAATGAGTTTTATCAAGTTGTGAAAAATATTAGTAATGTCAGTCCACTTTGTCGATTTTTAAAGCGCTTGGATTGTAGCAGAACCCTCCCATCGCTTTCCATATCAAGCAGATGATGTGATCGGAGGAGACTCAATCGATTCAATACAACAACAGCTTTGAAGGCGCTATCGATCACCCTCCGAAGAAAGGCGATGCTACCCTTTCCCGTCCTGTCATTCGGTAAAAAAACTGTTTTAGTATGTTATGCTACATGAAGTTTTGAGTCTATGATAAAAAGTTGGTAATTTTTGGAGTAATGTATGAATTATTATGATTTTTCAAAGATAATCCAGTTTGAGTTGAAATTATGCAATTTCAGACCTTAGAAAAATAATTTTATAAATTCGGTTAATTACAATTTTTCAAAACTGTTTTGGTATGTTATACTACATGAAGTTTTGAGTTTATGATTGAAATTTGGTAATTTTTGAAGTAGTGTACGAATTATAACGATTTTTCAAATTAAATCCAGTTTTAAATTTAAGATTCTACAGATTTGGACCTTAGAAAATTAATTATATAAAATTGGTTCATTGTACGCTTTCAAAACTGTTTAACCATGTTTGAGTACATGATGTTACGAGTCTAAATTATTAATTTTAGAAGGTTTTAGTAAATATACAATTTACAGTGAATTTTATAACACAGACTGATTTTAGAGCAACTTCGAACAATTTTGATTATAGTAAATGATTTATTAAAGCTTTTATGATTTTTATTTATCCCTAATATCTTAGCATGGATGACTGAGGGTTGTTATGTAATGTATACTTAATTTCATGAATTTTGGATGATCATTTAAATTATGAAAAATTGTTCTTGTAAAGAGTATCTTTTCTTCCTATATATATTACTAACTTCAAGATTAAAATTTTATCTATGATTTAAGAATGCAATTTGACCATATTTTGAAACTGATATTATGTGATTAAATGTGTGCTTATATGTGAAGTGTTAAATAATTTAAGTCTTTAGCATATGAATTAGAGTTTTATGAGTTAAGATGTAAAATATGGTTTTTATTCCCTTCAAGGTACAATTGATGCTTGTTTTAAAGTATGCTTTAAAAATTCTCTTGAATTTATAGTTATGTGTTTATGATATACAATGTGTGACATGTACGATAAGCACGTTAGGTTAAATGATTATGATATGATTCAGTGATCTAATTAATTGAAGCACATCATCAAACACCGAATAACACAGGTTAAATAAGTAACCGGTGAAGATAAGTATGTATGTATGTTTATGATATAAATGAGATGTGATTGGAAGACTAAAAGTTAATGAATGTGACGAGTGCAGTACGAGACGACCGGATACTTCAGTAGCTATCCCCGTTTTAAGTCGAATCTCAAAAGTGGGTAACTTCTACTCTCTAGCTACGTGTTGTTAATTGAATTAGTAAGTTATGTATGAAAATCTACGGATAGAAGCACCGTAGCTATAACCGGCATGTAGCTTTCCTACCGGGCGTCGACCTTAAAGGTGAAAGTGTCTGGTCTACAATGCGAGGTTTAGTGAGTGAGCAATCTCACTTTCCTCGATGTTATGTTATGATCCAAGGGTGAGCGTATCCAAGGATAATGTTATGGTCCAAGGGTGAGTGTACCTAAGGATAATGTTGTAGTATGTGCTTAATAGTTTAATTGCTTCAATGTATTAGAGATGTACGGTTATCCCATTGGACTTCCTCTCCGAAGGAATCTCATGATGTTATCTAAAATATTTTTCAGGTTCAGCTTACGATGAAACAGATGTGTAGCCGACTGTACGGACTTCTTCATAGAAGCTTATGTTTTAATTTATTTTAATCTGTATGAATTTTGATATTACATAAAGTCTTTGAAAACTTCTATATTGGTTTAACCATTCAAGCAAAATTTTCATGTGTTTTAAATATGTCATGGTTTTGATTTACAAATGTGGGTAAGACACAAGTTAGTTACTTGTATGCTAAACTTTTCGATTTAAAATAGAAAGAAAAAAAATACTCGTGTTTTTAGTAAAGTCTTCCGCAGAGTTTCTCTATGAAAATGATTTTAAATTATTATTATATATTTTTGCAAATATTTTGAGTATATAATGTTAAGGTGGTGCCTTAATCCTCCTGAGTTGGGTTGGGGTGCTACATATGCTCCAACCCCAAACATCAAATGAAGCATCAAATTTAAAATAATCAATTAACTCATTTATTTTAATATATACTTATATTAAAATTGAAGTTAATTAAAATACAACTATATATATATAAAAATAAGTAAAATAAATCCATTTTTATATAAATATTTATTTCAAAAATTTAGTCAATTTTAAAAGGATTTTTTATCGACATCAGACCCCTTGTCATTATCTTTGAGATTTCCAACCGCTATGTGTTATCTAATTAGAGGATATCGAGATTTGTGATAGGAATTTTTATCCATATAGAATCCATTGTTAGATTTTAAATCGCTATATGTCGGCTAATTAGAGGATATCGAGATTTTTGATAGGATTTTTTATCCACATGAAACCCCTTATTGTATTTTCAATTTCTATGTGTTATCTAATTATAAGATATCTAGATTTTTGATAAGGTTTTTCATTCACATGGGCTTTGAATGCCTATAAAATATATGTTTGTGAAGGAACTCTTCACTACTTCATATATTAATCAAAAAATAGTCCACAATTCCTATCATCTTGTGTTTCTTTTATTTCACCATGCATCGTGATCCCAACATTTTGAAGGCTTTCTTAATCGAGTCTGATTCTGACGATGATCTTAAAATGCTTATACTAGCAACAGAAGAGAAGGAAGTGGATAGAGAGAAACAACGCATGCGTCGTCGTGGTTCGGTTCCTGGTCGAAGGGTCATTAATTGTAATAGAGCAGAAGGTTACCTACGATTTTTTAATGATTATTTTTCTGATAATCCTGTATATCATGATGGTTATTTCAGGAGGAGATTACGAATGTGTAGATCTCTTTTCTGTCAAATTCTTTCTGGTGTCGAAGCATATGATCCATACTTTGTGTAAAGAAATGATGCTTTAGGAGTCCTTGGCTTATCATCTCTTTAAAAAATAATAGCTGCATGTAGAATACTTGCTTATCATCTCTAGGAGTCCCTCTTGTTCTCTCTACTTCCCCAATGAAGCTCACTCACCCACCACCAAACTGATCATTCTTACCATCGTCGGACTGCAATCGTTGGAGATATCACTGGAGGTGAGGAGTTTGAACAATTTCAAAATTGTAATTATGTAAAGTGGGGGAAAAGATTTTTAAAGCTAATTGCAAGGTCTTCCCATGGTGTTCAGTTTATATAGAAGATTTATCCTCCAATATGACCGTTTGGAATTAATTTTCAGTTGGTTGGTTGGTAGTTGGCTTCAATTTGATTTTGATGTTTCATTTGAGAATAATCAAATTTGATTCTTCACGAAATAGGCATAAAAAAAATCACCATTTGATGTATGGATTAAATGAGAACTTTAATATTTTTGGGACATCAAAATGGGTTTGATGCCCCTTTTGATGGCCGTTGGAGTTGCTCTTAGTGGAAAACATTGGACTATATTACTTTTTAGTCATGAAGTGGAATCATTAATTTCCATAATCTATTAAGGATCCTAGATAATCTTCATATTATTTTGTATATATCTTGCAGATTATGTTGCATATCTTTTTAGAATCTTCTTGATTATTTTCCATTCTTTGTAAACTGTATATAAAGGCTTATTGGCCTAAGTAATCAAATAAGCAAATTACATTATCTTACTTCTATATGGTATCAAGAGCATATCTCTAACGAGACACGATCCTTTTTTTTTTTCAAAACCATAAGCCGCTGTCATCTCTCATCTTTGCCGTCACCATGACGTTTGATATCTCCGACAGAACCACCGCCACCTCTCACCCTTCCCCACCGCTAGTTGTCGCCATTAATGGCGGACACCCCCTTCCCATCAAACTATCACCAAACAACTACCCGTCTTGGCGTGCCCAATTTACTGCTATTCTTAATGGCCATAAACTAATGAATTTTGTTGACGGCACCAACACCTCACCATCTTCTTCCTCTGCAGATACAACCACCTCGGAACATTGGTTCCAACAAGATCAGATGATCTTGGCAGCCATTATCTGTTCGCTCACTGAACAGGTTGTACCCATGGTCTCTTCGGCCAAGACTTTCGCCGACGCCTGGTCCACTCTTGCAACCCTTTTTGCCAGCCGTTCCCGTTCTCGGGTAATGCAATTAAAGGACGATTTGTCTCGCGCTGTCATTGGAACACGAACTATTGATGAATTTCTCCAATTCATCAAAATAAAGGTTGATGAATTAGCAATTATCGATAAGCCACTCTAGGATGATGATGTTACACTCTATGTCCTCAATGGTTTGGGCTCTCGTTATCGGGATATCGCTGCTTCGATCCGGGCACGGGAAACATCTCTTCATTTTGCTGAATTGAGAGACACACTGGTCTCTCAAGAATTGTATCTGCAAAACTTAGATGCGCAACAGACTGCGCTTGTTGCCACTGTAAATTTCGCTGGTCAGACTTCCAATTATGGGCGCAATTCTGCCAACTCAAATTCTGGGCGTCACTATTCCTCTTGCCGGAACTCGTATAACACTCGAGGAGGTCGTGGTGGCCGTAACTCCTTTAGCAGAGGGCGTGGCCGAAATTCTCAGTATCCTACTCAGTATAATTCTTCTTCCAGTGCCAATAATCGTGATGTTATATGCCAGCTTTGTCAAAATCTTGGACACACTGCACTCTACTGCAAAAAAATTTCGCCGCAGGTCAACTACAGCCAGTCATCTTCACGTCCTCAGCCATCTAATGCTTGGCTTCTCGACTCCGGTGCCTCTCATAACATCACACCGGACCTCAGCAGTTTGACAATTCATTCCGAGTATGACGGAACAGAATCAGTTCAACTCACTGATGGCACAGACATGCCTATCACTCACACTGGTATCTCTAAACTTTCTACTTCCAATCGTAAGTTTTTATTATCTGATGTTCTCTGCGTTCCGGCTGCTACACATAATCTTCTATCCGTCCATCGATTCACTAAGGATAATGGTACTTTTATTGAATTTCATCCTAATTATTTCCTTGTGAAGGACAAAATCACGGGGGCACTTCTGGCCAACGGACCCTGCCGTAATGGAGTCTATTTTCTCAAATCTGATGCCCTACCTGCGGCGCATTCCGCTTCATTTGGGGAACGTGCATCTCGGTCCTTTTGGCATTCTCGTCTTGGGCATCCATCTGCAAAGACTAGTACCTATATTATCTCTCAGTTTACTTTACCTGTTTTGAGAACTGATACTTCGCAGTTGCATAAATGTGCGTCTTGTAGTGCTTGTAAATCACACCGTTTACCTTTTGCTGAGACATCTTTACATTCAATGCATCCGCTTCATTATGTTTATTGTGATGTATGGGGTCCCACAGTTGTTGCTACTACTGGTTGCCGGTTTTATGTGTTGTTTGTCGATCACTATACTAAATATTGCTGGCTTTTCCCTATGGTTGCTAAGTCTGATGTTCATCGCCTATTTGTGCAATTTAAGAATCTTGTTGAAAAACAGTTCGGTTATCTTCTCAAGAATCTGTATAGTGACAATGGCAGAGAATTTATGGCATTAAAACCTTATCTTGTGTCTCAAGGCATTAGTTGGCTTACTACTGCTCCGTACACCCCGGAACATAATGGTACTTCTGAACGCAGGCATCGCCATATCGTTGAAACCGGCCGTACTCTATTACATTATTCTGGTTTACCTGTTGAGTTTTGGACGTATGCTCTTACCACCGCAGTATACTTAATTAACCGAATGCCTACTCCTGTTCTAAAGAATTGCAGTCCCTTTCAAGCCTTATTTAGCCGACGGCCTAATTACTCTCGATTGCGAGTTTTTGGGTGTCTTTGCTTTCCACTTCTCCATCATCGTGTAACCAACAAACTGGAGCCTACCTCTAAACCATGTGTTTTTGTTGGCTATTCTACCTCACAAAGCGCCTATCATTGCTTGGATCTTTCTACGGGAAAATTGATTACATCCCGACATGTCACATTTCATGAACACACTTTTCCCTCACAAGTGCCATCCAACACTGTTGCATCAATCTCACCTGCTTCCGAACCTTCTCGGCTATTTGCCCTTCCTATTCATATTCCACCGAAAAATACTAACCCACCTGCTCATTCCTCTCAGCCTCAACCGGGTACTACCCCCACACAAGTCATATCATCTGCTAGTCCACCACATACTCAAATTCCTTCACCTACAAGCCCATCTCAAAACTTCATTCCGCCAGATGACTCAGTCCCGATCAAACCTATACAACCCATGCGAACTCATCGCATGACTGCACGCAGTCAACATGGTATATACAAACCAAAACAATTACACTCTGTCATAAAACACCCCTTACCTGTTGACATTGAACCCACATGTGTCACAACTGCTCTCTCTGATCCACGATGGCGAACCGCAATGTCTGACGAGTTTACAGCTCTACTTAAGCATGGCACCTGGGATCTTGTACCACCTCCTCCCACTGCAAATATAATTGGTTGTAAGTGGGTTTTCCGAATTAAAAGAAACCCTGATGGCTCCATTGATCGCTTCAAAGCCCGCTTAGTGGCTAAAGGTTTCCATCAGCGCCCCGACATAGATTATGACGAGACCTTTAGTCCGGTTGTAAAACCGGTCACCATTCGTACTGTTCTTTCTGTTGCATTGATGCATAACTGGCCACTACGCCAACTAGACATAAGCAATGCCTTCCTTCATGGGCATCTCGCTAAACCTGTTTACATGATGCAACCGCCTGGTTTTTCAGATCCCGCTCATCCTTCTTATGTTTGTCGCCTTCGAAAGTCTCTCTACGGCCTTCGCCAAGCTCCTCGCGAATGGTATCTTGCCTTATGTTCCGCATTGACAGCCTTTGGATTTATTCAATCCAAAGTTGATACATCTCTATTCACTTTTCACAGTGGCACCTCTCAGGCATTCTTATTGGTTTATGTGGATGATTTAATTCTCACCGGCTCCCATCAGTCGCTACTATCTCGAGTGGTATCTCATTTACAATCCCATTTTGCTGTTAAGAATCTTGGCACTCTTACTTATTTCCTTGGAGTGGAAGTTGCAATTTGCAAAGAAGGATTATTCTTATCACAGCACAAGTACACTGTCGACTTATTGCAGCGCCATAATATGGCTGATGCCAAGCCTTTAACCACACCAATGGCCTCAAAGCCGGCTGCCACATCACATAATGGCTTTGATCCGTCTACTTTCCGAAGAGCTTTAGGTGGTTTGCAATACCTCACTCTGACACGCCCTGATATTGCATTTGCTGTCAACAAATTAGCTCAGTCTATGGCATCGCCAACTTCCCCAGACTGGCTCTCTGTGAAACGCCTGTTTCGGTACCTCAAAGGTACTCTTCACCATGGCCTTCTCTTGCGACGTTCTACTGATCTCACAATCACCGCATACTCGGATAGTGACTATGGTGGAAATGTCGTTGATGGCAAGTCTACTTCTGCCTATCTCATCTTTTTGGGGCATAATCCTATATCTTGGCGGTCTCGCAAGCAGAATGGTGTAGCCCGCTCCTCTACCGAGGCTGAGTATAGATCTCTTGCATCGGCCGCCTCCGAGATATGCTGGATCACACACTTGTTTCGCGACCTCAGGATACCCATTCCTCGGCCACCCGCATTCTATGTGATAATATCAGTGCCACCAGGCTTGCACTCCATCCGGTGCTCCATTCCAGGCTCAAGCATATCACAATTGATATTCATTTTGTGAGGGATTTGACGAACAAAGGGTTGTTGCATGTTTCATATGTATCCACAGTTGACCAAGTTGCTGACATCCTGACAAAGCCTCTCTCTCGCCAGCGATTTCAACTTCTTCGTTCCAAAATGTCCGTTGCCGATGGAACTCCCATTTTGCGGGGGCGTATTAAGGATCCTAGATAATCTTCATATTATTTTGTGTATATCTTGCAGATTATGTTGCATATCTTTTTAGAATCTTCTTGATTATTTTCCATTCTTTGTAAACTGTATATAAAGGCTTATTGGCCTAAGTAATCAAATAAGCAAATTACATTATCTTACTTCTATATAATCCTCTTTTTTTTTCCCCTCGTTCTCTTGATACTTTAGAAAGATAAAGTTAATTGTGCACTATAACATATATTAATGCAGAATCTTACTCATGTTAATTAGATAAAGATTTTGCCAAGCTACTATTATTAAAATAGTCATCATATGTAAACAATAAAGTAGAGCTCTTTATCCTACGCTGCTTTTTCTTTTTTTCCTACGTACAACATGCACATAATTATTGTTTATTAAAAAAAGAAAAATTCACTTTCTTTTATCTTTTCAGAAATCTACATGGGATTATACTAGTTTCTTAATAAGGAGCTGTAAAATTTCACTTTAAGGAAAACACAAAAATTACAAGATTTACACTTGGAAAAAATGATGTTCAAAACACATCTAACATAATCACAATTTGGACAACACACACCTCGCATAATAATACATCACACAAAAGATGCTTATTTAAAAAAATTATAAGCTCACCCGAACACATAGTCATGCATAAACGACTCAAGAATTAACAACAGCACAATGTTTCCGAATCTCTCCAACTGATCCTGTCTTGACTTCAATTGCATTCATTTTCTCCATAGATGTGGCGAATTCTTGAAAGAAATTCTTGAGAGATCCATTGACGAGTTGAGTGATAAACGACATTGTTCGTGAGTCGGTCAGCAAATTTGAATCGGACTGGAATAGGCCCCTTCGTTTAAGCACGAGGGTATAGTAGCTAAGATCGAATGTCCTAAAACTTCCAGGATCCATCTCGACTATATTGGATGAATTGATGGACCTGCATTTTCTGGCTTTGAGATTGGCTGCATACTCACTGTCCAGGGCTGGGTCCTGATCGCCCACCCCAGTGAAATTGTACAAACGGTTCGTGAATGAAGTGCAATGGGATATGCCAATTGTATGAGCACCTGTTTCATTTAATTTCATCAATTATGTCAAGGCTGATTTCACTATTAATTTCCAAGGTAGCATGCATGACTTGTTATTTATGTATATTGTTTGATAATGAAAGTTGAAATTGTTTTGTGGGTTGTGTCTAAAGTAGGTTTTAATTGCGTTTGAAAATAAACATGAATTTCGGAGTTTGAAATTCAATAAACATATCCATATATTTGTGTATATAATCAAAATTGTGGAATATTGAATTATATATTTATTAAAAGTAGATTGATGACTTTATATTCCTGCATGAGAACCTCTAAAAGCGGGCATAGGAGACATGTTGGGACATGTTTTACGATTATATATTCCAGACATTTTTTCAAGCCAGAATTTAGGTGTAAACCTTTTAATTATTATTGACTTTTTGTTACTTGAGGAGTAATGATCACTCATATAATAAAGTACAAAATTGAAATATAAGTGAGAATAAGATTGAAGGTTGATACTCACCAGACAAAACTACAAGGTCCTTGAGATCAAGGCCCTTATTAGCAAAATCAGTTTGGAGAGTAGAGAAATTGCTAAAAGGGGCTGGAATTTGTGCTAATGCTTCTGAAGCATTTGATATCACGCCATCCCTACGCCCTGTCGGAACTTTCCAGAAAGGTCCACCCTGTCAAAAAAAAAAAAAAAAAAACAAACAGCTTAATTAGTAAGCCATGAATTATTAATTTTTTTTTTAATGATTATGAAGAGGGGTTTTTTTTTTTTTTTTGATGTTCTCACAGTGGCCACGATGGCATCTCTTGCAACCAAAGAGATGGTATCGGCACACGAGACGACGCCAGGGCATTCGGCTTCTAGAAGGCTCTTCACCCCGTCGATGAAGCCGAATCCCCTAAGTGTCAGATTTGGAGGTGAAACTTTTTCGGTCTTGTTTCCAGTACTCGCAGTGGAGTTCAATAACACCGACGCATCACATCCCTGTTAAGGATTTAAAGTGAAGAATTTAAATTCAAGGTCGACAAACAACAGGTTCTGTGGATGCTACATTCATTGAAATAAATATACGTATACTGACATGCATGTCAATGTATTTCACCAGATGTAGCATTTATTAGATCAAAATAAATAGATGTAGACTTACCCGAACGAAGCAATCATGGAAATGCATTCTAATCAAAGCAGCTGCAAGAGAAGGAGCATTTGGGATGTGCTTATTGACATAATCTTGCACAATCTTCTCAGCTTTTGGGCATGATTTTGCATAGAAATTCATCTGTAAAGCAGCATGAGTAGAGACTAGAAGGATGCTGAGAAGCAAGAATGTAAGAATCCCTACAACTTTTCCCATTTTTGATGAAGTAATCTCTATACAAAATGATGATGATCGATCACCAGATATCCTGTTTAAATTGCCAAATCCCATAATGCATGGCCTGATTTTATAAGCTGTTTGGATTGATTAGAAAGCTAAGATAGGGACATGGCATTATTGAACTCACAATTATTGATATACTTCTTTATACTTCTTTTTAGGTCAAGTATACTAACTAACACGTGTTCATCAAGTATTTTACATGAGTTAGGTAAATGGGGTGGTTTAAATAGTGGTTATTAGTTACATTTTTTATTGGCTAGATTTATGAAATTTGATCTGGATTAGTTCTAGTCACGTAGATAGTAATATGCTTGTGATTGGAAATTATTAATTTAATTGTTTTTATTATGGTATGAGAATGAAACACTATAAAAAGTTACTTAAGTTTCATTCCTTTTTAGTAAAGAAAAATAAAATAAAGGATAAAACTCGATTGTATCATATTTAAAAAAAAAAAAAAAGAAGTTAGTTGGCTAATTAGTTATATCTGATTTTATGATCGGGACTTATTCTTAACTAGATTATAGTCTTTTTGAAAATATTACAAATCAATACGACCCCCACTCCGGAAATTATAACTTTCTTTGCATGCATGCATGTAGCTAGCTAATTAATTAATTTAATGTGTATTGACTTAAGGAGTTATTATTATTTTTTGGGTAGGTTTTTGTGATTATTAATATACTTGATCTGTAACATCATTTCATTTTTATGACGATAATCGTTCTTGTTAAATTATGTCAAAAATGACATGATAATATATCAAGATAAAATCAGATTAGGTAATTGCCTGTCTGCTTAAGTAACATAGTCAACTTTATTTTGATGATTAATTTCAATAATTAATGAAACCAACTACACTTTGAGAAACCAGCTCATTCATGCCATATGTTGATGGGACGGTTTTTAAGGGAAAGTAGATTAAAAAATCATGGAAACTCAAAGGCGAAATTGGCTGATTATTATTGAACATAATTTCACAGAAAGAAAACGAAAATATACATAATTAAGTTAATTTTGTATTTTAAAACCAATAATTATAGGGCTTTTTGGTAGAATTAATGATCTTTACAGGAAACAAATATCTGAAGAATCGACTTTTATAGGTTGGGATTAAGAATAAGAAGTAATGCATGTTGAACTTGCTTCTTTAGCATGTGATTCTTTGGTTTAGCCTTTAAGCAAAGTCTATAGGCATATATAGTACGTAGTATATATTCTTTAATTATTTGAATTTCTTGGAAAACCAAACCCAACACATTGATTTGTGTTGAATTTTGTTCTCTAAGAAGCCTAACAGTGGATTGCGTGTATATATATATATATATATATATGGGAAAAATGCCAAAAATACCCACTTTCCTATAATTACATACAAATTTACCTAGGGTTTGCACCTAATATACCCTAAAATATAAGAGTGTAAGAAAATATCCATTTTTTGGTCCAAGTCAACTTGACTTCAATAGCCGCGGGCCCCACAGGAGTGAATTGCACAAACAATTGCAAATTAAGTCAACCAATGCACAGCCGCCCATGTGCCCTCAGTGCAATGTATAATTTTTTCCCATCATGCAATGTATCATTTTCCCATCATTAACCCCCTCCCACCACGTGTCAAGCTTATATAGTGAACGTAATTGCCCCTCCCCAATAATGACATATATGACAAAATATGCTTGCAAATTCTTACTGTTATTACTGTAAGAATTTATGTCATGAAATTTTCTAAATAAGCATAGAACTGGAGGATCGAATAAGCATTGAAACTCAAATAAGCATTTTGTATAAATTTGTATAATTTTGGTTGTCGATTACAACTTGGAAGCACCGAAGAATTTTTTGTGTTTAAGAATTTTAAAGGTATGTTACGAGCATGTAAATATTGTCATGTAATGTTATATTAAATTTTCGTGTTTAATTGAATTTTGTAGTTGTGATATTTATTTAATTTAATGCTTTGTGATATTAATTTTTGTGTTTACCTTCTTGTTAGATATGTTTTATTTTCGTACACGATGATAGTTAAATTTAGCATATACGAAAACTGCTAAAATTATCCTCCACGAAAATAATATTTCGGAAAAAATATTATCCACGAAAATAAATTTCGAGAAATATTATCCACGAAAATTATTATTATTTTAGGCACGAAAATATTGTCCACGAAAATTTCGAGAAAAATCCTCCATGAAAATAATTATTATTTTAGGCACGAAAATATTATCCACGAAAATAAATATTATTTTTGCACGAAAATATTATCCACGAAAATAAAGATTATTTTTGCACGAAAATATTATTCACGAAAATTTCTAGAAATATCCTGCAAGAAAATAATTATTATTTTAGGCATGAAAATATTATCCACGAAAATAAATAAAATCATCCTCCACGAAAAGAATTATTATTTTTGCACGAAAATATTATCCACGAAAATTTGTAGAAATAACCTCCACGAAAATAATTATTATTTTTGCACGAAAATAATTTCCACGAAAATAAATATTATTTTTGCAAGAAAATATTATCCACGAAAATTTCTAGAAATATCCTGCACGAAAATAATTATTATTTTAGGCATGAAAATATTATCCACGAAAATAAATAAAATTATCCTCCATGAAAATAATAATTATTTTAGCCACGAAAATATTATCCACGAAAATAAATACAATTATCCTCCAAGAAAATAATAATTATTTATGCACGAAAATATTATCACGAAAATTTTATCTTCCACGAAAATAATATTTCGCACGAAAAATAATTATCACGAAAATAATATTTGTTATCCACGAAAATATTAAACACGAAAATAATATCCACCAAAATAAATAAAATTATCATTCACGAAAATAATAATTTTTATCCACGAAAATTGTGAAAAACATAATTCACGAAAATTGAGAAATAATTGTACACGAAATTTCGAAGAAATTATTTGAAAGCGAAAATTCCAAAAAAAAAATGTCTTACTAAAATTCGAATATATGATAATTTTTAATATTAAGGTATAATTGAATTAATTATTATTATTGAACAATCTATAATTTGTTTATATTTATATATAAATTATTTTTAATGTTATATATAAAAGAGTGAACTTGTATGTTCGTACTTATAAATTATTTTAATTTATAAGTAAATTAACTCTAATTAAAATTAATTTTTTTATAATTAATTGACTCTAATTCATTGAAGTTCGTACTCGTGTATGAATTATTTTTTTATAACTCAATTATTAAAATTTTCTTTACAAAATTTTTAATTTTATAAATTAAAATAAGTGAATTCACTCTAATTATTATTATTGTTTTAAGCTAAAGAAGCTCTTGCTAAAATAATTATTAGAGTTAATCTTGTATGGTCGTACTTTTAAATTTGTAATTATCTTAAATATTTTAGATATCAAATTTATAATAATAGAATATTGATGTAAGTTTTGTAGATAACTGTAATGAGTAAATTATATTTGTTGTCACCTATATTTATATTATTCAATTATTCAAATTTTTTGTTTTATCATTGTAGTATTAAATCTTTAATATAAAACTATTATGAAAATATTAAAAATTTAAAGTTAAATATGAGTGTATTAGTCTATTGTAATTTTTGTGTAATTTTGCCGAGAATTATTTCGCTCCACTTTGGCAGTTTGTCACAATATAGACATGATTACTCTCTGATGTGTGATGTTTTTGTTTTTTTGTTCATGTATAGGAAAAAATGAGTTTCATTTCTGTCGTTGTTTGGTTCGGGGGATACTGGGAAGGTTTGGAGTACAAAAACGGTTCCCAAGAACTGCTTTACCTTAAAAGACTTACATTTGCTGATCTATTAGAGTCAATTCATGGACTCGTGTATGCTGACATGAATTGCTATAGATATGCGATCCATTCATTGGTGGAGATAAATGGATTCGTGAAAAAGGAAAAAATTAAGAATGATTCGGATCTGGAACGAGTATTGTCTATGAGTGTGAAGTGTCTTATTGTTTTTGTTTCCCTTAAAAGTACTGAATCTCAGAACCCCAACTCTATAGGGGGTTCATCGGGAAGAGTACAAACGAGGACAGACTCATATCCGACATTTGACATTCCCCAACAAGATTGGGATTTTTCAAATGTTCCCCTTGGACTACAATCAGACGAAACATTTTATGAGAAATGGGGAATTCCTAATGAAGACGACGCTAACCAGGCTGGGACCTCAAATGTGGATCAGTGGGCATCTTGGCCTTCTTCAAGTGGTCGGGTGAACTTTGCTTCTGTTGGGGGTGTCGACTACATCGATTTGAATAGTTCTCCGAATGTTTATGGACATCACAAGTTTACAGAGGGTGAAGAAATCTCACAGGCAACTGAACCAGAAAGAGTACTACAACAATTAGTTGACGATGCCAGTGGTAAATTTTTTTATATATTTTGAAGTATGATATAACATTTTGCAGTTGTAATGTATGTTTTCGCTTATATCATGTTTCAGGTTCGGGCAATGATGAAGATGAATCATCAAATGCGACAGAGGCTGATGATGACTTCGATTTAGACGAAGAAGTTGAGGATACTCTAGATGAAGAGCAACGACTGGCGTTTGAGGAATTCCAATCATATATTATGAGACCGGAGTGGTTTATTCCAGAAGTACCTGCTGATGTGCAGCCCGAATTAGTGAACGAGCCGGTC